>OY740798.1:18100944-18488516 GCA_963514005.1 Raja brachyura | reverse complement strand
AAACAACAAAATGGTCTCAGCCCCAATGATGGCCACAGATTCATAATGTAGGCTACATTGGTGAACTCAGGAATGTTTGAGGATAGTGTGATATATCATTGGAAAACAATCTCACCGTTCTTAATGTGTGCAAGATCTATGATCCCTAGTAGCCCTCCATCCACATTGACATCCACAGTTCTCTCTTCCCACTGCCTTTTATGTCTTCCTCAACCTCTAAGGATGAAGAGAGTGTTTTCTTGCCCTCCTACTACCTGACAGCTCAGGTACAACATCGGAAATGTGTATCATTCATTCTCTCTCTGTGGTATATATTATACCACAGGATATTTGATTCTAACGATGACCTGCTGCAATTATAAAGCAGCTTCTCTATATGGGGCACAAGTTTGTATTATGCTAGCTGGAAATTATATTATTAATTCACAAATTGAGCCCCATTTGAGGCAGTAAAAAAGTGACTGACTGCTTTGTGCCCGCAGATGCTGCAAAATTATTTGTAAACAGCACAAGTGTTACAACCTCTGTGAACCGAGAACTGAACTTGCACTGGGGTCAATTTTGCAAAGAAGCTCAATGCTTTATCCCCTGTCCACTCGTTTCTCAAAGTAACAGAGTAGGATTTTTTTTAAATAGGATATACGTCCTCAGGACCTCTGAAAAATAGGTGTTTGTCTTCTAAAATCTTATCTCTGGGCTCGTATGATATCAATATCAATACATGAAGTCATCAATTTAGGCCCTGCAGCAGCCTGGGGCTCACCTGGATCAGGCATTGCTCCATAAGACAAGGAGCATTGGCTAGACTTTGAAAATAGCTCCAAAACTTGGCGCCTCACATGCGGTCTCAATGGACTATTTCTGTACATTTTGCTAATCGGGGATTGTGCTTCTGTATGGGAATACTTCACTGAACTGTATGCAAAAAAAAATAATAATTTCACTGTGCATTTCCACATGTGACAATGACCATTAAGTTCTACATGCTCAAGTTTACAGAGAGAATATGTTTCAGGTCTTCAATTAGTAATAAACTGCTTGTGAAATTTAATAGTATTTTCAATGCTGTGTTCTAATCAAAGAAATTTGACAAAGCCCCAATGGAGCAGGTGCTTACAGCTGTAACTGCCCTCACTACAACACACTTTTCCTAACAGGAAAGCAAAACAATGAAGGCTTTGCTGCTGCAATGTGTTTTCTTTTACAGTCAGAACACACTCATGATCATTGGCGTGAGTTGATATTCAACAGTTTCCAAAATTGTGACTAAGCATTTCAGCTATCAATTGTTGGCAAATATCAGGAAGGATGATCAAAACGGAATCGTGAGGGACATTCCAACAAAAAGTGGGCTTGGCACCTTCACGTGATGTGGCACAAACTGTGACAAAGGGAACACTGTCCCTTTAAAATACGTGGCAGGAAATCCTGCCAACATTTTAGCATTCATCATGAGGCCTCTGTGAAGCCATAAGAGACAGACATTTGTTCATGCTCATTGAAGCAAATCCAACTTCTGAACACATCTCAAGCACTCCGTCTTAATATTTAGAAAGTTGCATTTTGCCATTTCATCAATTAAAACTCTGAAGTATAGTATACCCACTAGGTTTCCGGAAAAGAAATACAAAAACTGGTTATTGTTGTTGTTACGTCGAAGCACGTTTCCATTCTTTTGATTTATTAAACTGTCTTCGGGAGCGAACACCAAACAATTATTTTGATATCGCAATGGTCACTGCAAATTTTGGGCCTGCTCCATGAACTTAAAATGAATTAGCACATTGTCATCATAGTAGCTGGAAACAGATGACTGCAGCAACCTCAATCTCTTCAATACATGCACAACGTAAAATATTATATACATTCACAATGCAGCATAAAGGAGCAGGTGCTCACAGCCCTAGCTGCTTGGCTGCACTTAGAACATAAAATTTAATGGTGTATCCAGTTCCACAAATTTATTTCCCTCCCGTAAAAAAAAGGCAAATTTCCCTTTGTGCTCCTGTTTTCCCTATTATTAACTTAAATAGGCTTGCAGATTGAGCCAGGTAGATTGGGGAGAGGTGAATTGGGAGGCAGAGGTAGGTTGATGGTAGATGGAAGCAGACAAAGAGAGGGACAGATGGAGCCAGAAGGGAGAAAGTGTCAGTGAAGGTGCAGAAAGCTAGGAGGGTGATCATGTATAAAAAACTTGTCTAAGCAGTTAGAAGGGAATAAAGGTAGCTATAGAGAATCTGTGGTTAGAGTCATAGAGTCACAGAGTCATACAGAGTGGAAAACAGGCCCTTTGGCCCAACCTGACGCGACCGACCAACATGTCCCATCTACAATAGGCCCACCTGCCTGTGTTTGTTTGGTCCATATCCCGCTAACCCTATCCTATCCATGTACCTGTCTAAATGTCTCTTAAACATTGCGATGGAACCTGCTTCAACTACCTCGTCTGGTAGCTCGTTCCATACACCCACCACTCTTTGTATAAAAATGTCACCCCTCATGTTCATTTCTGACTACAGGTGATTGCCTGTACGGTGTTTGTACAGTAGGTTCTCTCCGTGGCCTGTGTAGGTTTTCTCCAAGATCTTCAGATTCCTCCCACACACCAAAGACTTACAGGGTTGTAGGTTAATTGGGTTGGTATAAATGTAGAAATGTAAACATTGTCCCCAGTGTCTGTAGGGTGGTGTAAATGTGCGGGAATCACTGGTCGGTACGGACCACTGGGCCGAATGGCCTGCTCCTGCACTGTATCTCTAAACAAAACTAAACTAATAGAGGCCTAGCCTGCTCAACCGCTCTCTATAGCTCAGGCCCTCAATTCCTGGCAACACCCTTGTTGTTCTTGGCATAATGTACTTGTCCAACAGTAAGGATTGGAATTGCACACTTGGGCACATAGTAAACACTGTGAAGATCAAATAATTGTGAGCTCCTGCTCCTTTCAGAATCTTTGGATGATCTGACAGCTTTGTGTGCTCATGGAAATAAGAAAGGTCATGGGTGCAGGTTTATGATGTATGAAAAGCATTTTTAAAGAAGAAAAGTAACAGGAATATTTTCCCTTTGCAAGACCTGTGTAACATAATTTTCTTGCATGGCATGACATCATTTATAAATTGAAAATAAGAATGCAAATTAAGACTAAGTTTTTTAACGGATGGCCCAGTGACGTTATAAGAACAAAGGGAACTTACAAATGTCTAAGGCCATAATGCTACCCCATACAGCAGCAAATTCCACACCCAGTATGCTGCACTCTCAAATATTCTATGTAAAAACCTTTCCCTTGCACCTGCCCAATTATGATGTGTGCCTTTCTACATACAAACTCCTTTAGTTCTTCCTCTTAGCTGGGCACAATTCAAGGCACAAGCCAATGTTTCCATCTGTAAGATTACAGTAAATGTCAATTCCGGTTATGCAGTGCTGTCTACTTTTTGCTTGGTAAATGTAAGCATTTTTTGAACTGAAAGGTTAAGGGGAAAAAAATATGTTGTTATGGGCAAGCAGTATTAACTGATTCGCATTTGAAATTTGTCAGTATCATCCATGAAAATGAGACCTTAGATTATTCTCAAGTTTCTTGAATAGGAATTGGTTCCCCTTCATTCAACCTTCCCAAAGTTAAAATGTTACCAGTTGAGCCATGGGGTAAATCCAGTGAGGTAAGCTGTGTATAGACAAGGAAAGCTGGAGTAACTCAGTGGGACAGACAGCATCTCTGGAGAGAAGGAATGGTGACGTTTCGGGACCTGACCTTTCTTCAGATAAGCTGTGTACATCCTTTGAGCAGATATGATGATATGGATCTGTATAATCATGTTTTGATTCCAAGTCCAGCTTGGGTGTACATCATGCATTAACATGAGTCATGATGCTTCCAAACTCAGACATTGGTAAACATTAAAATGATGGATATATATACAATGCTGAGAAAACAAACTATAAATGCAAGCAATGACAAAGCTCAGAGGAGCAGCACACAAAGGTGATGGGTTTTTACTTGAGTGCCATTCTCTTGAGACCTGTACAATAACATATAAGCCTCTTCTTTTCTGCTCTGAAAATACAGCAAGATCAATGAAATGATAAACTAGTTTTGGCTATAAGACATTGCATCCGATATGACTTTCATCCCACCTTATGACATTTGTTCATATTTAAATCAATTTGGCCATTCACTCTGCAAGATTTGAAAACACCCCAAAAGGAATAACTCCAGAGCTCCTGAATTGAAGTAAAAATCCAATTTCATGATGGAAAATGAAAGTACTATGGCCCATGTAATCCACTGAAGAGGCACACATCATTTAGAATTTCACTGCACAAATCAATACCGAGGAACTCTGTATTTAATTACTTTCCTACCGATTGAAATTAATTTGATGGAACTCTTGTGCAGGAAAGAACTGCAGTTGGTGGTCCAAACCAAAGATAGACACGAAAAGCTGGAGTAACTCAGCGGGTCAGACAGCATCTCCGCAGTAAATTAATAGATGACGTTTCAGTTAAGACCCTTCATCAGACTGAGAGTCAGGGGAGAGAGAACTGAGAGATATGAAAATGTACATAGAACAATTTATTGAAAGATATGCTAAAAGACAGATCAAAGCCAACAACGATGATCAAGGAAAGATAGAGTCCCCAAAGACTCAAAACATCACCTATTCTTTTTCTCAAGAGATGCTGCCTAACCCGTTGAGTTACTCCAGCTTTTGGTGACTAATGACAGAACTCTTGATCACTAACTGCATTGAACCTGCCCCTCATTTTTGTTATCACAGGGAACTGCAAATGCTGCTTTATATCAAAGATAGACACAAAATGCTGGAGTAACGCAGCAGATCAGGCTGCATTACCAGAGAAAATGTGTAGGAGACATTTCGAGTCAGGACCCTTCTTCAGACCTGAGATATGAAGTTACTCCATTGAGTTTACTCCAGCATTTTTTGTCTACCTCTAATTTTTTTTATCATTGCTAGGAATTACACAGCTTGCTATTATTTTGCCCAGCAGATGTTAATGTGTAAGAGAGTGGGCATGGAAAGCCTTTCAACTTGCAGTTGTCTCTTCAGTGTCCTCCTCAGTACCCAATGATTGATGATTGAATGCCCACCCAACTAGGTATCTGCATGGGATTCAATAAACCCCATCAACCTTTATCTTCTAATTCGTGCTTGTTCTGTTGTGGTTGCTATGCTCTTTGATGCTATTTATGTGCAACTAGGTTGCCGCACAAAACGTTTGACGAGTTAAGCATTATCTGATTACTTATGTGTTTTTTCAGACATGTCGCAGCTGGAAGCTTTTTGTATCAAAAATGGTACTTTACATCACAGCCAGTGGTGGCAGTTATTACGGCGCACCCAACCAAAACGATTTAATTTTACTCCGTAAACGCAAGGGACATTTCTATGAATACATTAATGGGTACCCAATTTTGGACGCAGCGCTTGACGTACTATTCATATAGTCTGAATTTAAACCTAGAGTGAAAAATAATTCTTCAAGAAATCTGGGAAATTTAAATACAAAGCTTAATAGTTTTACTTGCGGTGAGTCAGGGGGCTATTAAATAATGCTTAGGGTTGTGCTCTATTGTACAACCTACGTTAAAAAAAAATCCTGTAACAACCTGGGAAAATTGACTATTGTACGTTTTTCTTTAATGTAATTATATATTCAGTGATCCCACAAAAGGCATTACAAATGGACTGAAATAACAAAATGTATCACTGACTTTCTCCGAGTCTGTTGACTCATGAACCATTATTCTTGTTGCCTTTGATTCTCTTTCTATTTTCTACCCAGGTTTAACCTTTTGACAGGATAATATGACAACATAAACAAACAAGTTAAATGCTTTGATTTAATATTGTTTGTTTCTGAGCAGGCCTGATTCCTGGGTGTGGCAATAAGTGGTTTTGCATTATCGTCAGCAGGAAATGATCCTACACACAACAGCTTCAGTTGCCACTGTTTACGGACCACAGTTCTTTTCCCCCAACCCAGGGTGGGTGGACTCAAAAAATTAGCATGCTTCGACCTTCAGGTTTTCCTACCAGTAGGTCACCCTGAATATAGGCACAAAATGCTGGAACAACTCAGCAGTACAGGGCAGGTAGCATCTCTGGAGAGAAGGAATGGGTAACGTTTTGGGTCGGGATCCTTCCCTGATTCAGAGGCTTGGATTTGGAAATGGGTGCAGCCAAGGAACATGTGGGATAGTAGGGAATGGTTGAATGATTCATGGGGAATGAGTGAGAGAAGCCAACAGGCTGGTCAGAGACAAGGGCTCGGTGACCACGAAAATAGTCAGGATGGAATCATGGATATAATGATGCTGAATGGTTTTGCAGCTAAGCAAGGTTACGAAGGTGAACTCCAAAATCACAGCAGCAATATTAAATACATAAAACATACTGACTGTTGTCACAATGAACCCATTGTGTTAAAACAAGCCTCAATAGTATGGAATTTGGCCTCACTTACGCCACAATGCTCTTTGCATGTCATGGATTCTGTTTTTGTAAATAATTAGGCAAAACCACTTTCAAAATAATGTATGTATTTTTATGTGTAGATGCTGGTTTACACTGAAGATAGACAGACAATTGAGGAGTAACTCAGCTGGTCAGGCAACATCAACAAAAGGAACATGGGATGTTTCAAGTCAAAACCCATCTGAAGAAAGGTCCTGACCCAAAACATCACCTATTCCCTTTCTCCAGAGATGCTGCCGGACTCTCTGAGTTACTCCACCATCTTGTATGTATGTTTATTCTATTTATGTGATATGATGTTGAATTTTGTAGCTGATCTCTATGGGAGTTCTCCCCTCACAATTGGAATGATATTCCAGGACTGTGACATAAGTCAACTCTGTTCATTTTGGAATATCAACAAAATGAAAGGCACTATTTCAAGATGCAGAAATACATATAGAACTCCCGATGAAAAATAAAAATTACAGTCTGTCATTGGTTACCTATTGAGAAAAGCAGTTACTCTAAACTATTTCAGCATGGTAATCATATTCCCTTGCATTTTATTTTAATAGACAATAGACAATAGGTGCAGGAGTAGGCCATTCGGCCCTTCGAGCCAGCACCGCCATTCAATGGGATCATGGCTGATCATCCCCAATCAGTACCCCGTTCCTGCCTTCTCCCCATATCCCTTGACTCGGCTATTTTTAAAAGTTCTATCTAGTTCTCTCTGGAAAGCATCCAGAGAACCTGCCTCCACCGCCCTTTGACACAGAGAATTCCACAGACTCACCACTCTCTGTGAGAAAAAGTTTTTCCTTGTCTCCGTTCTAAATGGCACACTCCTTATTCTTAAACTATGGCCCCTGGTTATGGACTCCCCCAACATCGGGAATATGATTCATGCCTCTAGCGTGTCCAAACCCTTAACAATCTTATATGTTTCAATGAGATATCCTCTCATCCTTCTAAACTTCAGAGTGTACAAGCCCAGCTAATCCATTCTCTTTGCATATGACAGTCCCACCATCCCGGGAATAAAACCTTGTAAACCTAAACTGCATTCCCTCAATAGCAAGAATGTCCTTCCTCATATTAGGGGGACCAAAATTGCACACAATACTCCAAGTGTGGTCTGACTAGGGCTCTGTACAACTGCAGAAGGACCTCTTTGCTCCTATATTCGATTCCTCTTGTTATAAAGGCCAAAATGCCATTTGCTTTCTTGCTGTACCTGCATGCTTACTTTCATAGACTGATGTACAAGGACCCCTAGATCCCGTTGTACTTCCCCTTTTCCCAACTTGACACCATTTAGATAGTAATCTGCCTTCCTGTCTTTGCTACCAAAGTGGATAACCTCACATTTATCCGCATTAAACTTCATCTGCCATGCATCTGCACACTCCCCCAACCTGTCCAAGTCACCATGCATTCTCATAGCATCCTCCTCATAGTTTACACTGCCACCCAGCTTTGTGTCATCTGCAAACTTGCTATGTTACTTGGAATCCCTTCATCCAAATCATTGATGTATATTGTAAATAGCTGCGGTCCTAGCACCGGGCCTTGCAGTACCCCACTAGTCACTGCCTGCCATTCTGAAAGGGTCCGGTTAATCCCTACTCTACGTTTCCTGTCTGCCAACCACTTCTCTATTCATGTCAGCACTCCACCCCCAATACCATGTGGCCTAATTTTGCCCACTAATCTCCTATGTGGGACCTTATCTAATGCTTTTTGAAACTCCAGGTACACTACATCCCTGGGTCTCCCTTGTCCATTTACCTAGTTACATTTTCAAAAAATTCTGGAAGATTAATCAAGCATGATTTCCCCTTCGTAAATCCATGCTGACTCGGACCGATCCTGTTACTGCTATCCAAATGTGCGGCTATTGCATCTTTTATTATTGACTCAGCATCTTCCCCAGCACCGATGTCAGGCTAACTGGTCTATAATTCCCTGTTTTCTCTCTCCCGCCTTTCTTCAAAAAGGGGATAACATTAGCTACCCTCCAATCCACTGGAACTGATCCTGAGTCTATAGAACATTGGACAATGATCTCCAATGCATCCACGATTGCTAGAGCCACTTCCTTAAGTACCCTGGGATGCAAACCATCAGGCCCTGGAGATTTATCAGCCTTCAGTCCCATTAGACTATCCAACACCATTTCCTGCCTAATGTGGATTTCCTTCCGTTCCTCCGTCACCCCAGATCCTCTGGCCACTACTATATCAGGAAGATTATTTGTGTCCTCCTTAGTGAAGACAGATCCAAAGTACCTGTTCAACTCATCTGCCATTTCCTCGTTCCCCATAATAAATTCACCTTTTTCGGTCTTCAAGGGTCCAACTTTGGTCTTAACTATTTTTTTCCTCTTCACATACCTAAAGAAGCTTTTACTATCCTGCTTTATATTCTTGGCTAGCTTACCTCTGTACATCATCTTTTATTCCTGTATTGTCTTTTTGGTTATCTTCTGTTGTTCTTGAAACATTACCCAATCCTCTTGCTTCCCGCTCATCTTTGCTACATTGTACTTCTTCACTTTAATTTTTATACTGTCCCTGACGTCCCTTGTCATCCCTTTCTCCCCTTGGAATCATTCTTCCTCCTAGGAATGAACTGATCCTGCACCTTCTGTATTCTTCCTTGAAATACCTGCCATTTTTGTTCCACTGTCATCCCTGCTAGTGTATCTTTCCAGTCAACTTTGGCCAGCTCCTCCCTTATGGCCCCATAGTTCCCTTTATTCAACTGCAACACTGACACCTCTGATCTACCCTTCTCCCTCTCCAATTGTAGATTAAACCTCACCATGTTATGGTCACTGCCTCCTAATGGCTTATTAACCTCGAGGTCCTTTATCAAATTCGGTTCATTACATAACACCAAATCCAGAATTGCATTCTCCCTGGTAGGCTCCAATAGAAGCTGTTCTTAGAATCCAACACAAAGGCATTCTAGAAAGTCCCTTTCTTGGGGTCCAGTACCAACCTGATTTTCCCAGTCTACCTGCATGTTGAAATCTCCCATAACAACCACTGCGTTACTTTTGCTACATGCCAATTTTAACTCCTGATTCAACTTGCGCCCTATCTCCAGGCTACTGTTTGGGGGCCTGTAGGTTAGTCCCATTAGGGTCTTTTTACCCTTACAATTCCTTAGTTCTATCCATACTAACTCCACATCTCCTGTTTCAATGTCACCCCTTGCAAGGGACTGAATTTTATTCCTCACCAACAGGACAACCCAACCCCCTCTGCCTACCTGTCTGTCTTTTCGATAGGAGGTATACCCTTGAACATTCAGGGTATCAATAGCTTCCAGTTGATCACAAAGAAAAGGGATGTCAAACAATTAAGCTGAATGCTTTTTACAGTAATATTTTCCAGAGATGGATGGTACTAATGAAAGTAATGAAAGACAAAATCACAGGTTATTTTGGAACATTCTTCCAAATTTGAAATAAATTATATTGGAATGTGGGTAATTGATCAAAAAAAACTTTTTCAATTCTTTGAACTCCATTGACGATATTTTGAAATCAAATTTCTTTATATGACTAGGATTTTACAGTCACACACTTTTCACTCATTTGCAGCGACATACTAACATTTACTGATTTTATTTAATTGGAATTTGGCTTTTCCTATGAAACAACATGCATGAAAGCGAGTGATAGGTTCAGTGATTACATACGAATCATTGAGACAATGACATTTTAATTTTTTTTGGAGCCACAATTTTGTAATCTAAAAGATGTCATGCTATCCTCAGACTGATCAAATCCACTCATTAAATTAGACACCCTGAATAAATCTGCACTTCATAAGTGCACTGGAAGCTCTTGAAAGAATTTTCCGCTCAAATGAAGGATATTTAATTAATTAAGATGACTGACGAAACCTGGATTCACTGATTGAACTCACAGTCTCTTTCAAAATATATTAACAAGCAGAAGCGAAGGATTGTGATAAATTAGCTTCGGAATATCTCAAAGTCTGCCAAAAAGTCTTGAATATACCTGAAATATATTACATCTGATAGCAGATTGACACAGTATGGTGGCCTTGCATGCTTATATTGTTCTGGAATAAAGAGACGTGAACAGGTCATTCAGTCTCTTGAATCTTTTCCTCTTGCAGTTACATCTTGGCTAAACTGTGATTGAGCTGCATTTCACTTTATGCACTCAATTCACAAAAATCCATCAATCTCGGTTTGAAGACTGACAGTTATTTTACCATCCATAACCTACTGGGAAAGTGAATTTTGAATTGAAATCTACTTCAGTGTGAAATTGTCTTCACACATCTAGCTCTAATCGTAGGATTTTGTTACCTTGTTTTAATTTATTATCAGAAAAAAATTAATAAGATGATCATCTCCAAAAATGGGAAAGGGGATGGACACGAGGGATTAACCTGTGAATGTTGAATGCAAGGTATGCATCATGTTGACTCTGTGCTTTAGACTTTAGACTTTAGAGATACAGCGTGGAAACAGGCCCTTTGGCCCACCGAGTCCACGCCAAGCAGAGACCACCCTGTACATTATCACTATCCTACACACTAGGGACAATTTACAATTTTACCAATTAACCTACAAACCTGCATGCCTTTGGAGTGTGGAAGGAAACCAAAGCACCCCCTGAGAGAAAAAACACAGTCACAGGGAGAACATACAAACTCCGTACTGATAGCACCTGTAGTCAAGAACGAACCTGGGTCTCTGTGGTCGAGCCTGGGTCTCTGTGCCACTGTGCCACCCTTTGAATGATTGCAGCATCTTTGTTTTTAAAGAGTCTTAGAGTTATACAGATGGCAATAGGCCATTCAGCCTTTCAGGTCTGCACCCATCATTGACTAATACTTCAACAAGGAGTCAAAAACATGAGTAGTTTGTGTTAGTTAAAGCCAGTACTGTCTTGCTTAATGCTAGCTCCCATCAATTAAAAGGAAGCTTCTTCTTCTTATCGAGTCCACACACAAGATGAAAAGTTGTTCAGCCAGAGCTTAACACACTTCTCGCCATCTGCATACAATGGTGTCTGTCTTGTAGCTTCTTGTGCTTCTTGTGCGCGGTGTAAAGATTGGTGGAAACAGGGCCGCAACAAGAACGCTCTTTCCTTGACCCCAAAAGGAAGGTGCAGTTTGGTTGGACCATGAATTCAGCAATATAAATAGACTTGTACAACAAAGGAGAGAGGAGAACAAACAGTTTGTAAATTGCAGTGGAGAAGTTGGAAAGATGATTAGATCAGCAGGGTGCAAGGGCACATGATAGACAAATGCTCTGGTAGCAAAGGGAGCAGACAGACGTGGAGACTGTGACAGACGTGAACACCTGGATCATCCTTTTGGTCCAAGGAGCAATACTGTAAGAAGTTCAATGATCTTTTGTAAACAGTCAAGATCATACTTAATGCATCTTCAAATGTCACATTGCACTCAGACTCCCTTTGTACAAATGTCAATTGCCTCACCTGCATCAAATACCGTTCAATTAATTTCATTCCCATCCTGATTAGCATCCATATCTAACGTTTATATTCAATAGAGTATCACTCCCAAATAACATTGCTGTAACTGTTATAACTTAGAGAGCTAGCTAGTATGGCTGCTACAAATATATTTACGTTTCTCTCTCTCATGCAAGACAATGTATAGTAAGATTTTATTGAAACTAAACAAAGAATTTCACTGTACCTAGATACATGTGACAATTATGTACCATTGAACCACTGACAATGTGGCAAACAGCACTGTCAACCAAATGGGGCAGAAATACTTCTAGGAAACTACAATGTAGTGCAGATAATTAAAAGAAGAGCCATTGATAAGGCTTTGGCCAGCATAGGCTGGGAAACATGGAAGATGACAGTATCCTCTTACTTAATCTTCCTTCTCAGATCCTACACCACTAAGTTCCCCCCAATTCATGATTTCCACTCAGTTAACACTAAAGAATTAACCCACCCATACAATGTCATGTCTTTGTCAAGATGCCCCAGAACTGTAGCTGGTTGAGTGAAAGAGCATCGAGGAAATAACGCAGATGAAGATCCACTTTAGGTGATAGCATAGGCAGATATGGTGGTAAAGCGTATAATAAAATAGTTACCTTCATTAAACACACCACAGAATATAGAGCAAGGAGATTATGGAACCATACAAAGCAATAATTTTGCCACAGCTGGAGTGTTGTGTACATTCTGGTAATCCCACATTATAAGAAAATGTGAGTGCACTGGAGAGGGTGCAGTGGTGATTCACCAGAATGTTTCCTGGGATAAAGCATTTCAGGGGAGAGAGAAGAGAATGGATAACTTGGTTTGTTTTCCCTGGAGCGGAGGAAGTTAAAGGAATAATAGGAAATCTTTCCCGACATCAGAGACACTTAAAACCAGAATCCATAGGTTTAGGTTATGGAGTAAAAGGTGTGAACATGCTCTATGAAAGAACTTTATCACCTAGAGAGTGGTTGGAATCTGGAATGCACTGACTGAGTAGCCAATGGAGAGAAGAACATGATTTCAGGAGTATCTATAGTGCTTGAATTGCCACGGTGCAGAAGGCTATAGATTAAGTGCTGGTAAAATGGATTAGTGTGGATGGATTCTTGTTGTTCAGCGTCGGCATGGTGGGCCAAAGTGTGTATTTCAGGGCCATATGACACTGTGACAGGATAGGACTAAACAACACAAAGAAATGATCCAGAAACTGAAATTTGATTAGTCACGATTATGAGAAGGTTGTAAAGGTGATCGGATGTGATCGATGAGAGTAGAGGAATAGAAGCTGGCTACATGGATTTTAATAAGGTACTTGATGAAGATCCCCATGGTAGGCTGATACAGAAGATTAAGATATAAGGGATTAACAGTGACTTGACCATATGGATTCAAAACTGGCTTACTGATAGGAGACAGAGTGTTGTAGTGGAAGGACAATATTCAGGCTGGATGTCGGAGATCAGTAGAGTTCTGTGTGGATCTATGCTGGGACCATTGTTGTTTGTGATATATAAAAATAACAAGGATGTAAATGTGGCTGAGTTGGTTAGTAAGTTTGTGGATGACACCAAGATTTCTAGACTGTAAGGTAGGCTATCATGTTATATGGTGGGATATAGGTCAGCTGCAGAAATGGGCAGAGAAATGGCAAATGGAGTTTACTCCATGCAAGTGTGAGGTGTGCACTTTGGAAGGTCAAATGTAAGGGGAAGAGTATACAATTAACAGCATTGATGTACAGAGCGATATTGTGGTGCAAATGCCTTAATTGTTCAGGGCATTGAGTATAATGGTCAGGAAGTTATAACGCAACTTCATATGCCCTTGGTTAGGACACATTTGGAGTAATGTGTTTAGTTCTGGTTGCCCCATTCCAGGACGCAAGTGGAGGCTTTGAAAAGGGGGCAGAGGAGGGATAGCAGAATAATGCCTGGACCAGGGGGTATTCCTTACAGGGAGAGATTAGACAGACTTGGATTGTTTTCTCTGGAATGCCAGAGGTTGAGGAGAGTCCTGATGGAAGTATATGAAATAGGGTAGATCTTTTTTGCAGGATTGAAATATCAAATACTATAGGGCATAGCTTTAAGGTGAGCAGGGGAAAGTTTAATGGAGATTGCATGGCATGTTTCATACGCCGAGGGTGATTAGTGCCTGGAACACGCTGCCAGGTGTGGTGGTGGAGGCCAGTACAATAATAGTTCTACATCAGTCTGAAGAAGGGTTTTGGCCCGAAACGTTGCCTATTTTCCTCGCTGCTACACCCGCTGAGTTTCCCCGGCACTTTTGTCTACCTGAGATAAAGGGAAAAACGCTTAGTGCAAGATAAAATCCTGTAGTCTTTAAGAGGCTTTGGGATAGGCACATGGATACGCAGGGAACGGAGGGATATAGATTATGTGTAGGCAGATAAGAGTTGGTTTGTGACATCATGTTCAGCACAGACATTGTGGACCGAGTGGCCTGTTCTTGAGCTATACCGTTCTCTGTTCTATGTTCCGCATACATGAACAAGTCTAATTATGCCAATATTTTCTCTGTGTTTGCATTATCAAAACCTTTAACCATTTGCAATACCCGAATCAGAGCTATTCATCCTATTGCATAGAAAAATGAATCGTATCTGGAAACCTTTAAATCTGCGCAAAAGTTCATTTCTGTCCTCTTTCTGAGGCCAATGCATCCCTCATGAGTATTCAAAAATAATGGCCTCACTATACAAATTAAACAAAATTACTTTCTGTTTATAAGCCAACTACACTTTGATAAGATGCAGTGGTCTAAGATAAATGCTGTCACATAATTTTTGTCAATTTGGAGAGATATTTTGTACACTCATCAGAAGCTTTAACTTTATCTGAGTAATTTGCTTCTCCATTCTTGCAAGAGTCAGCTCTAACTATAGCATTAAAACTGTTGGCAAAAGCTTGCACAGCAGAACGCCTCAGCTAAAATGCCGACACTAACAATACTGCTTTTCAATCTGAATGTTTAATCTATTTTTGAGAAACATTATTACATTTGAGACCTATTATCAATGCAATCAGCATAGTATAAGTGGAATATTTTTCGTAACAATGCAAGATGTATCCCTCAGTGCCTGACAAAGATGTTGCTGTAACTGGAGAGATTGTGCTACCTGTATAAGAAGAGACTGGATAGGTTATGCCCAGGAGTGATGGAAGTTGAAGGGTAACCCCATGGAGGATTATAAAATCATGAGGGGCATAGATAAGGTAGATAATCACATTATTTTTTCCCAGAGTAGGGAAATCTAAAGTTAGAGGGTATAATCATAAGGTGAGAAGGAAAAGTTTTGAGAGGCAGGTGGGTTTTTAAGTTTAGTTTTTAGTTTTAGTTTTAGAGATACAGCACGGAAACAGGCCCTTTGGCCCACCAAGTACACACCGAACAGCGATCCCCGCACATTAATACTATCCTAGGGTTACACAAAAAGCTGGAGAAACTCAGCGGGTGCAGCAGCATCTAAGGGGCAAAGGAGATGGGCGACGTTTCGGGTCGAGACCCTTCTTCAGACGGGTCTGAAGAAAGGTCTCGACCCGAAACGTCGCCCATCACCTTCGCCCCTTAGATGCTGCTGCACCCGCTGAGTTTCTCCAGCTTTTTGTGTAACCCTCGATTCTCCAGCATCTGCAGTTCCTTCTTTAACACAATACTATCCTATACACACTACGGACAATTTACACTCATACCCAAACCAATTAACCTACAAACCTGTACACCTTTGGAGTGTGGGAGGAAACTGAACAT
Organism: Raja brachyura; assembly: GCA_963514005.1. Next base: position 18,472,730 of record OY740798.1, on the reverse strand, counting down.
CTCAAAGAAAACCCACAGGGTCACAGGGAGAACGTACAAACTCCGTACAGACAGCACCCATAGTCGGGATCGAACACCGATGCTGCAAGCACTGTAAGGCAGCAAATCTACCGCTGCGCCACCAAGCCACATTGCACACAGATGGCGGTGGGTATATGAAACGAGCTGCCAGAGATAGTGGCAGAAGCTAGTTTCATTACCACGTTTGAAAGACATTTAGATTAATACATGGATGCATGGAGCGGAAGGTTTTACACGGATATAGGCAAAACACAGGGAAACAGGGCTAGATCATGTAGGTGCCCTTGTCAGCATGGACACATTAGGGAGAAGGACCTGGACCATGCTGAATGGTTCTGTGACCCTGTTCTCTTCCGTGCCCACAATTGTCATCTGTGGCCACTCTGCCTATTGCACTGACGTTCCTGATCTGAACTGTTCATGGGTTCAGAAATAAGGTCTCCAGTAGCAGGGTGGGAAGCCCAGCTCTGCACTGGCTTTTTTGCTGTCAATCTTTATTAAAGTTCCCAAATCAAATTCAGAAAAATGAGAACAGTAAAAATATAATTACATATTTCCCAACAATAACCCCTTAAAACACATAATTTAAAATTATTAAAAATAGAATGATGTTTAAAAGCAACTCCTTTCTTTTCCCCTGCTGTTCTACAATGGATTCTACGAGTTGGATTCTGTCTAGTTTATAAGGGGCGGCAAGGTGGCGCAGCAGTAGATTTGCTGTTTTATAGCGGCAGAGACCCGGGCTCAATGCTGACTATGGGTACTCGTCTGCACAGAGTTTATACATTCTCCCAGTGACTTGCATGGGTTTTTCCGGGATCATAAGATCATAAGACCATAAGTGATAGGAGCAGAATTATTGCATTCAGCCCATCAAGTCTATTCCACCATTCAATCATGGCTGGTCTATCTCTCCCTCCTAACCCCATTCTCATGCCTTCTCCCTGTTACTTCTGACACCTTAACTAATCAAGAATCTATATGGTCTGAAGAAGGGTCTCGACCCGAAACGTCGCCTATCTCCTTCGCTGCTTAGATGCTGCTGCACCCGCTGAGTTTCTCCAGCTTTTTGTGTAACCCAAGAATCTATCTATCTCTGCCTTAAATATATCCACTGACTTGGCCTTCACAGAGTTGTAAGTTAATTGGCTTGGTATAATTGTAAACTGTCCCTAGTATGTGCAGGATAGTGTAAGAATGCAGTGATCTGTAGGGCCTGTTTTCGTTCTGAATCTCTAAGAAAAACTAAAAACTAAACTAAGCAGTCAAATGATCAAGGAGTCAATGTTTACGTCACACACCAGCCAGACACTTTGTGTTCCATGTGTTACTTGTGTCACATGTATGGCATTCTTCGATTCTCTGGCATTTAAACAGGTGTGAGTCTATACATCCATTCAGATTTGTCGATATGTAACACAAATTGTTGGTTTACAGTAAACCATTCAAATAAACTAAATATTAATTCCCCTACAAATAAGCATGGAGAAGTGTATAATCCCGAGGTCTTTGCCAACACATACTCCAAGGAAACAATGGCAAGATATCGGTACTCTACTGGGTAGTCCCGAGGTCTTTGCCAACACATACTCCAAGGAAACAATGGCAAGATATCGGTACTCTACTGGGTAGAGGATTCAGGAACCTCTGTGTGATTACACAAAACTATAGGCACATGCCATTTCTACCTACACTACACAACATTCTCCTGTGTTACTGTGCAATTAAGCATTGAATTCTCTTTCGGCTTGTTATTAAGGGCCATTAACATATCGCGCTGGATAATATAAATAAAAATCTATAAGGATAATATTTTCCCCTCTCAAAATTGTGAATAAATGCTGTGAAAAGACAATATGTTTCTACACTCTTCACTTCCTCTTTCATTTGGATTACATTGAATCCCACCTCTTTACTCTCCTTTGTACTTTGATTCTGAACCTAATTTATAGTGGTTTATATTCTGCCCCCTGGAGCGTCAAGTTTTAATCCTGTCTAGGAGTTTGCAGAGGATTGCAGGAGTGAATCTGTTAGAAACTACTGACTCCTTGAAAAAAACAATCTGTAAACTCAAGATAGACACTGAGTCCAGCCATTAACCTGAACCGATTACGATTGATAAAAACTAAGGCAGAATTGTGAAAAACAATCCCTTATAAGGACATAGATAATGAGGTAAAGCCCACAGGTCACCTGGGATCAGGACAAGGAAGGAAGGACACGACCTGGATGATTGGTTTTACGCCAGCGAAAAGTGCAGAGATAGAAAGTCTAATTATTTGTGTAGAAAAAGTAAGGAAGTACAGCACTGATTTTGATTTTTAGAAATATAGAAAAAAAGGTGCGGGAGTAGACCATTCGGCCCTTCGAGCCAGCACCACCATTCAATATGATCATGACTGATCATCTAAAATCAGTACCCTGTTCCTGCTTTCTCCCCAAATCCCTTGATCCCTTTAGCCCAAAGATCTAAATCTAACTCTCTGTTGTAAACATCTTTTCAAGTTTGTCTTGGTTCATTCATCTCCTCTTTCGCAGATGTGTGACAACTGTAAGCTGTGAATTAAGAAGCCTTGAAACTGACCACTGGACTCCAAACATCCTTGAAAAAAGATACGTTCCATCATCCTATTAACTCTCCGAGTCTGGATTTCTTTAATATGTAACTCACAAATTTGGGGAAGGAGAAAACATAGATAATAGATGCAGGAGTAGGCCATTCGGCCCTTCGAGCCAACACCGCCATTCAATGTGATCATGGCTGAACATCCCTGATCAGTACCCCGTTCCTGCCTTCTCCTCATATCCCCTGACTCCGCTATCTTTAAGAGCCCTATCGAGCTCTCTCTTGAAAGTATCCAGAGAACCGGCCTCCACCACTCTCTGAGGCAGAGAATTCCACACTCACAACTCTCTGTGTGAATAAGTGTTTCCTCATCTCCGTTCTAACTGGTTTACCCCTTATTCTTAAACTGTGGCCCCTGGTTCTGGACTCACACAACATCGGGAACATGTTTCCTAGCATGTCCAAACTCTTTATAATCTTATATGTTTCAATAATTCCTGTCATCCTTCTCAATTCCAGAGTATAGAACCCCAGTCGCTCCATTCGCTCAGCATATGACATTCCTGCCATCCTGGGAATTAACCTTGTAAACCTACGCTACAACTCCCTCAATATAAGACAAAATAAGACAAATAGATGAGCCTGGATCAGAAAACAAAAACAAATACTTGTATTCTTGTGCTTACAATAATAGAACTTCCCTTATATCAAAATGATCTTCCAGTTAGAATCTCATCATATCTAATAGCTTTTATTTTCCCAATGCGTCTGAAAACTGATCAATAGAATTTCTTCAAGTGGCACCTGGGAATCTGAAATCAACTTTTATGCTAATTTATTCTTTATTTTCACAGTTAACATTCTGATTTGAATTTATCTAAAGCAACATTGGCTTTTTATATTATGATTGTCATCGGTAATTTAAAATCATAACAATTGTTGGTTAGTGAAACACATCTCTTTCATGTTTCATTCAGTGCTCTGACAAATTGCTTTGAAGTGTAAATAAGCAATTGACTGCTTTTCTCCACAATACTCTTCACAATTTATAGAATAACATGACCTACTCAAGGCTGAGTGAACACATAGGTGCAGAAGTAGGTCACTGATCCCCACAAATCTGTTCTGTCATTTGTCAAATGGCTGATCTACTGGTAACATCAACCCTATGTTCCTACCTAAGGGGCCTGTCCCACTTAGGCGATGTTTTAGGCGAGTGCAGGAGACTCTGCGCTCAACACATGGTCGCCACATGGTCGCCACATGCTCGCATGGTGAGTCTCCTTCATGGTCGCGAGAAGTTCCCGCATTCTGGCAACTGGTCGCGGCCCCAGTATGGTCGCCACAAATATTTCAACATGTAGCCATGGAGAAAATTGATACTTTTGTAGACGTAGGTGCAGTTGTAGTGGGGTCGCCAAGTAGTTATAGGTAGTCGAGCTAGTCGTAGGTAGATTTAGTTAATCTCCTTTGCTGATCGAGCATTTCAAACGTAAGCACGAGTTTTCAGAACCAAGGAGAACCGACTGGTAATGTTAAATGCCCGCCGAACTTCACAGCTGTGTATCTCTGGCTTATTAAAAGTTGTCTGGTGTCTTAAAAGTGCCTTCTCTCCCCCCCTTCTCTCTCTCCCTTCGCTCTCCCCCCTTCCCTCACCCCCCTTCCCTCACCCCCTTCTCTCTCCCCCTTCTCTCTCCCCTTCCCTCTCCCCCCTTCCCTCTCCCCCCTTCCCTCCCCCCCTTCTCTCCCCCCCTTCTCTCCCCCCCTTCTCTCCCCCCCTTCTCTCCCCCCATTCCCTCCCCCCATTCCCTCCCCCCTTCCCTCCCCCACTTCTCCCCCCTTCACTCTCCCCCCTTCTCCCCCCCTTTCTCTCCCCCTTCTCCCCCCTTCTCTCCCCCCTTCCCTCTCCCCCTTCCCGCTCCCCCATCCCTCCCCCCCTTCCCTAGCCCCCCACCTTCTCTCCCCCCACCTTCTCTCCCCCCACCTTCTCTCCCCCCACCTTCTCTCCCGCCACCTTCTCCCCCCCCCTTCTCTCCCCCCTTCTCCCCTCCCCCCTCTTTTAAGGGACTTACCATACACTGTGCTAGCCATCTTAACCTTCCTGTTCATCGCAGTGTGTGTCTATATTACCTTGGCTTTGCACCGCGTGAATTTCAGACAGCGCTCCCCCGCTTTTCCTGGCCCCCGCCTTTGCGATATGTTTGTATGTGTGTGTGTGTGTGTGTGTGTTCCACTCTGACACTCGCCGTTCCAGTTCCCGGGGGGTTTTTCAGGCGAGTGCTGCGAACCTGACAGTCAGCGGCAGTCCGCTGAAAAATCACCTAAGTGGGACAGGCCCTTAACCTTGATAACTTTGTATCACTTCCATGCATGTACTTCTGACTGAACATTCCAAAGGCTTAGTGGGAAAAACGATCATCATCTGTCTCAAATGAGTGGCCCTTCTTTTTCTTAAATAGTTCACAGGGAGAACGTACAATCCACACGGTCACAGGGGAGAGCGTACAAACTCCGTACCGACAGCCCCCATAGTCAGGTTCAAACTTCGGTCTCTGGTGGTGTAAGGCAGCAGCTCTACCAGTGTGCCACAGTGACATCACTTGTTTAAGAGAGAGAGAAGGGTTTTGGCCCGAAACGTTGCCTATTTCCTTCACTCCATAGATGCTGCCACACCCGCTGAGTTTCTTCAGCACTTTTGTCTACCAGACATTTCAGCGAGGTCTGCTTCCGAGAGGAAATGTTAGTCGTGGGCCTCTTTATAACACTTGAAATATTGCAATTCATGCTGCATATCTCATCCTCGGAACTGTTCCAGAGCACAAACCCAGCTTCTGTATCTATTGTAGTAAAAGAGCAGGGCTTGTACTTGTACACTTTTACTTCATAGACCAGCATACAACCAAATGAAACAATCTTTTATCTGACATTATTTATAACAAACTAGTATTATTTACCCATGTTACATTGCGTAAACTCTTATTTTATATTATTATACCTGCGTCTCATATATACATTAAGCACTGGACCAAGATGAATACATTATGCGGTTTTAAGTATTTCATCCCATTTGCAATTAGGAAAGCTACAATGATTAGTTAGCGTGCAACAAAAGCTTTTCACTGTACCTAGGTAGACCTGACAATAAACTAAACTAAACTAAACTGAACCAAACTTCAGTTCTGCGTTTGTTAAATTGCTTGGCAATCTCTGTGAGAACTTTCATGAACTTTAACGTGATACAAGGACAGTATAAACGTGTTTTGAAATTATTGTTTCAATCAATTTCACTCCAGTGAAAATTCAATATTTGAGGAATGTGAACAGGTCATGGCGTGGAAGATTGCAACCTTCACGTGGTTGCTGACTAATGCAATCAACCCGATGTGCACAAACAAATAGAGCTTGTGACACCATGTGGAGACATGGTCTGTTGCTGAAAGCTTCAGATTCTTGAAGTGCCAAAGTTCAACTGAATACTCTTTGAACTAAGAAAAGCTGAGAGTTATTTCCATCATATTCGCATGCAATTGCATAGACACACATGCCTCCACAAGCACTATTTTACACAGCTCGATTCTCAGATCAGATGTAATCTGAAATGGTTACACATTGCACTGAATGAAGCATATCTGCATTGATTAAATTCAGCTCTTAGACTTGCTTTGATAACTTAGGTAAAAAGAAATACAAAGATCAAGAATAACATTTATCCTCACTGCTGAATGCCTTTGTGAATGTTGCTCCCTTTTGAACCACTATTGATCATGTTTTCCTTTGCTATATAATGGATGGGCAAGACTCAATCATATTGGTCTGAAACTCCAGCCACAAATAGACCAACAATTAAGGGTAGCAGATTTCCTTTCCGATCAGATGTTAAACCAGTTAGTTTCTTACAAAAACCAAACAGCTTCAAGGTCACATTTACATATGGGGTTCCTGTTTGACTGTTTAAAATTGAAATAAAATTATTGTCTGTTATGTTGATAATTGTGAATTATTAATCCAGGAACAGGCACTCAGTCCTAGTAGTAGCACAGTAATTGATTTTGGGAGTTTTGTGCAAGTTTTCAAGCGTGGGTTGATTTCAGTGCAATTATCCTGAAATTGTCCAAATCAACAACATAAATGAATCGCAGAATTTGAAGGGCAAATACATTGAGCACAAAATGAGTTTCTTGAATCTTTTCTACTTGTTAATTTTAAACATTCTTTAGGAAGCTCTCTGTTCACAAAACTAGTCCCGTAGCATGGTCTGATTCATTCTTTTAAAGGTTATTGTGGCCATTTGTAGACCTGCAAAAGGATTCTAAATATTTGTCTGAGTTGTATGAATACCAATAACCAACTTTTCAAAAGTGCTCGTTTTTTTTAAATTCACTGATGGGTTATCTATTTTACCGTGATATAACCATCTATTATGCTGTTTTCATCTTGTGCATACAGGTTTAATGCCAAGGCTGCTTCCCAGCTGGAGATATAGTAATATTGTCCATCCTGTTACGAAAGAGAGTAACTGGCACTCCCCATTTGAAGGGGCCCAAGTCCATGTCAATCTTGTAAGAGAGTGAGATGAAGTGAGAATGCAGTTTCACACAAAGAGTGGTGAATCTGTAGAATTCTCTGCCACAGAAGGTAGTTGAGGCCAGTTCATTGGCTATATTTAAGAGGGAGTTAGATGTGGCCCTTGTGGCTAAAGGGATCAGGGGGTATGGAGAGAAGGCAGGTACAAGATACTGAGTTGGATGATCAGCCATGATCATATTGAATGGCGGTGCCGGCTCGAAGGGCTGAATGGCCTACTCCTGCACCTATTTTCTATGTTTCTCAAGGCTGGAGGTTGCAAATATCTTCACCATTCTCACGCTCAGTTTATCCTCAACCAAGAAAGATTCTGCTCTCTCAGCATTCAGCTATTAGGACAACATGCAGTGTGTCATGCAGGTTAATACATGTTAAGTCTAACAATGGTTAATCGTCAATGGTCAAAACTACTTTATTGTCATAAGTAAAGTATTACCATACCTAAGTACAATCCCCGATTAGCAAAGTGTACAGAAATACTGTAATCCTCGGACACAGCATTCAAACAAGCAAGCAAGTAACATTATTTTTATAGCACATTTCAGCAACAAGGCAATTCAAAGTGCTTTACACAAAGTATTAAAAAGCAATCAAAAGCAATTATAAACAGTCATTAAAAAGAATGAAAAGTAAAAACAAGCTACAGTAGAATGACAGGTATAAAATACAAGAATAAAAGGTACAGTGCTGTGTAAGAAATGAATAATTAATTAATTTAATTAAAAGCAGCTTCAAACAGAAAAGACCAGCCCTGATTTAAAAGAACTGAGAGTTGGAGCAGACCTGCCTTTTTCTGGAAGTTTGTTCCATATATGTGGAGCATAAAAACTAAATGCTGCTTCTCCATGTTTAGTTCTGACTCTGGGGACAGAGAGCAGACCTGTCCCAGACGACCTCAGAGGTCTGGACGGTTCATAATGTAGCAAAGATCAGAAATGTATTTTGGCCCCGAGGCCATTCAGTGCTTTATAAACCAACAGTAATATTTTGAAATCAATTCTTTGACACAGTGGAAGCCACTGTAAAGACCTCAAAACTGGAGTGATGTGAACCATTTTCTTGGTCTTAGAGAGGGCTCAAGAGGTGCCAAGTTTTAATGTCATTTTCAAAGTCTAGCTCTCGGCCTTATGAGCAGTGGCTAATCCAGGCAAGTCCCAGGCTGCTGCAGGGCCTCCAGTCGTTGGTTTCAATGGATGTCTGGATCATCCAGTGAACTGCCATCCCTCTTCTCACCCATTCACACCGCTACCGGCCTTGCTCCTCACGTCCATCGTCACCGGCTCCCTTCTCTCTGGTTTCTGGTCTTCAGGGGGGTGAGCAGGGTTCCGCTCAGAAACTTGGTAGTGGGGGTTACAGGCCATGGCCTGCCGGGTCCTTGTGCTTCTGGTCACACAACCTGCCGGGTCCTTGTGCAAGGGAACACCAATTTGGATAATCAAGTCAAGGATTCTGCGCCAAGGTAGACCAAGAATACACATAGATGAACTGGTTCATTTGAAGTCTGGCCAACGGGCCACATCTCTGAGAACAAAAGGGGACTAAGGGAGACCCACGGAAGGGAGGGGAAAGAACTAAGGGGGACCCGCGGAGGGAGGGTGGATGAAGAAGGGATGAGTACGTTTTGTAACTTTGTCGACATACTTGTGTTGACCTTTGAGTTTCTAAACAAGTAATTGTATCCCTTTATTTCTATTAATAATTACAATATTTTTAATTTATATATCATTACTAATAGTTTTCAAATGCTTCTGGATTTCTAAATGATATGGTTACTCACGCGCATTCTAAAAGCTTAGCAGCTTGGCAGACTGTCGAGTTAGAAGTGACATCTGGGCTTCTGCTGCGGAAAACAAAGGTTGAGCGGATCATCCTTGTGCTGAAATGGCAGCTGAGGCAGCAGCTGTCATTTGTTGAAGTGGGTTCACAAGTGTGTTAATAGAGTTGCCCACAGTTTTCCCAATGGAAAGATATGTATCCTGGCCTTGCTTCCTGCCATTGCAGGGATATTCTCTGCCAGATTTGCCAATGCACTGAAAGTTAGGACAGCACAGTGGCACAGCAGTAGAGTTGCTGCCTTACAGCGAATGCAGCGCCGGAGACCCGGGTTCGATCCCGACTACGGGTGCTGTCTCAACAGAGTTTGTACGTTCTCCCCGTGACCTGCGTGGGTTTTCTCCGAGATCTTTGGTTTCCTCCACACTCCAAAGACGTACAGGTTTGTAGGTTAATTGGCTTGGTAAATGTAAAAATTGTTCCTAGTGGGTATAGGATAATGTTAATGTGCGGGGATCGCTGGTCGACGCGGACCCGGTGAGCCAAAAGGGCCAGTTTCCGCGCAGTATCTCTAAAACTAAAACTAAAAAATCCCATTGTGTATCATTCACCTTTTCCTGAGTATTGCTGCAGGGTTTGTGGGTAGACCTCAATTATTCAATGGTACTTTTTTGTTACATGTACTGAGGTAAAATTAAATTCTCTTTTGCACAGGGTTCAGTAACAGTATTACTATACTCTCCATCCCTCCCCCATCTCAGTCATCCTGCTAGTTCATATCCCTCCATTATCACCTCTTCCACAGCCAACAATGGACCATTGTGGGCTCCACCTTTCCTGGGTCATAGGTGCTGGCTCTAATTTGTTTGGTACCTTTTCATACCTCTAGATTTCCTCTTCCCTGACTCTCAGTCTGTAGAAGGGTCTCGACCCAAAATGTCACTTATTCCTTTACTCCAGGGATGCTGCCTGACTCCTTGAGTTACTTCAGCATTTTGGGTCTATCTTACTAGACCTAAGCACAATCTTAGATTAGGTACAAATGTATAGGAATAATACACTGATAGAGTATACAAGAGTCAACAGGTTTTGGTGCCATTTTTAAAGTCCAAGTTCTTAACCTGTCCATAAAGCCCCATTGTTCTGGTGGCATTGCAGGGTCAGCCTGGCCAAAAGAAGACACGGGTGTCCTCCACTGCTGCTCTACCATGCCATGCTGCTGCAGGTCGGGTCTGGTCCATGCGCTCAGTCTCTTGGAGTGGGACCTGAACCAGTCGAGCCCCAAGCTGCTCAGGGCCTCCAGCGGCCTCCTCTGCCATTGCCTCATTCCGGATTCGCATATCGTCCGGGCGAACAGTCGTCCCTTGCCTCACTTGCTTCTTTGTGCCACGGGGGGTCCTCCCACCGCTGGCCTTATAGTTAGCATCCAGAGGGCTTTGAAGGCATGAGAGGTAAAACCCCAGTTTCATTTACCAGTCCTTTGTTTCCTTGCATCCGCTATGCAGCCATCTTGAATCTCTTCACCTTCATCTTTGGCCCTCGGGAACGAGCAGGGCAGGGCTCAGCGGCTTGTCTTTTGGGGATGGGTTTCCCATCTCCGCGGTCAGTAAGCCGGGCCTGCTGCCGGGGGAAAGGTGCGGCACCATGGTTTACCACGTGGGCACCACCTGATAGAAATATATTAAGTTATGAGTCGTATTGATAGGATAGACAGTTAGAAACTTTTCCCAGGATGGAAAATAAATCAAATAGTAGAGGACATAACTTTAAGGTGTGAGGGTCAAAGTTTGAAGGAGATGGCCTGGGTACGTATTGTGCACGGATGGTAGACGGTGCCTGGAATGTGTTGGCAGATAAGTTAGTGGCATTTAAGACACTTTTGAATAGGCATGTGGATATGCAGAAAATGGAAATAGGTATGTTACAAAACTTACCTTGAGCAGCGCTGCAGTTCTGCCGCTCCCCGTGTGCGCGACTTTGGCGCCTTTCAGAGGGGGGTGGGCTTAAAGTGCCGTTTTTCCACGGGCAGGGAAAATCGATCAATGTCGGCAATTTCGTTGCGGAAGAAAAATCGCTCCGACATTTCATGAATGAATGTATTTTTAAATTATTCTAAATTATTTATTAACTAGAGTAATTTAAAAATCACCTTCAAAAGCCGTGAGCGCCGAAAACCGGAAGGATTTTGCGTAGGGGAGAAAAAAAGGTAGTTTATTTTTATATTAAAAGTTGGTTTTTCGGGAGGCTTTAATAATATTTTCATGTTGCGAAATGGGGTCCAAAAAAATGTATGAACAAACAGTATTTTTTCTCCCGACTTCACCGCTAACTGCAACGTTCCAATCCACCGCATTCCACTAAAACCCACTCGCTAGTTGATTTAAATGGCCATTAATTTACAGGAATCAAACACTAAATTCCTTCCATTTGGCCTAGAAATTCATGAAAATGAGATTTAAAAATTATGTTATATTGTGGATTATTGTGTTAATGTTATTTGTACACTTAGGCAATTAAAAAAAAGTTTATCTTTTCTTAAGAAATGGATAGATGTTTAGATCTACTCATTGAATTTTGTAATTAGCTACAATTAGATAACTAACTAATTATATGCTTTAATTTCAGGTCATCCAAGTAAGATTGTTTCATATTTGTTTCAGAATGCTTCAATCTATAATAACTGAAAATTTCATTGAGTTCTCTTAATTTTTAAGAAAGTTATGGGCTTTTAACTGTTCCAGATCACAGCTTTTGAGTTAAGTCAATTGAAAGGCAATGGGGAACAAGATGCTAATTTCCGAGTATGAAAATGGCCATAACTTTCTTAATACTGAAGATATGAAAGTGAATTGTCAAATTAAACTTCTTTTTATGCTTTATCTGATGGGATAAATTGCAGACTTGATTTTTAAAATCTCAAAATTTTGTAACATTGCTAATAGAAGGTTATGGATTATGTGCAATAAGAGTTGGTCTTGGCATCATTTTCAGCGCAGACATTTTGGGCAGAAGGGCCTGTTAGTGTGCTCTGCTGTTCTGTGTTCTATGTTTTATCAATGTGCTCAAATAGGGTTACCTCAGTTGAATTTGTACAAACCCATCTTTCTTGGAATCTGGCATTTGTGCCCTCTGCTCTGGCTGTAATCTGATCATCCCTCATGTCTCATTGATTGTAAATCCTGCCTTTGACTTGGCCCCTTAATTACAATGTCAGAATCTGGGCCAGTCTTCTTGTTCTTCCAATTACTTGTCCAAGTTGTATCATACACAGTATGATAGTGACACAAGAATAGGACTGTGGTTAAGGGGGAAGCAGAAACTAGCAGTTGTACATTCTGCAGATTGTAAATCAGAAAAACAAAATGTGATGAAGATTGCATTCTGTAATTTCCTATTGTGTCAGGCTCCCAAAGGCCACAGATCTGTGTTACTTGCCTCTGTGAGAGAATGGCCATGGACCCATGATCATCTCATACCTCTGATCATAGAACCGCTTGTAGAATTGAATCTAGACCTTCTAGGCCTGATTCAATACCATCTTTCAATAAGTCCCAGGGGCAGTGTGAGTTCCAGAACACTTGGCTAGGTTGCCTTCTGCAACCATCAGATCTATCCACCTAAAGAGGCAGGGGTTGCTTTCAAATAGCCCGGGCTTTCACAGCAGATGCTGCAAATATGAAATAACAACAGAAAATATCTTAAATGTTCAGCAGGTCAAGCGGCATCTGTGGAGAAAGAAAATGTCAACAAGTAATGATCTGTTTGCTGAGGTGTTCAACTAGTTTGTTTAGTTTAGTCTACTATTGACATGTAAACCGAAGCACAATGAAAAGCATTTTTGGTGTGTGCAATCCATTCACTGAAAAGACAAGACATGACTACAGTTAAGCCATCCACAATGTACAAATACAAGATTAAGAGAATAATGTTTATTGCAAGATAAAGTGCAATAAGGTCCAATTAAAGGTATTTCAAGGACCTCGAATGAGATAGATGGCCAGTAAAGACCACACCCTAGTTGGTGATGGGTTAGTTCAGTTGCCTGATAACAGCTGGGAAGAAACAGTCCCTGAATCTGGAGGTATGAGTTTTCACACTTCTACATCTCTTGCCTCTTGGGAGATGGGAGAAGAGGGAGTGATTATGATGAGGCTGATTCTTGATTATGCTGGTGGCCTTGTCGAGGCAACAAGAAGTGTAGATGGAGTCAATGTAAAGGAGGTTGGTTTACGTGATGGTCTGGGCTGTGCCCATAATTCCCTGCAATTTCTTGCGGTCTTGCATGGAGCTGTTCCCAAACAATGCTGTGATATACTTCGATAAAATGCTTTCTATGGCGCATATTTAATAGTTGGTGAGAGTTGTTGGGGACATGCCAAACTTCCTACGTCTTCTAAGGAAGTAGGCATTCGTGTGCTTTCTTGGCCATGCTTCGATATGGCTGGTCCAGGACACTTTGCGGGTGATATATATTCCTAACTAGTTACACACTTCAGTCACACAAGTTAATAAGCACCTACAATAAAGCCCCTGGCCCACTTTCCCGAGTTACTCACAAATTCTCTCGCGTTTTCCCCTTGATTCAAACTCGGAGATGCCAGCCATAGATATTCCGGGCTATTTTTTTTACTCGTGGGCACTTTTCAACATGCTGAAAAAACGTCCAGAATTACCTGATGCCCCGATTACCTACGGCTGGCATTACGAGCCGCCACAAAATATCTACGGACTCCTACGTCCTCCTACGGACTCGCTACGGACATTCTCCGAGTTTGAGTCAAGGAGAAAACTCGGGAGAATTCGTGAGTAACTCGGGAAAATGGGACAGGGACTTTATTGTAGGTGCTTATTAACTTGTGTGACTGAAGACTCCTGCATTGGAACAAACAGGTCCATGGATTTAGTAGGTCACCAAAAGAAAAAAGGTTTCTTGTTAATAACCTGATGATTCATCAATTTTCAAATATAAATCAATGCACATTTTGGAATATTTCATACTGATGATATTTATCCTTCAGACTGTGAAAATCCAACATCTTTCATTGCCTTAAAGATTTTCTACACCATAGATGCAGATGAACACAGTTCATTTTACAGCTAAACACATTAACAATGATCAGTTACAATGCCTAATCCTCACACCATCCAAAAACAGATTAAAAAAACTTGATCCATGAGTCCAAATTTCTTCGAAGTACAGCACCTTAATAAGTATATTGTTATCATGCATGAATAATTGGGGCATTTTAAAGAAGAATTTAAAACGTTTTCAGTAATGTAGTTCCAGTAATATTAAATAGAAGTTATTGCCATCTATTTCTTTCCATTAGTTGCAATCAGGTGAAAGATTTCAGTAGAATGTGTAGTATTTTACAATCCACAAAAAGCAACCCTATTTACAATATATTCATAGGGTCATAGAGTGATACAGTGTGGAAGCAGGCCCTTTGTCCCAACTCACCAACACCGGCCAACATGTCCCAGCTACACTAGTCCCATCTGCCTGTGCCTGGTCCATATCCCTCAAAACCTGTCCTATTTAGATGACAATATCATAATTTGCAGTCATAATAATAATTTTGGGGAGGGATAGTGGTGATAGGCAAGTGGTCACTCAGCCACGCTGGTGAGGCCAGGCCTAGGATCCTCTTCAACTAGCGGTCAGAGTATGTGACTCAATGTCCATTTACCTTGTAGCTGCAGCCATTATATCTGCTGCTCTGTATCCTTCTCATCTCCTGAACGAGTCTGGTAGGCAGATCCTGAAGTGTGTTCCATGCCACAAATTAACCATCTACACATGAGCATGATCTTACGATCCAACCCGGACTGTGCTGATGCTGCAACCTCTTCCATCACTCAGATTGTAATGGTTCTCAATCGTATTCTCAATATTGGAATGGGGAAGAGCCTCATACACAGTTCTCAACCCCCAAAATTAGAAATGTTATTGAGGTTTTCATGTCGCAGACAGCTGTGGAGGCCACATCAATGGATGTTTTTAAGGCAGAGATTGACACATTCCAATTAGTAAGGGTGTCGGGGGTTATGGGGAGATGGCAGGATGATGGGGTTGAGAGTGAAAGATAGATTGATCAGCCATGATTGAATGGCAGAGTAGACTTGATGGGCCGAATAGCCTAATTCTGCTTCTAGAACTTATGAACCTATGAACTTATGTCAGACCTCGAGAAGGAAATTGAACATTAAAAAAAAAAAAAATTCTGCCTTGTTGGCAGACAGTTTGAGCAAACCGTTATATGGGTACACAACACACTTTCTTTTCAGCCCATCCACTTTATGCATTGGGTCCAAGACCCACACTGAGACAGAGATGCAGAGAATTGTTCAGGCCTCACTCTGCTACACGCCTCTCATCTCTCATCTCGGTAGTCTTATTCTGCTGAAAAATCTAAGCAGTATAAGGATTGCTGAATATTGAATGTATGAAAATAAACATCATGGGCTCCAGTATAAATTATCGCTTGAGAGAAAACGTATCAAAAGTATTCACAAAGTTTAAATATACCACATTCACTGGTTGTCCCTGATCTCTTTTGCTGCTTAAAACATTAGAGGAATTTGTCCAGTTTGTTAAACATGTGAGTTTACCCTTTCAGTCATAGATAGATCGTTTTCCTACATCTCCTCTGTGTCCTGTTGTTCTGCTCTTACTTTCCCTACCCACAGATGGCACAAGGACAAAGTTCACACCTTTCACCCCACTAGTATCCGCATCCAACACATCATACTCCGACATTTCCATTAATGTGATCTCACCACTAGTCACATCTTCTTATCTCCACTGCTTTCTGCCTTCAGCAGAGACTGCTTTCTCCACTGCTCCTTGGTTCACTCATCCTAGTTTACCTGCAACTGCAGGAGCTGTACCACCTGTACCTATACCTTCTCCCTTGCCTCCATCAAGGAACCCCAGCACTCCTTCCACGTGAGACAGAAGTTTATGTACACCTTCTCAAACCTCATCTAACTGCATCCAGTGTTGCCGATGTGGCCTTCTGTCTATCAGTGAGACCAAACGTAGACTGAGCGAGCATTTCTCTGAGCACATGTGCTCGGTTTGCCAAGACGTACTGGGCTCCCAGGTCACCTATATTTGGAGAATTCATTGTTCATACTGTTGGGTTGTCAGCTACCCAAGTGGAATATGAGCTGCTGTGCCACAAGGTTGCATATAGCCTCACTCTGGCAATGGAAGAGATCCCAGGACAGAAGGGTCAGTGTGGGAATGGGAAGGAGGGTTGGCAACTCTCCCAGTTGCCAACCATTTTAACTCTCCTTGTCTATAAAAAATGGGGATGGATTGTGAGGCAGTGCTGTTTATTCAATGTTCAATGCAAATAAATGTTTGGAAGATATTTCCCACAAAGGTATCCCAGCAAGATAAGTAGAAGAGGTAATGGCGGTAGGTAGTGAAATTAAAGAATTCCTTCCTTGCTTCCTGCTCGAAAGTTTTCTTGCTTCAGATAAATCTAATTATCCTCCGACGAGTAGTCAATTAAAAATTCTCCCACAACTGCTCTTATAAGCAGGCACTTAATGAATAGATCAATATAATTGCCAACATAAACATGCAATCAAGCTCTTAAGAGGTAAATAACAAGTAATTGTAAATATGACAATGGATGTTATTATTCTCTTCTACTCATTGCTCATTGCACCATTAGAGGCAATTATGGAGCCAGGTAATTTTGAACATCAATTCAGTCAAAAAATTCATGCCT
Organism: Raja brachyura; assembly: GCA_963514005.1. Next base: position 18,456,041 of record OY740798.1, on the reverse strand, counting down.
TAACTCAGAATTAAAGATAGCACAAATCAAACTAGCGGCAACTGGATAGGAAATATTCTGGGAACAAAAATGTTGTAATACATTGGCCTAGAAAGCATTGCAAATCAAGGTCAATTTATGAAAACTGTAATAACTTATTTTCATTGAGTTATTATTTATTACTATCCATTACCTGTTGTTTGCAGCACAGTAATTAAGACATGTTGTGTAGCACTGAATCAAGTGTTTGATGTACATATGTTCCATTATTGTGAGGGAGGAGCTTCCATTGAAAGAATGGGTCGACTCGGTTTGCATTCACTGGAATTTAGAAGGATGAGAGGCAAATATTATAGAAACATATAAAATTCTTAAAGGACTGGGACAGGCTAGATGCAGGGAAAAAAATCCCGATTTTGGGGGAGTCCAGAACCAGTGGTCACAGTTTAAGAATAAGGGGTAGGCCATTTAGGACTGAGATGAGGAAAATCTTCTTCACCCAGAGAGTTGTGAATCTGTGAAATTCTCTGCCACAGAAGGCAGTGGAGACCAAATCACTGGATGCTTTTAAGAGAGAGTTAGATTTAGCTCAGGGCTAAAGGAATGAAGGGATCAGGGGGAAAAAGCAGGAACGGGTTCCTGAAATCCTAAAATCAGATACTGATTTTAGATGATCAGCTATGATCATATTGAATGGCGGTGCTGGCTCGAAGGGCCATATAGAGTGCTCCTGCACGTATTTTTCTTTGTTTCTATGTTTCTATGCACATGATTTCTCAAGTGGAAAACTCTCAATTACAGGCATATCACCTTGGTAAAGTATGAAGAACGTATAAAGCATTATCACTTTGTCAGAGGGGAAAACAATCGGAAGAAAACACAAGTTATTTAATTGGTCTCTTGATGCTAAACCCAATTGGGAAACCACCAAATGAAAATGTTGGGGGCCTAGTTAATATAATTTAAATAAAGCTGACCAGAGAAATGTTAACGAGAGCATGCTCCAGTTTTCAGAACAGATGTGCAGTAAACATTTGATTCACTGATGCACCAAGCCATTAAATTGCTGTGCTGTAAACAGTGGGTGTTGAACAGATTGTTAAAATAACCCTGAGAAAGTTGAAGAAGTTCTGAATAAGTTTTTCAGTGATGCTAAATAATACATCCCTTACTGCCCCCTATCTTCTCTGTAATACGTCAGAGTATAAAATTAACTTCCTCCTACGCCATTGCCTCTGGCCCCAGCAACACAATACAAGAGGTGCTGTGGGCCTATCTTTGTGGGGGAAATATGTCCAAGGTACTTTGGGCAGCAAATTACTGACGGTTGAAAGAAAATATCCCTTTACTTAGAAATTGGATCTGACAAAGATGGTTGGTGTTATCTCATCTGGCCTAAATGAACATGCGATAGATTGGAATTGAGTTATTGTATTTGAGAAATAGTTCATGTTCATAAACTATAGGAGCAGAATAAGGCCATTCGGCCCATCAAGTCTACTCCGCCATTCAATCATGGCAGATCAGGAAAAGGGGAGATGCAACAAGACCTGGGTGTCATGATACACCAGTCATTGAAAGTAGGCATGCAGGTGCAGCAGGCAGTGAAGAAAGCAAATGGTATGTTGGCGTTCATAGCAAAAGGATTTGAGTACAAGAGCAGGGAGGTTCTACTGCAGTTGTACAGGGTCTTGGTGAGGCCACACCTGGAGTATTGCGTACAGTTTTGGTCTCCTAATCTAAGGAAAGACTTTCTTGCCATAGAGGGAGTACAGAGAAGGTTCACCAGACTGATTCCTGGGATGGCAGGACTTCCATATGAAGAAAGACTGGATAGACTTGGCTTGTACTCGCTAGAATTTAGAAGATTGAGGGGGGATCTTATAAAAACTTACAAAATCCTTAAGGGGTTGGACAGGCTAGATGCAGGAAGATTGTTCCTGATGTTGGGGAAGTCCAGAACAAGGGGTCACAGTTTAAGGATAAGGGGGAAGTCTTTTAGGACCGAGATGAGAAAATCATTTTTCACTCAGAGAGTGGTGAACCTGTGGAATTCTCTGCCACAGAAGGTAGTTGAGGCCAGTTCATTGGCTATATTTAAGGGAGTTAGATGTGGCTAAAGGGATCAGGTGGTATGGAGAGGCAGGTACAGGATTCTGAGTTGGATGATCAGCCATGATCATATTGAATGGCGTTGCAGGCTTGAAGGGCCAAATGGCCTACTCCTGCACCTACTTTCTATGTTTCTATCAATCTCTCCCTCTCAACCCCAAATAGTGTAAGGCCTGGAAATTGAGCATAAAAATGATTGAATTGATTAACTGATCCTCGTTTAACTGATAAAATTGATTGTGGTGAGAAACATGACACATTACCGTTAGTTTGTGTAGTGATCAAAACTATTTCAGAAAGTTTGGGAAGCATTGCTGCTTCCTGCACAACTTTAAGAGGGAAGAGACATGGACAAATTTTGTTTCACGAAAAACATGAACATAAATCCAATTCAAAAAGAGTGGGGAATGACACTGCATTTAAATGGGAGCTGGCGATGTTCAAATATTAAGTCACAGATTGTTGCCTTAATCATGTTGCAAAAAGAGGCCTAAATTTGTATTTATTTTTCTTGCAAATGGGCAAGTCCCAATATTTCCAGATCTGAGAGCTCACCAACATGAACTAAATGAGACTGATTCATGGATGAGTTGGGATGAAGGACCTGTTTTCATACTGTATTATAACTCTATGACAATTACTTTATTCATAAATCACCACTGCTGATATCCTCCAAGGATCTATAGATACAAGGAACTGCTCCAAGAATCTATGGTTGGCCCTGTTCCATTTTTAACTAAATGCTGCATCACACCAAAATCATTGTAAACTCTCTTTGCAATGTCCTCGTGTAAACTGACAACACACAGCTCTCTTTATGGCTTCTTGTCCTTAATTAATCATTTCCTCTAAATTAAAAATCAGCTTGTCCAAAGTGCAGTAGGAGATTGAATGAAATGTTCTCCAACTGAATATGTGAAATCCATAGATTAACCTTCAGCTTGTACCACATGCTTCAACAAGCAGCTCAATCACTTTATCCATCAACACTCTGGACCTCAGGATGTTTTCACTAATGGGAGAGTCTCGGACTTGAGGTCATAGCCTCAGAATTAAAGGACATTCTTTTTAGGAGATGAAGAGGAATTTATTTAGTCAGAGAGTGGTGAATCTGTGGAATTCTTTGCCACATAAGGTTGTAGAGGCCAAGCCAGTGGATATTTTAAAAGCAGCGATATATAGATAGTTTCTTGATTAATATGGGTGTCAGAGGTTATGGGGCGAAGGCAGAAGAATGAGGTTAGGAGGGAGAGATAGATCAGCCATGATTGAATGGTGGAGTAGACTTGATAGGCCGAATGGCCTAATTCTGTTCCAATCACTTCTGATCTTATGATCTTATGACCTGAAGCAGGTTGTTCTCAGCTGCGGTGGCATGTTTGACTAAGTTGAGCTTCGTATCTCAAATGCATATCACTACCGTCTAGTTCCTAGGCTGCTCATTTCCTACGGTGCACATAGAACTGCTCATTTCCTACGGTGCACATAGAACTGCCTATTTCCAGCAGTAAATCATTAAACATTATCCCTACACCAGATCATCTGCTGCTGATATCCTAAATTACACCTCTTGGCTTGAATAGTGCTACTCACTACTGGCTCTCCACATTCAATCTATTCTTATGTTTATCAATCATCGTAACTCATACCGAACCCAATTCATTCATCGCTCCTGAATAAAACAATATCTTAATTGTCTTTCAGATCCCTCTGCATCTCTGACATCCCCTCCAGTCTTACAAACCTCCAACACATTCACACTCATTCAAATTTTGTCTCTTCATTAACCCGCAAGTTAAGGGCCTGTCCCACTTACGCGATTTTTTCGGCAACTTGCCGGCACCCATCATCGTCACAGCAGGTCGCTGAAAATTTTCAAAATGTTGAAAATCCAGCGGCAACCAGAAAAAGGTACGACTCTTTGGGTGACTACTCATGACCAAACAGGTGTCACTCCGCGACATGTCGCCTGTATGGTCGTGAGTTGTTGCCCAAAGAGTTGTACCCTCCTCTGGTCGCCGCTGTATTTTCAACATTTTGAAAATTTTCGGCGACCTTCTGTGACTACGACGGGTGCTGGCAAGGCGTCGAAAAAAAATCACGTAAGTGGGACAAGCCCTTTAATCATTCCACCATTGGCAAAAGTGCCTTCATGTACAAGAAAATTCTGAATTTTGGAATTGATTATTTAAACCTTCCCACTGCAAGCTTTTGGCCATCTGCCCTACTCTACTCTCTTCTTGCGTAGCTTGGTGTGAAGTTTTGTTTGACGGCTCCCCTGTGAAGCAGCTTGGGACATTTTGCTGTTTCAAGTGAATTATTTGGTGCTGCTGTTGTTCAAATCTCAAATGAGACATGAAAACACAACCTCCAGGCACAGAGGCAAGAGTACAGCCAGATGCTCCACAGCTGACAGGAGGAGCTCTTCCACAATATACATCAAGTCCATGTGTCAACAACACATCATATTATTCCTCTCGGTTATGCTTCAAGTTTAAAAGATAGCGAACACCATAAGTCTTCTCGGGCAGATAAAGTGGAATGTGTTTGCGGTAAAAGCTGACACCACTGAACATATATAACAAGCATAAAACCAAACTTGAACAGAAATTCAATTTCTAAATTCTAGTTAAAGAACAGGATGGAAAAGATGACCTGAAACCTCCAAAACAGTTTTAACAGCTAAATTGAAATTTTGCTAATGAATGATGAATGATGTGAAAATATAATGGGCATCATTCCTCTTGAGAAGGAAAGAGATTGCGCTTCAATGCTCAAATTGAAAGACCAGTAATTTGTCACTTTTTAACTGAATCAGAGCAGAATTAAACTCCAATAATCCACTATCTGATCTTGTGGAAGTCATCACGTATGCTGGATTAACAGAGCTTTAGATACTATTAAAGATGCAGAGAATGATATGCCATCTCGCGAATCTGATTGGTGTGACCAAAGAGATTGATGAGGGCAGAGCTGTTGACATTGTAAACATGGATTTCAGCAAGACATTTGACAAAGTTCCACATGGTAGGCTGTTCTGGAAGGTTAGATTGCATAGAATCCAAGGAGAGATCACTGAATGGATAGCAAATTAGCTTCATGGAAGGAAGCAGAGGGTGATGGTGGAAGGTTGTTTTTCATACTGGAGGCCTGTAACTAGTGGTGTGCCTCAGGGGTCGATGCTGGGCCATTGCTGGTAACATTATAGAGCATTAAGGGATTGCAGATAGTTGTAAAACATTGCAGCTGGATCTTTATCTGTTGGGCAGATGGGCTGAGGAATGGTTAATTGAATTAATGGAATTTAATACAAAGAAATGTGAGGTGTTGCATTTTGGGAAGTCTAACAAGGCAGGACCTACAATGTGAATGATATGACTCTGGAGAGTGTTGCAGAGCAAAGGGATTTAGAAGTGTAGGTACGTAGTTCCTTAAAAGTGGAGTCACAAGTAAGATAGGGCGGTCAAAAGACTTTAGGCACATTGGCCTTCATCAGTCAGTGTATTGAGTATAAAAGTTGGAAGGTCATGTTACAGTTATAAAAGACATTGGTGAGGCCACATTTAGAATATTGTGCTGAGTTTTGGTCACCATATTTTAGGAAAGATGTTGTCAAGCTGGAAAAGGTGCAGAGAAGATTTACAAGGAAGTGTCAATTACTTGAGGGCCTGTGTTATAGGGAGAGGTTGAGCAGGCTGGGACTTTAGTCCTTGGGTCGGAGGAGGGTGAGGGAGTGATCTTATAGAGGTGCACAAACTCATGAGAGGAATAGATTGGGTAAATGCACAGTCTTTTGCCCCATGTAGAGGAATCAAGAACCAGACGACATAGGTTTAAGGTGAGTAAGTAAGTAAGTAAGTAAGTAAATAAGTAAATAAGTAAATAAGTAAATAAGTAAGTTAGTTTATTGGCCAAGTATTCACATACATGGAATTTGACTTGGTGCTCCGCCCACAAGTAACAACTTGACATACAGTGATAGTTACGAATGACTCTGAAAACACTAAACATTAATAATAATAAAACATTAATGATAAAACACCATTGATCAAGCATGTGAACCAACAAAATACCAGATCAAAGGGAGGCTACAAATTTTTGGCTGTTGAGTAGAGCAACTACTCGTGGATAAAAACTATTTTTATGTCTGGCTGTGGCAGCTTTGACAGTCCAGAATCGCCTTCCAGAGGGCAGTGATTCAAAGAGTTTGTGGCCAGGGTGAGAGGGGTCAGAGATGATCTTGCCCACTCGCTTCCTGGCCCTTGCAGTGTACAGTTCATCAATGGAGGGAAGGTTGCAGCCAATAATCTTCTCTGCTGATTGGACGATTCGCTGCACCCTCCAGGTGTCATGCTTGGTGGCTGAGCCAAACCAGACCGTGATGGAGAAGGTGAGAACAGACTCTACGATGGCCGTGTAGAATTGGACCATCATTGCCTGAGGCAGATTGTGCTTCCTCAGCTGCCGCAGGAAGTACATCCTCTGTTGTGCCTTTTTGACTGTGGAGTCGATGGTAGCCCCCCACCTAAGGTCCTTGGAGATGATGGTTCCCAGGAACTTAAAAGACTCCACAGATGCGACTGTGGTGTTGTTGATGGTGAGTGGGGTGAGGGGAGGGGGAGCTCTCCCAAAGTCTACAATCAATTCCACTGTCTGAAGAGCATTGAGCTCTAGGTTGTTGCTATGGCACCAGGACGGCAGCTGTGACACTTCCTGTCTGTAATTCCTCCCTATTCTGGATCAGTCCAATCAGGGTTGTGTCGTTCGCAAACTTGAGAAGCTTGACAGAGGTGTCTGTGCAGGTGCAGTCATTGGTGTATAGAGAGTGGAGGAGAGGAGAGAGTACGCAGCCTTGCGGTGCTCCTATGCTGAGTGTTTGCGGGTCCGAGATGTGCTTTCCCAGCCTCACATGCTGCTTCCTGTCTGTCAGGAAGTTGGTGATCCACTGACAAACAGGTTCAGGCACAGTCAACTCGGAAAGGTTGGAGTGTAGTAGCTCTGGCACAATGGTGTTGAATGCAGTGCTAAATTCAACAAACAAGATCTTAAAGAGATTGACAACTAAAAGTCATACAGTTTTTAAAATAAAAGTGTCATGAGAATTAATAAATTACCGATGGCGTTTTGAAGAATGAAAGACAGAGTGGCGTGTGTTAATGGACTATTCGGAAATAATATTCATAATGTTTATTTCAGCATTGGACATCTCCATTCAGCGCTTGGAAACAAATCCTCTGTTTAAAAGAAATGCCGTGAGTGCATCCCAAGGCAAATTAGCCATCATCTACTGAAAGGACAGGAAAGAGAACTATATTGGAGATTTTTGTTTGATGTGATCTATTTCTTTGGATCTTTGCAGGAATGAACCGAGCTTTGGTGGGCCACTTATAGCATTGGAACTAGAGCAAATGCTTCAGCTATTCCCCCTGAAGTAGAAGTGCTCTTAACACAAGCTCATAATAACAAATCATAGTTCAATCACTACAAATGATCAGAACTGCATTATTAAATAATCACGTTACATAGCTTCCAGATACAGTCGAGTATTATTGATCAAAAAGTTTTGTTATTGGGCATATCCAGAATAAGTGCAACAGGACTCCAACTCACTAATTACACCTCCAGTAATTACCAGATTCGCCAGTCTCTGTTCTGTAGCCTTTATTTCCCTTGAAATACAATTGATTTAATCTTTTCATTTGGATTTGATATTATGTGAAGTTAATTTGATGCCTTTATGTATGTCATATCTATCATCTTTAATATGAGACGCAATATCCAGTTTTCTAGCCAAGAAGAAAATGGGGATCAAGACCAGAATAAAATTATATTTATCTCTCAAGTTATTGAATTTAACCACCCTATACGAGTCCTCAGCAATTAATTATCAATAAACTGATTCTGATTTCGAAATGATAGCTGAACCGCCCTCCTGAATATTTCTGTTCAATGTCATGCATTTAAATATAGAATGCATGATAAAGTATTATTACTATAGTCATTAGATACATAGAAAGGTATGGGAACAAAATGAAATGAAGCTATCTTTATATTTTATATACTGTAGCATCATCCATGACCTAAGGCATTCTAAATCATTTTGTAGCCAATTAAATATTTTTGAAGTGCACTCACTGGTGTAATGTAGGAAACATAGCAGCCAATTTACACACTACAGTATGCCTTAGACAACACTATGAAAATGACTAGATAATCTGTTCTGCAAGGTGACCGAGGTTAAATATTCGGACGAGACATTAGGGATTATTCCATTGTTCTTTCTTGAATTGTGCAAAGCTATAGTTTATGCTCATCTGAGACGATAGATGGGACAGACCAGTTTTAACATTTCATTTGAAAGATAGCTTCTGCAAGAGTTCCCTGCTTTCTCAGTATAGAGGTGTCAGCTTGGATCATACACTAAAGATAGTGAAGTGGAGCTTGAACTACCAAAGTTCTGACTCGTAGACGCATGATAAATAGGAGCAGGAAGAGGCCATTCAGCCCTTCACAGCTACTCCAGACACCGATGGGCTGGTTCAGTGTACCACTTCAAGGGTGTATTGCCAAGAAGAAACATTCTTGAAAGAGTGATATTGGTGCTTTATAAGGAAATGTATTACTTTGATTACACAATGAATGTGAGGAAAGACATACAGTATATCAATTGTATTTCATGAATATATTTCTCTATAAAAAGTATATCTTTTTTTTTTAATGATCCATTTGTCCCAGGAACAAGAAAGTAAACCTCCATTCAAAGTATCAATCACATAAACAGCAATCAGAAGGAAGGAAAGAGAAGCCCGTCTTCAACCAATTCAAATACAAAATCAACAAGATTAATTATGTTTTTATTTAGATAACATTAATGTAACATTGTGCGTGGATAACAACAGTTCACTTCTGAATTAGTGCAACATTCTTAAGATGTTGGAACATCTTAAGAATGTGATGAGAACTAAAGGGGAACGATGCTGGAACTATGACCTATGGATTAGTGGCATTGTAAATCTAATGTCAGCTGCTGATCCTCAAAGCCCTGAGGCAGTGAGATAGCTGCAGTCAAACCCACCATTCATATTGTGCTCTATTCTGTTTCTTTTGATGTCCAAAGCATCAAAGATTATCCTTCCAAAGAGGGAGACACAGCTCTTATCTCCAACCAGCTTTTAAACAAGGAATCATGTTAAAATGCGATGTTTTATTGAAAGCCGCAGCTTTCAATGGTCATCTTGCTTTCATTTATTCATTTACAGGAAGTGAGCATTGCTGGCCAGTCCAGCATGTATCCTCACCCTTCATTGTTCTGAAATAGTTTGCTAGGTCCTTTCCTGTGAGAGTTTCAGGTGTTGACAAATCTGAAGTCACATACGTGCAACCGAGTCAAAATAGTAAGATTAAACAAGAACTTACCAGTTTGAAGTTTGATCTTTATTTTATGAGGAGTTATGTTGAGGGATTACTTGAAGACCCCGCCAGCACACATGCACAACATTCTTCAAAGCAGCGGTGTGAAATCACAGATAACAGAAGTTGACCTAAATATAGTAAGATAAGAGAACTAGAATACCAGTTGACCTTTATGATTGAGGGTTGGGAGCGGAGGGCAAGTAATCCCTCAACGTAACTCCTCATAAAATAAAGATCAAACTTCAAACTGGTAAGTTCTCATTTAATCTTACTATTTTACTTCGGAGTCACGTGAGTGACTACGTGAAGATTTCAAAGCTCTGTGATTTCATGCCATGGACACGAGTCTGAGACCTGATGTCCCTGGTGTATTCTGCTTAACAAAGTCATAAACATAAATGTTATTTGCCTGCAGATATAATCATCCTGTCCAGTCACGGCTTATGCAAAGACTGGACCCGTTGCGCTGAACTCATCGCCATGAGCATAACCACTTTGTAAGTGAGTTTGAGCAAAGACAGGGATGTTCCAATGTTAACATCCCATATCTCTGCGTACCTGGGCCTGGGAGGTTTCGAGTTGAAGATACCCTTCCCAATCTAGGTATCAGAAGGTGAGACCCGACAGAGTGGATTCTGCTCCCCGCAGCCAATATGATGAGAAGGCACATTAGGCACAGTAAATGGCACTATAAATTAATGATTGTCAAAACCCCATATAGAACTGAACTTCAAGACGTCAGTCATGCGTGCCGAATTATATGTAATATTAGTATAAAACAAAAATATTTCCCATCTCCTTATAAGGAAAGTACTGCTTGTTTGGTGTTATCCCTGCAATTGCAGCGAGTACGTCCATGGTTTGGTTTAACAACCCGAGCCGCAGGAACTGTCTTCCCAGTCTGCAAGTCAATGAATTGATTATATTATACAGAGAATGGTTTCCCGAGTCACGGCTGACCAGCAATTTTGTGTCTAGAAATAACCATATAAGGTTCTAGGTTCTATTATAATTTCCAACATCAGCGGGAACCATGACTGTATAGGCCAGTCAGGCACTGTGAAAAAGCCTGAAGCGGGAAATTGCTGAATTTTGCAAGACCCGTCTGATGAGGCAAAATGGAGGAAGACATAAAGAACATTCCTCCCCAGTGTAGCAAGAATGCATCCATCGCCACTGTTATGCCACATATCTTTTGCAACTGGCGATTGAGCCTGGATGCAAACATCTCGATCTTTTGATGTTCCATCGAGCCCACAATGTCATTGAATACTTGTGATCCAACATCCATTCTGTGTTGTCATTGATTTTACATGATGATACACCAATGCCAAATGAAGTTAGGTAAACTATCACGGATACTTTGACTTGATTACACTCATGTGATTAACATATTACAGCACCAGAGTGTATCAACTTAGACTTGAGCATGCGGATTATGCATATTCGCACAAAACCTTTAGTCCACAGAATGCACCTAGTGTTTATAGGTAGTTGATACAATATAACTGAACAATTGGTAACTCATGTAAACCCATCCGCCTCCGTAACTAGAGATGGTATTAGTAGTTTTCCATCTTTGAGCAATAGCATCAGTTAGTAATCAGTTAGTAATTAACTGAAGATTTACTGATGAAGGTTAGTGGAGCAATGCTGAATACTTTTTGTCCACCATGGTGACTTTGATAGTTTCAGCTGGGAATAGCATAGGTCTGGTAGCAATGACCTACATGGTACTTGAGAGCTTATTCCTTTGCACGCTGTATAGCTCTGATAATGCAAAGGCTCAAATAGCACAGCTGAAAGCCAATATATTGCCAATTCCCAGACAATTTAATAGAGTTAAAGGTAAATCCCAATACTCAATAATTTCAGTTGGTATCAACTTAAATTTAACTGGATGCGTGAGAACCCAATTTCTGAAATATAGTTTTGTAGCTGATACCGCTAATTTGGCAAAATATAGCGTATAGAACATCATCCAGATAGGCCATAACAATAGCTTTTTTAGCTCTGAGCAGCTGAAGCACAGGTTTTAGTGATTTGGTAAATAACCTGGGAGCTGAAGTTAGCCCATTTTGCAACGCTTTTAACTGTATCATTGCCCCATCCAGCTAAATTTCAAATACCTCTGGTGAATCCTGTGAGTGGAAACTGATCCTCAGTTGTTAGACAGTAATGAAGTTTCCTATTCAGAAAACTCTATATTGCACATGCGAGTTGAACTGGTATCTTCCATTGTGACAATGAGCAGGCCGCAACTGCGGGCCTGTCTTGAAAGGCAACTCTGTCTCGCTTGTATACTGTGCAGTATAAAACTGATCTCATGTTTCTTTTAGTTTATAAATAGATCATATGCACAAAACAAATGTACATTTTACCAACTTGTAAATGGTCCACATACCTCATATTTCGGAAAGAACCAGACCCACCTACCTTCATGGTTATTGGTGGTCTTGTCGTAAGCCCAAAGGTCCCTGATGCGGGTTCTATTTCCGTCCTCGATTTGGAGAGTAGGATTGCTGGAGCGCGTGGATCCTATATTTTCCATTAGGACCGGTTTGGTCCTTGGCCTGAAAGACCTGTGCCCAGCTTTGAAGCTGCCACCAGCTTCAGTGAAACGCTTGCTGTCGATAGAGGCGTGGGGTGTGTTGTTGCCGTGGTAACTTGATAAGCCAGACAGCTTTGATTCTACATCCTGGTCTTACCTGTTTGGACAGGTTTCCTGAAGAGAGGATTCGGTGGCTGGACATGGCTGGCCTTACTTGAGCCCACAAATTTGGAATTTAAGGCAGGTCCAATGGCATTCTTCTGGAAGCAGTTCATTTTGAAGTGTGCATTGTACCCCCACATAGCGCTGTTCACTGATGGTCCTTTCAGGAACAATTTTACAGGTGGATGGTATCTCACAGCCGACACCTGTTCCTGTAATGATGTGACGTGAGGTGGCTGCAGCTTCACGAGGTAATTCTGGCCCTTCCAGGTTTCTTCGTTAGCGAAGGTCTTGATGCCATGCCAGAGATTTCTGGAACCTCACGCCTGTACTCCAGTATGTTCCCTGGACATACTTCCGAGTTTGGAGTCAGCTACCCACTGACCCCTCGCACTCCACTTCACAGAGAGGTAGATTTGTATGCAGCCTGAGATAGATGCTGCCGCAGGTCCCTAGGGGTCCTGCGCTGATTTGGCCCTGCATATCGGGATGGAGCACCTCAGTAGGATGAAAGCCCTGCGGATGCTATCCATGCTCCACATGGGTAAAAAACATCCGAGGACCTACCCATGTCGGAGGGGAACCCTCCTGGCCTGATTTGTCCTGGCCTTTCAGACTCCATTGAACCTCGGTCCGTAGTCTGAAATGCTGTCAGCTATCCGCAGCCATGTCTTCCACACGGTCCCCGCGGCCGGGTTTCCCCGAGCTGGGTTCATCCCGCGGCTTGTATTCCCACGGTCCCATCAATTAATGATTTGGACGAGGGAATTGAATGCAACATCTGCAAGTTTGCAGATGACACAAAGCTGGGGGGCAATGTTAGGTGTGAGGAGGATGCTAGGAGGCTGCAAGGTGACTTGGATAGGCTGGGTGAGTGTGCAAATGCATGGCAGATGCAGTATAATGTGGATAAATGTGAGGTTATTCATTTTGGTGGCAAAAACAGGATGGTAGACCATTATCTGAATGGTGGCCGATTAGGAAAAGGAGAGATGCAACGAGACCTGGGTGTCATGGTACACCAGTCATTGAAAGTAGGCATGCAGGTACTGCAGGCAGTGAAGAAAGCGAATGGTATGTTACCATTCATAGCAAAAGGATTTGAGTATAGGAGCAGGGTGGTTCTGCAGTTGTACAGGGTTTTGGTGAGACCACACTTGGAATATTGCGTGCAGTTTTGGTCTCCAAATCTGAGGAAAGACATTCCTGCCATAGAGGGGGTACACAGAAGGTTCACCAGACTGATTCCTGGGATGTCAGGACTTTCATATGAGGAAAGATTGGATAGACTCGGCTAGTACTCGCTAGAATTTAGAAGATTGAGGGGGATCTTATAGAAACTTACAAAATTCTTAAGGGGTTGGACAGGCTAGATGCAGGAAGATTGTCCCTGATGTTGCGGAGGTCCAGACAAGGGGTCACAGTCTAAGGATAAGGGGGAATTCCTTTAGGACCGAGATTTTTCACACACACAGTCGTGAGTCTCCGGAAGTCTCTGCCACAGAAGGTAGTTGAGGCCAGTTCATTGGCTATAATTAAGAGGGAGTTAGATGTGGCTTTTGTGGCTAAAGGGATCAGGGGGTATGGAGAGAAGGCAGGTACAGGATACTGAGTTGAATGATCATATTGAATGGCGGTGCAGGCTCGAAGGGCCAAATGGCCTACTCCTGCACCTATTTTCTATGTTTCTATGTTTCTATGGCCCCGCGGCCGGGTTTTCCCGAAGTCGGGTTCACCCTGCGGCTTCACTCTTCCTACTGTCCCGTTTCCACGGTTTCCACAGCCGGGATTTCCTCGCGGTCCCTGAAGACGGGTTTCCCGCGAAGTCTGTGGTCGGGTTACCCCCCCCCCCCCCCCCCCCGAGTCGGGTATCCCCGCAATATTTGCAGCCGTGATTCCCCCGCGGAGTAGGTGGGATTCCCTGCGACGTCTCCAGCAGGAACTCTGTAAGAGCTTCCTGCAAGGAGAAACAGACCTGGAATTAAGTTGTAAAACTTACCTTCAGGTTTGAAACTTACCGCTTGTGGAGCAGCGCGTCCCCAGCCCGTCGTTGCGCAATGCGATAGAAGATATGCCACGCATGCGTGCTGGCGGAGTCTTCACGTAGTCACTCACGTGACTCCGAAGTAAAATGGCAGGTTTCCTTCCCTGAATGGCATTGATAAATGGAATGGATTTTGAAAACAATCCAATAGTTTTCATGATTACTGCTCTTATAAAAGTCTTCGTTTCCAAGTCAGCTCCAGAATCTAAAGTGACAGCTGCACATCCTCAATATTTAGTATCTGTGCTTCTTTTGCAAGTATAATTTTCTTCACTCCTTTTGAGTTCTGAATTCATATTTCTTTACGTCTTTGGTGGACCTTTAAGTCATGCGCAAAGTGTAAGGCACATTCTCACCCTCTGCTCACTCTTCCCATTCTCATACGCTCCATGAACCACTCACCATCTCTTCCTGATTACTGCTGTCCAATTCCAGTGTGGCAAAAAGATCAATGGTTTAGTTTTCTGTATGAGTTTGAGTTAAGTTTATTGAGGTACAGTGAAAAGCTTTTGTTGTGCGCTACCAGTCAGCGGAAATACAATACATGATTACAATCGAGCCATGCGCAGTGTACAAATACATGATAAAGTGAATTAACTAGTGCAAGATAAAGCCAGTAATGTCCGATCAAAGATAATCTGAGAGTTTCCAATGAGGTAAATAGTAGCTCAGGGTTGCTTTCTAGATGTTAGTAGGATGGTTCAGTTACCTGATAACAGTTGGGAAGAATCTGTCCCTGAATCAGGAAGTATGCATTTTCACACTTCTATACCTTTCGCCCGCTGGAAGAGGGGAGAAGAGGGAATGGCAAGGCTGTGACTCGTCCTTGATTATGCTGCTGGCCTTGAGGAGGCAGCGTGATGCATAAATGGAGTCAATGTCAGGAAGGTTGGTTTGTGTGATAGTCTAGCTGCATTTGTACTGGAAGGTTGGCAGCAGATGGTGCAATGGTGTGTTGGGAAACCCAAGGATAGATAGATTGAAAGAGGGGAGTTGATCATTCTGTTCAGCAAGGAGGGAGAAAAAAATGTTTAAGAAAGAACTGCAGATGCTGGAAAATCGAAGGTAGACAAAAATGCTGAAGAAACTCAGCGGGTGAGGCAGCATATATGGAGCGAAGGAAATAGGCAACGTTTTGGGTCAAAACCTTTCTTCATAAAAAAATTGTTCTATCCTCTCCACCTGTATCTTGCCACACCTCTGGTGACTTCAATTTAGTGGATTCAAAGAAAGCAAGCAAAGGATTTAAGTATTGTGCAGAGTGATTTTCAGAAAACTAAGGAACAGAGAAATGGAACGGAATTAACTTCATGTACTTATTGTCATTACTTATAAGTACATACTTATTGTACTTAAGAATTATAAAGGTGTAGCTTTAGTGACTGTTTTTTGATTGGAACTCTGTTAGTCTCTTTGTATCAGAAGCTAAAACAAATAGACATAAAGATGAGCATTTGAGTTGTGTACCCAAACAGTACAGATGAAATACAGAAAAAAAATACAGGAGTAGAAGTCTGCTAAATTGCTAGAAGAGTTTCCTGTGTCGTGCTAGTAAGTAATTAATACCACGGAGGTTGTATTAATGAGCAGGATACGTCAGTATGCCCATTAAAGGATTTGTGTATTATCATAATGGAGTGAAGGGTGCACTGGCTCTCAGAGATACAAGGAAGGAAAAACAAAGTCCATTACCTTTGCCATCCTGGTGTTCTGTAGTATTGTTCTGCATTTGAAGGTGAGTGAAATTGTAAATCAGCCCAGTGCTGCATTTTCCAAGTTGCACGACATGTTTTCAGCAAATCTGCTTAAACCTTTATACACTGTGGATGATGCTGCACCCTGCAATATATTGGCTCTATATTTCATTTTATTTCTGCATATCTATATTGATGAGACACTGGTGTGAAGTTACTTGAATGTGAAGTTGAAAGGGGTATGATTGTGTCTTCCTGACTTATTTTGAACCCATCATCTGGTGAAAAGAATCTAATGAAGTGCATCTCCAAAACTTGTGCTGGAGCTTCCAAGTAAATTAACCACCTGCATTCATTTAAATAGATTTTACACTAGCAACTGAATCAAAGCCAGTGGCAAAGGATCAGACTGAGGAAACCCACGTGAAACACATACTTCATGTCACAGATGTGCATGTCACAGATAAAGCAAACCACTTTAGCGTTTCAACTTCTCAACAGATGAGTTGTTTTTACAGACATGAGGAACTGCTGATTTACAAAATAAAGGCACAAAGTGCTGGAGTAACTCAATGGGTCAATCAGCGTCTCTGGAGAACGTCAATAGGCAATGATTCGAGTCGGAACACCTCTTAAGACTGATTGTAAGAAGTAGGAGAAAACTGGAAGAGAGATGGAGATGGGACAAAGTCTGCCAAGTGATAGATGGATACAGGTGAGGGGTGTTTTTGATTGGCAAATGTTTGGACAAAGGTAAGAGATGAAAAGACAAATATGTGAGACAAGAATGGATTGACTGGGCTTGTATTCACTGGTATATGGAAGAATGAGAGGGAACCTTATTGAAGCATATAAAATTCTTAAGGGATTGGACAGGCTAGATGCAGGAAATATATTCCCAATGTTGGGGGAGTCCAGAACCAGGGGTCACAGTTTAAGAACAAGGGGTAGGCCATTTAAGACTAAGATGAGGAAAAACCTTTTTACCCAAAGAGTTATGAATCTGTGGAATTCTCTGCCACAGAAGGCAGTGGAGGCCAATTCACTGAATGTTTTCAAGAGAGTTAAATGTAGCTCTTTGGGCTAATGGAATCAAGGGATATGGGGAAAAACCAGGAACAGGATACTGATTCTGGATGATCAGCCATGATCATATTGGCTTGAAGGGCCGAATGGCTTACTCCTGCATCTACTTTCTATGTTTCTATGTTTCTATAATGAAAAAGGATAGAAGAGGCCTGAGCTGTGAAGCCAGAAGAAGGAATATAAGTGGAGGGAGCTGGTGAGAAGAGGGAAAATTGAGAAATGGTGCACATCCAGGTGGGACACAGGGAAGAGATGGGCAAAAAAGAAGGTTGAGAGAAGGATAGCTCTTTGTAGCTTACCTATCTGGGGGTGCTGGGAAAATGTTTTTAATCTCTTACATTGATGGAAATACACATTTGTTCCGTATCGTATCTCTGTCCGCATTGCAGCCTAACATCATATAGTTGGAGGCCTTTGCTGGAGACGGACTTCTGGATCCAACCACGGGATCCTGCAGGACTTTACATCGTGGAGCTCGCGATCCCTTTGCCAGACATCACCTTCAGAGCTCCAACCGCGGGAGCCTGCGGAATTAACATCACGGAGCTCGTGGTCCCTGCTTGGAAACCAACTTCGGGAACTCCAATCCGCAGGAGATTCGACCGCCCCAACGGGGGAGCTTCTATCGCCCTGAGGCAGGAGATTTGATCTCCGGCTGCGGGAGCTTCGATCGCCCGGATTAGTGTGTCGACCAAAGATCCTATAGCTATAGGATCTTTGGTTTAGGCAGCCCCGACGGCGGGAGAATAAAGAGGGAAGAAGATTAGACTTTATTGCCTTCCATCACAGTGAGGAATGTGGGGAATCTGCTGTGGTGGATGTTTATGTTAACTTTTATGTACTTGTGTGTCTTGTTGCTGTTTTTTAGTATGGCTGTAAGGCAATTCGAATATCACTGTACCTTAATTGGTACACACGACAATAAAAAAAATTGAAACCTTTGAAACCTTTGAAAGCTTTGAGATTAGAGGAGGTGCACATGAACCTCTGTCTCTACCTGGAAGGGCTGCTGGCATCCCTAGATGGAGTGAGAGAGGGATGGGTGTTATATCTCCTGAGGTTTCAGGGCAAAGTACCTTAGGAGGGGATGGTTTAGTTGGGATGTGATGATTGTACCAAGGATTTGCGGAGGGAGCAGTCTCTGCAGAAAGCGGAAAGAGGTGGGAACGGGAAGATGTGGCTGATGGTGGGATCATGTCGAAGATGGTGGAAATGTCCGTGAATTACATGTTGGATGTGGAGGCTGACGTGGTGAAAAGTAAGGACCAGGGAACTCTATTCTTGTTCCATTTGGTGAGAGTGAGAGCAAGAGAGTCAACAGGCTGCAGAGGAGATGTGTGCAAGGGATCCATGAGTGAGAGGAGCAGTGGGAAAATGTGCATATAAAAAAAGAGGGCATCTCCGATATTCCAAAGTGGTAAGCCTCATTTAGGGAGCAGATGGGGCAGAGACAGAGAAATTGGGAGTAGGGGTTGGAATCTTTGCAAGAGACAGGGTGGGAGGAGATGCAGTCCAGATAAGTGTGGGAGAGTGTGTTTGTGGATGATATCAATCAATAGTTTCTCCTCGTCAATGTAGACATTGAGATCAAGAAAGGGGAGAGAGTTGTCAAGAGACAGTCCGATTGAATTTGAGTGCAGACTGGAAAATGTTCTTATTACAGCTTGTAAATTTGTTAGTGCTGTCATCAGACTCCAGAGTTTCTAGCTTTCTACACCCTACTAGACTCTATTAGTCTAAAGAATATTCCTGACGCAAAATGTTGTCTGTCCATTCCCTCCTGATGCTGCCTGATCGGATGAGTTTCTCGAGTGAATGATGTCTACTATAAACCTACTGATTTTGTTATTTGGTTCCAACAACAGTCTAAAAAAGAAATATTGAATACATCTTAAATAAATCTGTACACCTTGGTAGTCAGAGGAACATTGTACTGTACATGCATTTCAGATCAGGGGACCACAAAGAGTCTCACATCAATACCATGTATGAAAAAAAAAATGACACCACAGAAACACATTTTAAATTGGCAAAAAAAAAATGTATTCAAGTCATATAAAGGATTGGAATCAACTTACCATTGGAAATGAGATTGCTCTGACAAGATGACTACAGTAATAATGTAATTACTTTTCTCCCCACACATAATATATGTTCCATCCAAAAAAATGAAGAGATTTAATACAGGTGGATGAAACCTCATGGAAAATACTCTATATTTTTCAAATCAGCCTTACGCTATGAAGCTGCCCACCAGGTTCAAATGTCTTTCAAATAAATCATTAGGTGCTGTGTGTGTGTGATTTTCTTTCAACATTAAGGATAAACATTAGATAAAACATACAACAGGAGTCAAATGTTTTTACATTGCCACTAGCTGTAAATTGATAATGCCAATCACAGTTCAGATGGTTGAATCCTTGAATTTGATTACATTAGTTTGTAGTTTAACCATATAACAATTATAGCACGGAAACAGGCCTTCTCGGCCCTTCCGGTCCATGCCGACCATTTATTTTCCCCTAGTCCCATCTACCTGCACTCAGACCATACCCCTCCATTCCCTTCCCGTCCATATACCTATCCACTTTACTTTTAAATGTTAAAATCGATCCAGCCTCCACCACTTCTGCTGGAAGATCATTCCACACAGCCATCACTCTCTGAGTAAAGAAGTTCCCCCTCATGTTACCCCTAAACTTCTGTCCCTTAATTCTCATGTCATGCCCCCTTGTTTGAATCTTCCCTACCCTCAATGGGAAAAGCTTATCCACGTCAACTCAGTCTATCATCATTTCAGGTCTTTCATCATTTTAAAGACCTCAATCAAGTCCCCCCTTAATCTTCTGCGCTCCAAAGAATAAAGACCTAGCTTGTTCAACCTTTCTCTGTAACTTAGTTGCAGGAACCCATGCAACATTCTAGTAAATCTCCTCTGTACTCTCTCTATTTTGTTTACATCCTTCCTATAATTAGGCGACCAAAATTGTACACCATACTCCAGAATTGGTCTCACCAATGCCTTGTACAATTTTAACATTACTTCCCTACTCCTATATTCAATGCTCTGATTTATAAAGGCCAGCACACCAAAAGCTTTCTTTACCACCCTATCTACATGCGATTCCACCTTCAGGGAACTATGCACAGTTATTCCTAGATCCCTCTGTTCCACAGCATTCCTCAATTCCCCACCATTTACCTTGTACGTCCTACTTTGATTTGTCCTGCCAAGATGTAGCACCTCACACATATCAGCATTAAACTCCATCTGCCATCTTTCACCCATTCTTTCAAATGGCCCAAATCTCTCTGTAGACTTTGAAAATCTACTTCATTATCCACAGCTCCACCTATCTTAGTATCATCTGCATGCTTACTTATCCAATTTTCCACCCCATCATCTAGATCATTGATGTACATGACAAACAACAGTGGACCCAACACAGATCCCTGAGGCACCCCACTGGTCACCGGCTTCCAACCTGACAAACAGCCATCCACCATTACCCTCTGGCAACTCCCATTCAGCCACTGTTGAATCCATCTTGCTACTCCACCATTAACACCCAAAGATTGAACCTTCTTAACCAACCTTCCATGGGGAACCTTGTCAAAGGCCTTACTGAAATCTATATAGACAACATCCACTGCTTTACCCTCATCGATTTCCCTAGTAACCTCTTGTCAAACATGACCTTCCAGGCACAAATCCATGTTGACTGTTCTTGATCAGACCCTGTTTATCCAGATGCTTATATATATTATCTCTAAGTATCCTTTCCATTAATTTGCCCACCACTGATGTCAAACTAACAGGCCTATAATTACTAGGTTTATTCTTTGAACCCTTTTTTTAAACAATGGAACAACATGCGCAGAACGCCAATCCTCCGGCACTATTCTCGTTTCTAATGACATTTGAAATATTTTTGTCATAGCCCCTGCTATTTCTACACTAACTTCCCTCAATGTCCTAGGGAATATCCTGTCAGGACCTGGAGACTTATCCACTTTAATATTTTTCAAAAGTGTCAGTACATCCTCCCCTTTGAATCTCATAGTTTCCATAACTACTCTACTTTTTTTCCCTTACCTCACAGAGTACAATATCCTTCTCCTTGGTGAATACCGAAGAAAAGAAATTGTTCAATATCTCCCCATCTCTTTTGGCTCTGCAGATAGCTGTCCATTCTGGCTCTCTAATGGTCCAATTTTATCCCTCGTTATTCTTTTGCTATTAATATAGCTGTAGAAACCCTTTGGATTTACTTTCACCTTTCTTGCCAAAGCAACCTCATATCTTCTTTTAGCTTTTCTTATTTCTTTCTTAAGATTCTTTTTACATTCTTTATACTCATCTAGCACGTCATTTACTCCATGCCTCCTATAAATATTTTAGATATCTCTCTTTTTTCGAACCAAGTGTCCAATTTCCCTTGAAAACCATGGCTCTTTCCGATTTTTACTATTTCCTTTCAACCGAACAGGGACATAAAGATTCTGTACACTTACAATTTCCCCTTTAAATGTCCTCCATTTCTCTTCTACATCCTTCCCATCAAACAAAATGTCTCAATTCACTCCTTTTAAATCATTTCCGCATTCCCTCAAAGTTAGCCTTTCTCCAATCAAAAATCTCAACCCTAGGTCCAGTTCTGACTCTCCCCATAATTATATTGAAACTAATGGTATTGTGATCACTGGTCCCGAAGTGCTCACCAACGCATACCTCCATCACCTGACCTGTCTCATTTCTTAACAGAAGGTCCAGCACTGCCCCTTCTCTGGTCGATACCTCTATGTATTGCTGCAAAAAACTATCCTGCACACATTTAACAAACTCGAAACCATCCAGCCCCTTTACAAAATGTGTTTCCCAGTCTATTTTTGGATATTGAAATCTCCCACAATCACTACCTTGTGCTTACTACTAATATCTGCTATCTCCTTACATATTTGCTCTTCCAATTCTCACTCCCCATTTGGCGGTCTATAATACACCCCTAAAAGCGTTGCTACACCGTTTCCACTTCTCAGTTCCACCCAAATAGCCTCCCTAGACGAGCCCTCTAATCTATCCTGTCAAAGCACTGCTGTAATATCTTCTCTGACATGCAATGCAACCCCTCCACCTCTGGTCCCTCCAATTCTATCACACCTGAAGCAACGAAATCCTGGAATATTTAGTTTCCAATCACAACCCTCCCGCAACCATGTTTCACTCATTGCCACAACATCATATTTCCAGGTGTCAATCCAGGCTCTAAGTTCATCCACCTTTCTTACAATGCTCCTAGCATTAAAATATACACATTTTAGAAACCCACCATCCCTTATTCTCTGTTTATTATCTTTTTCCTCTTTCTCGCCTACATTTTGGGTCCGGGTGCTTCCCTTCTCTGCCTCTTGCCCCTCACCCTGTCCCCTAGCCCCCTCTACCTGAGTCCCTCCCCCCAGCCTTTCGAGTTTAAAGTCTCCTTTGCAAATCTCCCCGCCACGGTATTGGTTCCCCTCGGGTTCAAGTGCAACCCGTCCTTTTTATACAGATCATGCCTTCCCCAAAAGAGGTCCCAGTGATCAAGAAACCTGAATCCTGCCCACTGCACCAGTCCCTCAGCCACGCATTTATCCTCCACCTCATTCCATTTCTACTCTCGCGTTTAAGATTCACTCCTGAAAATTGTGCTTGTAAATATAAACTGGTACTCCACTGCACTGCTGAGGGAGAACTGCATTGCTGGTGTTATCTTTCCAATGGCACCATATCATCCGTGGTGTACATAAAATATCTCATGCCACCATTTCAAAGAAGAGCAGAAAGCTTATAAATTCATGTCATCGGAGCAAAATTAGGCCAATCGGCCCATCGGGTCTGTTCTGCCAGTCAATCATGGCTGATCTATCTTTCTCTCTCAACCTTACTCCTTCTTTCTCCTTATAACCTTTGACAGCCTTACTAATCAAGTACTTGTTAATCTCAGCCGTCTGCGGCAATGAATTCCACAGATTAATCACACTCTGGCTACAGAAATTCCTCCTCATCTCCTTTTTTAAACTATGTCCTTTTATTCTGATTGCTCGCAGAATCACGACCAATATTTATCTCTATTCATTAACAGATTATCCTATTGCTGTTTGCAAGAGTACAGTGCGATTGTTATCTTTCAGATAGAGGTACTCTTTCATTTAAGAAAGAATTAGATTACCTGAAAACATTTTACAAGAAATGTTATAATTCAGAAATGTTCAGCATTATTTATTATACTACTTCAACCAGTTTATTTTTGTGGCTGGACAGTAACACATTTATAAATAAACAAAGTACCCTAAAGAGTCAATAGCATAGCAAACATCTGAAGAATTAATGTGTTCTCTTTTTCTGTTGCTGTACTGCAAGTGTAGTTTGGAATATTGGGTTAAGTGCTTTGGGACATGAAGGTTAAAAACATTGCTATTTACCTGAAATACATTTTTTTTTAATATATGCTAAACAATTTTGGAATGGGTATAAAACTTGACCTTTAATTAAGATTTTTCTCAAAGCAGTGACACGATAGCTGCAGATTTCACAATCAAATTTGACGGATACTATGTTGTAGTTGGCAATGAAGACATAGCTTAAGTGGCAATTTACCAATGTACTCCAATTTCAAATTAATTAGCAGCACTGAAATCGTGAATTCCTGATATTGAATTAGTTCAATTAAGAACATTTTACATGCCAGATCTAATTGACTTTGCATGTCAAGGCCAGCATGTTAATTTGTTAACTGGCTTTGAATATTTGGCACCCATACTTTAAAATCTACAATTTCAGTGACCCACAATTACATAGTCCTAGTCAGAATGATCAACCATGTGAACTACATTGTAATTGTCCACACCAGTAAACACAGGAATTGGAGCAATCTATTTAATCCCTTGTGCCTATTCCGGCACACAATGCAATCGTAATTCATCGGCAGTACATTTTCATTCATAATATTTTTCCCATATTGTTTTATTCCTTTGGTTGGCATTCATCTATAAATTTTAGAGTTTAAATTGCTTCCATTACTGTTTAGTTTAGTTTAGTTTAGTTTAGATGGAATGTGGAAACAGGCCCTTCAGCCCACTGCACTGACCAGCGATCCCCGCACACTAACACTATCCTAGACTAGGGACAATTTACAATTTTTACCAAGGCCAAATTAACCTACAAACCTGTACATCTTTGGAGTTTGGGAATAAACCGGAGCATCCAGGGAAAACCCATGCAGTTACAGGTTGGACGTACAAACTCTGTACAGCAGCACCCATAATCAGGAGCGAACCCGGGTCTCTGACGCTGTAAGGCAGCAACTCTACCATTGCACCACTGTGCCGCCCCTTCTTCTGTTTGTAGAAGAACTTGGACATTTCTATCACCCTTTCAAGATAAAACTTTTTCCTAACTTTCTTTTTGATGGGCATTGCTCTTATTTTTAGATAGCAGCCCTTTGATTCATCAACAAATGGGAATGGTTTAAATAACTCTAAATGTCATTGACCATAGATCTTGCACTAGCAAGTCAGTATTGTCTCATCACGGAATCTCAAAAGTCACATCTCAGTTCTATTTGTAAAAAATACTTTACAACACAAAAACATTTTTTAAAAGGGACAAAACAAAAACCCCACATTCAAGTTGTATAAAGGAAACTGAAGGAGTCTGTAGCAATGTCCCGACAAGAAAAACATCACCTATCCATTTTCTTCACAGATGCTGCCTGCCCCACTGAATTATTCCAGCATTTTGTGTCTACCTTTTATATAAAGGATACAATCAGCCTTCTTATGGAAACGAGGAGGGAATAACAAAAATATTTTCTCATGTGAAATATATTCAAAGAATTCAGTCAGATACACAGGCGATCTATACCTACAACGGAACCCTGTAACTCAGTTATTCTATATTTAATAATAGGTTTTTCCAACATCAGTTTCCATGTTCTTGTGCAGTTAGAGTAAGATGGTCACGGTGGCGCAGCGGTAGAGTTGCTGCCTTACAGCAAATACAGTGCCGGAGACCCGGGTTCGATCCCAACTACGGGTGCTGTCTGTACGGAGTTTGTACGTTCTTTCGAGATCTCCGGTTTCCTCCCACACTCCAAAGGTGTACAGGTTTGAAGGTTAATTGGCTTGATAAATGTAAAAATTGTCTTTAGTGGGTGTAGGATAGTGTTAATGTGCAGGGATCTCTGGTCGGCACGGACCCAGTGGGCCAAAGGGCCTGTTTCCGCGATGTATCTCTAAACTAAACTAAACATATAAGTTGCATGAGTAGGAAATTATCATGTAAGTGGAAAATTAAAGTTAAACATTAAATTACACGTATGGACATATACCTGTACACAAAGTGTATTCCCAAGCAAGATGAAGCTTTTCTTGACATAGCTGTTACAATCTATGGTTAGACCCGGCTATCCTGAAAGTTGTGTCCTAATTTACATGCTTGTTCCAGCACTTTGCTATAATTTCAAATGGAGCATGAGGTGGTGATCAATCACATACGATGCTAATGTGCTGTAATTGGTTCAGTCAATGGTTCTATTTCGTATTTTCTACACTGAGGGTCCATTAGGGTGAGCTGTGTATGCCAACTCATTCTGGCAAGGATGTGTGCTGCCCATTATATCGATATAAGCTTCTCAATAAGGATGCAAGATTCATGCATCTGAAAATGTTACGCTAATAATGCTGTGCATTTGCAAAACAGGTATATACCTGATTGCACAAATAAAGTTTCCTTAAGTCAAATTCCTTCAATTTACATTATTCTGGATCTGGGAAGGTACAGGGAGAGGCTTCCAGTATCCCCTCACCATCATCTCAAGATACCAACCATGAAGAGCACAACAAGGTAAAGTACAGTAGAGTAGGAGGAAGAATATGTTCATGATAATGAGGAGAGAGCATTATTGCATCCAATATCCCCCAGTATGACCTCGGATTTAGGAGGTATAAGTAAGGGAAACATGTCATAGGGAAATTCACCCGACATAAGATGGCATTGTTCAAGATATCACAAGCAGCTCAGAGGAGTCCATCATTAATCACTCACAGTAGTTTTGTTGAGCTGGGAAACCACTTTGAAGACTATGCACACTTCACTGCAAGGGTGTGACAGCAATCCTTCCAAACAATAACTTCTGGTCTGGTTGATAACCATGGTGGATGCAAGGCAGTGTTGACCCAACGTCAATGGTTGTATATAGGAAGGAACAGCAGATGCCAGTTTACGCTGAAGATAAACACAAAAATGCAGGAGTAACTCAGCAGGTCAGGCATGCTGCATTGGAGAAAAGGAAGGTGCCATTTCGGGTCGAGACCCTTCTTCAGACTGAAAATCAAGGAAGAAGGAAACTAGAGGTATGGTTCAATGGTTCTATGGAGTTTCATACAGATCCACGCAAAGCTCTTGTCTAATTCCTACCTCTATTCTTACTTCTTGTTCCCTCCCCGCCACCTTCAGTCCCAAGAAAGGTTCCGACCCAAAATGTTACCCACTCTTTTTCTCCACACATGCCACCTGACCCATTGAGTTTCTTGAGCACTTTGGGTCTATTTCTTGTCTAATTGCCATTTTGGTGCAGTTTGAAACTCTTTGGGACAAGTAACATATCAGAAGGTAGCAGCATCATGTTCCCTTTGAACAGAATGATGCCACATGTGAGCAGATCACTGGCCTCACTTGGTAGCAACATCTCCTTCGTTAGCAGCTTGTGCTTCTGAATGGAGACAGGGTTCACGAGCATCTCGGGACCATGCAGCTGGAAATATCTGGTCCAATTTTGCAGTTGTCACTTTTTTTTCCACCAGCTGTGGTTCTAAACTCCAAGGTAAATTGATTTTCTGTGTTTTGATTATAGAGACCCGAAACACCCGATGACCCCAGGTCACATCACCGAGGATGCGTCCCAGCTCATCTAGAAGATGTATATTTTTCACATTGAAGTCTGGCTGAGCCAGTGGCACCTAGGAATAGACTGGGTGACAACCAAGAATAGTTTGGTGACTACTGGAGAGACAGTTGACGGCACGGAAAGACGGCACCCGGGAAAGGCTGGGTTAGCACCCCAGTCTGTGTCTTTCGTGAGGAAGTCACCCAACAAAGCTACGGAAAGGCCTAATGAACCATCGTGGCCTAAACATCCATCAGGCGACAATGAAATGCTCGGAGAAGGAGAAAGAGGTGCAGCGCACAGGCCTTGAACCTGGTGAGACGCAGGAGGAGCCCGGCCGGGAGTCACCCCACAGAGCCCAATCCCTCCATGCACTAGAGTCTCCCAACCCCTGCAGAGTAGTTATTAAGATGGCTGATCCATGGGCGATTGCTGCTGGGACGCAAGTCGGGGCCTGATCAACCCCGGCTGGGTCGCTTGGGCGAGGGTGTCCGATGTTGTGAGACCCGAAACACCCAATGCCCCAGGTCACGTCACTGAGTATGCGTCCCAGCTCATCTAGAAGATGTATATTTTTCACAGGTGTTCTACAAAAAACCCCCAGCAAATAAGCTATTCCATCAACAGATACATCTGAATCATCTGCTATTATCTGAGCTGATACTGCAGATGGAGTGATACTATGCCTTCCTCTTGTAGTTTAGTTGTTCAATTACCACTTGAGCTTTGGGTTTTCCGCCGAAGCTGACAGGGGAATAGCACATATAAACTGGGAGGCTGGAGAAGGAAGAATGAGCTGTCTGCAGAGTGGTCCTTGAAATGGTGCATAAATTAATAACAAATAAATGGGAAAGATAGACATAAGAAGTGCATGCATTTGTCATCCACAACATGTAGGTTGCAGGATCTGAGAGAGGTAGAAGTTGTGAGCATACCAACATCCTCATTTGTCTCAGCATTATTGGCATCTCCATTTATAGCCAATACTCAATTATTTTGATGAAAAAGACCTTACAGCCACTTATGTTCCTCATTAGTTTGTTAAGGCTGACAATGATTATGTATAACCAGCTCCTGCAAAAGAGAAGAAAGTGTATAATGAGTGCATTGCAGTTTGTCTGCATTGGTGACGTATACCTTTTGAGATGAATTTGCTAACATTGACTCATGTGAGTGTTTAATGAACATTTTCCAACACTACAGTCTATTCAATTTCTTCGATGTGCTTGTTCTTGTATTCACCAGTTTGTTGCACTGCCACTTCAGTCCATGCCTGCAGTACCCTCTGAAAGTACAAGACATCTATTTTTTTCTTCAGTGAATCTTGCTTTGAAAATCCAGGGAGAACATTTTCCTTTCCTTTGTGTTCTACCGAATCTTCTAGCAAACTGCTGCCAGCACCAATTGCAGTCACAATGCACTATGTAGTTTGAATTAGTACCAGTCATTCATAAAACTGTGTGAAAGTAATATACAGCATAGTACATAGTTCATACCAGGCGATCACTGAAATCGTGTTAATGAACTGGCAGCAGTAAGTTCTTCTGGGTCCTGCTCCTGCATAAATGGATGCACACTTTCAGCATTATCCATTTGATCCCTTGGTATTGCTTTACATTGAATGATGAAAATGGCAACTGATTCGGTACTTTTTGATCCTCACAAAATTAGTATTCAAGAGATCATTCAGACTCTTCATTGAAAAGGGATAAAAAGTGGAATACATCAGGTTCTGATGAGAGAATAAGACCAGAACTGAAATATTAGCCTCTGGGGAGAAATCTCAACTGCACCCCTCCGATATCTTATATTAAACAAGGTTCAAATGTGAGCAAAATTGGCAATGTATTTTCTTCATCACATCTTGTCCTTCATAACCAGACAATTAAGATTAAGTGTGAAATGCAAGTATATCTCAGTGTAAATCAACAGCCAAGTGATGCACCATCTTAAGTAGAACAAAATGTATTAACAGCTTGCGGGAAATAAATAAGAATACCTTAGAAGATAATATATATTTACAAACCAAATTTTTAAATTTCATTTCCAGACTTCAGTGGAACATTTACTTCCTGTCATATTGCTATATTACAAGACCTAAAAAAAAAAATGTGGTGCACAAACAGATAAAGCAAATACCGTTGTGCTATACAACAGTCTCTAGAAATGATCCTTTGTTAAATGTCATCTGGTAACCCGCACAATGAAAGAGACTAAAACCAATTCAAATGAGAAATGAAATGTCACCTTGGGAACAAATTACATGTGAATAACCCTTGATTAAAAATATCTTTATACTGTGCATTTGTGAAAAAAATATTTTGATGGGTATTTTCAAAAGGAAATAGCTTTTGACTTATTCATGTTTTACTTGATAAGTCCACTCCCCTGTCAAAGCTCATTAATTTGGTTCTTTAAATGCACTGTATTGTGGAGGAAAATGAAATATTTATGAATGCAAAAAAAAGTATATCTATTTATGTGCCAGAATATAAACTGTGCTTCTGCCTCCACCATGAAACACTGTTTGGTTGTTTATCAGGATCCTAGTATTTTCCAAGTACTGTAGTGCATTCCTCAGCTAATTTTTATTTGGCTTGCTCTCCACAATTTCTTGTTGTGCACAGGCTTATTTCTCTGCATAAGAACTGCATATATTAACATTTTGAAGTAAAGTGCTTGGTTGAATGCAGAGCTGCATTTGTTTATGTCACTGGTTTATTACACTTGGAAATAACTTTTGATTTATTCATAGATTTACTGCAGCAGTCCGTAAATTAATAGAATAATATGCCTCCAAGAAAGTAGGGGAAAAAGAAAGTTAAAAAAATATGTTTTCCAAGTTTCCTTTCAGCTCCGCAGTATCTGGCCTTTGCATCAATTTATGTTATAGATTGGAACAGCTCGGTATAAAGTTCAAAAGAAAAATACTGTTTTAGAAAATCAAAGTCGACAATCTATATATGTGCTAAACCAAAAAAGAAGAGCTTCTCTGGATAAATTAATATCTCCCTCCATGTTTCACTTCCCACACAAAGGCAGGAAATACAAAAGGAAAAGAGATCAGTTTTAATCAATGATAATAGTTTACCCAGGTCATACTCTTTTTTTTTTACTGATAAGGGGGAATTAATGTAAAATAATATAACCAAGTATTAGTCATATTAAAATGAACAAAGAAATTGTTGGAAATACTCAGCAGGTTAGGAAACATCTGTGAAGAAAAAAGCAAAAATAATATTTAAGGTTGATGATCTTTCAACTGACGAGTGTTGACCTGAAAGCCTAAGTCTATTTCTTTCTTTGTGAA
Source organism: Raja brachyura (assembly GCA_963514005.1). The sequence continues at coordinate 18,425,764 of OY740798.1, read as the reverse complement.
TGCTGTCAGCCTTCTTGAGTATTTCCAACATTTTATGTTATTAGTACAGATCTCAGGTGTCAGCAGGGTTTTGTGTGTTTTTTTAACATTGCTGTTATTCCCAATGATTGAAATACTAGGCTGAGTCCAAGGAAACTCTATCTGGATTGTCGTTGTAGGAAATGTGGCCAGATATCACTTACAAAATTCTTAAGGGGTTGGACAGGCTAGATGCAGGAAGATTGTTCCCAATGTTGGGGAGGTCCAGGACAAGGGGCCACAGCTTAAGGATAAGGGGGAAATCCTTTAGGACCGATATGAGAAGAAATTTTTTCGCACAGAGAGTGGTGGGTCTCTGGAACTCTCTGCCACAGAGGGTAGTTGAGGCCAGTTCATTGGCTATATTTAAGAGGGAGTTAGATGTGGCCCTTGTGGCTAAGGGGATCAGAGGGTATGGAGAGAAGGCAAGTACGGGATACTGAGTTGGATGATCAGCCATGATCATATTGAATGGCGGTGCAGGCTCGAAGGGCCGAATGGCCTACTCCTGCACCTAATTTCTATGTTTCTATGTTTCTATATCATTGAAAGCTTAAGCCCTGTTGCAGGCTCATTGTGAGATTTAAAATGTAAATAAGCAATTTACAAACTCTAAAAGTGTTCAACACATTTTAATGATAGCACAAGGTATTACATACATCCTCAAATACTGGCTACATTCTTCTAGTGAACCGTATCCAGGAAGGGGAAGGCGTTATGATTGATGTTAACTAGGCGGGGTTAATGGTACTGAGGAAACTATATTATTGGTTGCATGAAAACCATCTACATCCTTCCCCTTAGAAAATTTAAAAGAAACAGACCGTTGTCACTACAACAGAATTAAACAGAATTAAACAGAATCGCCATAACGAACAGGTGGCTTGCTGATCCGGCCCGAGCGCGTACGGATGCCTCCCCCTTCCCCCGGAGGAGCAGAAAAAACAGGGGGACCCGAGACAGCAGGGGAACCAGGTGGGGTTGGAGGAACAGGAGAGGGAGAACCGCGACCGCCAACAGGTGACCCGCGCAGAGGGGAACCGGGCGCTCGATATGGGGACCGAGGCATGCAGGGAACGCTGGCTGGGACAGGAGCCGGCTGCTGGTATGAGAGCGGCGGGGCATAGGGGCCCGGGGCCTGCGGCTTCGGCTCATTAACCGCAAGCAGGTGTTGTCGGCTTCTACGGTAGATGGTTCCCTCATAGTCGACCAGATACGAACGAGGTGAGTCGGCCACCCCAACCACAGTAGCCAGACGGGAGTGACCACTGGCGGTTTGCAATCGAACAACCTGTCCAGGCAACAGAGGATCGAGTGGTCTGCACGACCGATCGTGGGAACGCCGCTGGCTGTCATGTTTCTCTTGAATGCGCCTCTGCACAGAGGCAGGCTCCAGCACCCGAGGTTTCAGCTGGCGCTGGGCAATCGGGATGGTAGATCTGGTTGTTCTGGACATCAGACGCTGAGCAGGGGACCCCATGGCCGGATCTCTGGAAACATTCCTGAGGTTCAGGAGATCCAAATACAAATCAGAGTTAGACAGTCTCGCTTGTTCCATCAGAAGCTTGGCGCTGCGGACGGCCCGTTCAGCAAGGCCGTTGCTCTGTGGGTACTCCGGGCTGCTGGTGAAATGCACAAAATTCCATTTGTCAGCAAAACTTTTGAACTCACGGCTGGTAAACTGCCTGCCATTGTCAGTCTGCAGCCTGACGGGACCCAAACGTGGAGAAGTGTTTCCGCAGCTTCCGGATCACCATCTCCGACGTGAGGGATGTCAGCAAATCCACCTCGAACCAGTTTGAGTACGAGTCGACCAGGACAAGGTAGTGGTTACCACGCCACTCGAAGATGTCGGCCTGGGGGAGGCATCCGTACGCGCTCGGCCAAAAGCTGCAGCTGCTTGGTGGGAATAAAATTGACGCCCAGTACGAGCAAGTCCTCTGTTTCGTAGGGGTGGCGAGCACAGGAGGCCCGCGGGGCGCGCGATAATGTGTCCGCGATGTGCATCTCGGTGCCTTTCTTGTAGACGATGTCGAAATCAAAGCGCTGGAGCTGCAGCATCATACGCTGCAGCCTGGCAGGGGCAGCATGAATCGGCTTGTTCAGGATTGTCACCAGTGGCTGGTGGTCGGTTTCGACTGTAAATCTGCTGCCAAACAGGAAGTCTCTGAACTTGGAGCAGGCAAACACCACCGCAAGCAGCTCCTTCTCGATCTGAGCGTACCGCTGCTCGGTGTCCGTCATGGTGCGGGAGGCATAGGAGACAGGATGTAACGATCCATCGACAGATTGGAGGCATGCCGCGCCCAGGCCGAACTTAGAAGCGTCACATGTGACGGTGATGGGGCGACTCGCATCAAAAAATCGCAACGTCGGAGTGTTAATCAGTTTCGACTTGAGACAGTCAAACGCCTGCTGGTGCTGTGGGAGCCAGACCCAGGCGATATCCTTTTTTGTCAGCTGCCGCAGGGGAGCACTCAGCTCACTGAGATTTGGTACAAACTTCCCAAGGTAGTTCACCATGCCCAAGAAACGTTGTAGACCTGGCACGTCGGTGGGGGCTGCCATCTCAGAGATGGCCGCTGCCTTCAAAGGGTCGGGTTTTAGTCCGTTAGAGGTGAAAACGTGTCCAACATACGTGACCTCTGAGACACGAAACCGGCACTTCTTTGGGTTCAGCTTCAGGTTGGCCTTTCGCGCCCGATCCAGGACGCGGCGGAGGTTCTGGTCATGTTCGGCAATGTCCTTCCCATAGACTAAGATGTCATCCACGATGATGGCACATGGCAGGCCCGAGAATATCTGCTCCATCGTTCGCTGGAACACCTCACTAGCGGAATTGATGCCGAATGGCATTCGCAGGAATTTGAATCTGCCGAATGGTGTGGCGAAGGTTGTCAGGTCGGAAGATGCGTTGTCCAACGGGATCTGCCAGAACGAGTTCTTAGCGTCTAGCACCGAAAAGACGGTGGCTTGCCCGACCTGAGCCGCCACGTCCTCAACAGACCGCATGGGGTAGTGTGGTCGCCTGATGGCAAGGTTTAAGTCCTTGGGGTTGATACACACACGTATTTCATTCTTGTCTTTCTTTATCGTGGCAACCATGGTGGAGACCCAATCGGTGGGCTCGCTGACCGCTTCTAGCACCCCCTTGTCGACCATGTTGTTAAGCATCGCCTCGACCCTGTCTTTCATGGCGTGGGACACCCTGTGAGGTGCGCGGACCACGGGTTGGCACGCGGCAGAAAAGCATTGTTTCCCCTCTGAGGCAGGGCTCTACTAAATCCAGCCTGGTGAACAGACTTATCTCCCAAGTCCCAGTGATCATCTGGCAATACAACGACCTCAGACAATCTGCAGGCATGCATGGCTTTTTCTAACGTTAGATCCGGATCCCTAAGAAGCTCACATCGCAGCTTCTGGTCACGCATGCCAGTTACTAAAATGTCTCTAGTGAGCTGGTCTGTCATGTCACCGAAACGGCACCGCTGGGCGAGATAACGCAAATCGGCAATAAAACATTCAACAGGTTCCTCCGGCAGCTGTCTCCTTGTAAAGAACCGTGCCCTCTCTAGAATGCGGTTCGAGGGCAGGTCACAAATCTCCCTGAACTTACGTAGCAGGTCACTGGCAGATTCTGCAGGGGTAACCACCACGTTGTTGTCGTCCAGGACCGCTGGAGCATAGACGAAAGTTCTGGCTCTCTTCATGGCATCAGGTCCGACAAGGTTGAGTAGGAGGGAGGCTTTGAGGGAGTCAGGATCATTGCGGTGAGCGACGTTGACAAAGTGGGTGAAATCAATTTCAAACGTAGCCCAGCGCTCAGAAATATCAGCATCAAAGACAAGCTGCGCGGGCTTTCTGCACGAGGATGCCATGGTCAGAGAGATAAAGCACAAAAGGCACAAATCAAATAAAAGAAATAAAACCCGATAGACAGGTAGGCGCAAGTATCTTCCAGCTCCGACACCATGTAAATAAGCAATTTACAAACTCTAAAAGTGTTCAACACATTTTAATGATAGCACAAGGTATTACATACATCCTCAAATACTGGCTACATTCTTCTAGTGAACCGTATCCAGGAAGGGGAAGGCGTTATGATTGATGTTAACTAGGCGGGGTTAATGGTACTGAGGTAACTATATTATTGGTTGCATGAAAACCATCTACATAAAAGATGTGGCTTTTCTGCAATTTCTTCATTGGGCCTATTTCTTATGCTATTCTGAAACCATTAAATAACTTTAACATTTTGAGGAAATTCACCTTTCACAACTTTCAAAAGAAAAATACTGTTTTAGAAAATCAACAAAGACAACCTACATATGTGTGAAGCTAAAAAAGAAGAGCTTCTCTGGATAAATTAACATCTTCCTCCATGTTCCACTTGCCACACAAAGGCTGAAAAAACAAAAGGAAAAGATCACTTTTAATCAACGATAATAGATTAATGATCAGACATGATCAGCCATGATCATATTAAATGGCGGTGCTGCCGAATGGCCTACTTCTGCACCTATTGTCTATTGTCTGTTGTCTATTACCTAGGTCATACTCAAATATTTTTCAAAATAACCAAGTATTGGTCAAAATAACTGACTATTCTTTATGTGGTTTCCAAAGATAATTTAAAGGATATTCGTAAACACTGTGCATGTAGCAAGTAATGTTAAAGCAACAAATATGAGGGTGAATTTCGCAGTCCAGAATTTACAATGGATATTGGCTTGTCTATTTCCTTTTCATATTTAGCTACAAAAACTGTGCAAATTCTTTGATTTAAGAACATTCAATCCCATGACACTTTTAATTAAATTTTTCATCAGTCCTTTTCCTCAGGGGGTGGAGGCTGATAGTGAGAAATTTGATTTTTTTTTCATTTTTTGCTTTCTGCTGTCAACATAAAAAAAATCCAGCTCAGACGTAAACTGTGTTAATCACAGAGCAAAAGTCCTCCTACATCATAACTGCACCAAACATTGTGCATTTTGATGTGATGTCTTGAGAAAATGTACCGTGCAATCTACTTAAATGCAGCTGCTTCTGTATTCTTTCCTTCACTCGTTAAAACTGCATATTATTCACTGCTTCTGCATTGACCTTGCACATTTTTATTTGTGTTTTTGTTTCCTATTTCTGCTTTTGTTTTATGCCTCTAGTTGCTATTCCGATGCTCACAGAATCATTCAGCGTGGAAGGATGCTGTTCATCCCATCGGACCTCGGATGCTATTTTAAAGAAATAACCAATTTGTTGAATTCATCTGCTTTCCACATACTTCCACAATATTTGTTTTTTCTTTCAAGATCTTACATTTCATCAAGCAGTGCATTCCAAATCCCTACCATATGTGCAAATTATAAAAAATCCATACTCTGGCTCTGATACCTCCACAAATCATATCATTCTTATGCCCTCTGATTAGCCCTCAAGTCAATTTCCTTTCTTTATTTTCCTGAAACACCAGGAAACCAGAGGTTATGGGGAGAAGGCAGGAGAATGTGTTTAGGAGGGAGAGATAGGTCAGCCATGATTGAATGGTGGAGTGGACTTGATGGGCTGAATGACCTAATTCTGCTCCAATCACATGACTTTAAGACCTTATGAAATGCCAAATCCCCTAATGATCTTTGCTATAAGAAACACAATGTTAGTTTTTCCAGTCTATCTCTCTAACTGTGATTCCTTGGCTTTTCTATACTCTCTCTGAAATATTCAAGTACTTATTATAGTCTTATGCTTAAAATAGGACACAGTGGGACAGTGCTTGAAACTTTGTTCATTTTACTCTGTACCTCTTGTTAGATTACCAATATGTTTTTTAACTGTCTTGTTAATAATTCCTGTCACCTTCCGAGATGTCTGTACAAATAACTTATATTTGCTCGCTTGTTATAATCAGACAGTTTATCTTTTAAAGTCTTCCTTCATTCCTTCTATATTTTTTACCATTGATTTTGGACTATCAGATGTCACCATTTCATAACCATCTATATCTACTCATGTTCATTGATGGGATCAGGACTTTTTACATTTTCACATTTTATTATATCACATGAATATCCAAAAGCTGCAATGATCCTATTAAAGCTGCAATGGTCATAACTAGAGCCAGGATGTTCAGGCGCTAAAAATCTCTGAAAAAGGCAGGCAAAAAGGTTTAATAAAATTACAAAAAAGGGCAGAGAAAGGCATTTATTGTCAAAAAAGGCATGTATTTCCACCACCAAAATATGGTTAACAATGCTCATTATAAAGATATACAACATTAAATAACCAAAGTTGCACATAATTACCTAGCATTTTGTTCAAATTATCTGGTGTTAAACTATGATGTCTATCAGACAGAATATGCTTCAGATGTGAAAAACTAAATTTCTACCCCAGCTTAGGTCACTGGTGCATACCAAAAACAAGCCACAAACTCTATATTCATGTCGATATCTTGTGCATAACAACAACCTTTGAGAACTTTAGGTATGTTTTGTATTTCTTCAAGATTTTGGTTAGCTAAAATCACTCTCTCACATTCTCCTTGTATGTCTTTACCTACATCGCCAGGAACATTACGAATATCGTCAGTTCCTTTGTTGAAAACCTGCAAGTTATTCATTAATGTTTCGCCACGTTTCTCAAGGGAAGTAATAGGTTGTGGGAAGTTTGCAAAATTGGAAGCAATAAACACAAGATCGCGTTGGAGGGACTTTTTCTGCATGATTTCACTGACGATCCTGACTGCAGCAGATTCTTCTTCTGCAAAACAGTTGACGATTTATTTTATCTTTTCAAAATTTGCAGCATAGTAGAGTACAGCAGAGAGCCATGTACCCCACCTAGTCAAAACAGGCTGTGGATGTAGCGGAATCTCAGGTGCCACTTCCTTGAACAACTGCACATGTGACGGTGCTTTGAGGAAGATATTCTTGACATTGGAAACTGGGCATTCGATATTTGGAAACAAGCTACGTATGTGCTCGACAATTCTATGGAGTCCATGAGCTAAGCATGTCAAATGCAACATTTTGGGGGATAAAACTTTAAGAGCACAAGCAGCTTTTTTCGTGTATGGAACTGCATCAGTCACAAACAGAAGAACATTTTTATGTTTTATACCTTCTGGGCAAAGTACAACAAGTGAAGATGTAAACAACTGAGCAATAGTCTTTGATGGTTGACCTGCCTCCAGTGTACCGATTACCACATTGGTAACATATCTCCCCACAGCATCTGTTACAAATCCATTGAGATCCATATTTTGTCACGTGCAACTTCATCTCTAATTTTCTGCACAATGTTGAAGTTGCTGTCAACATAATTTTTCCGTAATGATGACTCACTCGGTATATGTTCCTCTGTGTATTTCTCTAAAAAACCTCTGAGAGATTTGTTTTCCATTTTCCACAGTGGAATTCCAGCATCAATGAATGCTTTGCACAGATCACTCAAACTCAGATTTGTGACTGGAGCCAGCAGTAAATGTTGTGAGGAGACAAGCTTGCGTATTTCCTACCTTCAGTTTCTCTGCCGCCGACTTGTGTTTAGCTGTCTGTACATGCTGGGAGATGAAATATTTCTTATCATGATTCACTGCTTTCTCACATGCTTTGCAAAACAGCACACAGTTGTCTGTAGAGAATATATAATTCCCGTACACTCTCACCAAATCGTTCAGTTTTTTACAAGGCGTTAACTTGACTTTAGGCATTTTGACGTTTGCAGGGGTAGATCCCACAGGAACGGGGATGCAGACCTCTACAGGCAAGCCAAGTACAAGCTGAGAAGAGGAATCAGAGCTGCTAAGGAAAGGTACTCTGAGAAGTTGAGGAGCAAGTTCTCAGCAATGACTCTTCTTCAGTGTGGAAGGGCTTGCAAGTAATCACAAACTACAAGAGGAAAAAAAAACACTCCTTGGACAATCGTCAGCTGACTAACGACCTGAACTAGTTCAACTGCAGTTTTGATAAACATAAACTTAACCCTGGTAAACCCACACCTCCTCCACAAACAACACTTCACACCTACTCACTGCCAGATCCCCGTTAGAAAAGACTAGATCCTTCCCCAACTACACCTCCCCAATCACCACTTCACACCTACTTAAAGCATGACTCCAGTCTGCAAAGACTAGACCCTTTCCCACGCACCCCTTTCCAATCACCATTTAACACCCACTTACAGCCGGGTTTCGCCCCGGTGGTGTAGATTTTCTTGTGTTACGTTAAAAATGGCAAAAAAAAGCTGATTTAGGCTCTCAATCATGAAAAAGACATTATCTACCTGGAATCATCAAATAAAGGCATGGAAAGGCACTTATGCCATTTATGGCAAAATCCTGGCTCTAGTCATATCAAAGTGCCAGAGACCCGGGTTCGATCATGACAATGGGTGCTGTCTGTACGGAGTGTGCATGTTCTCCCAGTGACCGTGTGGGTTTTCTCCAAGATCTTCATTTTACTCTCACACTCCAAGGACGTACAGGTTTGTGGGGTTAAATGGCTTGGTATAATTGTCCCTAGTGTGTGTAGAGAAATGTTAATGTGCGGGGATCGTTGGTCGGCGAGGCCTCGGTGGGCCAAAGGGACAGTTTCCATGCTGTATCTCTAAACTAAACTAAATTAAAGTCCCTTATGCAATTCAATTGTACACCTCAATTCAGTCCAAAGAAAGTCATTTGTCTTGATTGTTTGTTTGCTATTCTTGGTCAGTGTTATAGTCAAGCTGCTATCACACATTTATCCAGCTGTTTAAATGCTGCAATAAATTGATATGTGTAATCCATTATTAAATTAATTTTGAAAGCTCATATATACACAAATGTTGTCTTGGGGAGAGGTCATTGGCTTGAAAAGTTAACAGTTGCTTCTCTCTCCACAGATGGTGAGTTTTGCCAGCATGCTATGTTTTTTCAACAAGGAAACATTTTATTATCTCTGGCATCTCACTAGGAAATTTGGTCTGATTATCCTGAGGGGGGGTCTCCATTGTTGCAAATTTAATATGTGCCAGATGATTGTTTTTTAAGAGTTTTCCCACCATTAACTTCAACTGATTTGTCTGCAATTGCTAACTTTATAATTCACTCAGTTTATCCCCAAAGGTGTGATGTAGATAAACTGAAGGTAGGCACACACAGCTGGAGTAACGCAGTGGGCCAGGCATCATCTCTAGAGAAAAGAAATAGTGTGGTTTCTGTTGATCAGTGTCACTCATGTTATGAGTCATACTATGTAGCTACGCCCACTAGTTTAACAGAAAGCTTCTCAGCCCTTTCTCCCTCAGTCTTGAGTTACATATTAAGATGTAGATACCTATGCTGTAACACTAATAAAGTCTTTGGATCTTAATCACTGTGTGTGACCTAAGTTATTCCAACACCAGAAGCTCGACATGGTGTCAGAGTGTACGGGCTCACTCCTTGCTTAATTATATTGCTTTTATTTTAATTTGTTGTTTTCTCCGGTATATATTACTATGGCTTCTGCTCTCAGAAAACCAGAGAAAATGGTGTTTGACGAAGATCTCTCAAAACGGTGGTGCATATTTAAAGAAGATTTCTCAATTTACATTGAAGCAGCTCACCCTACTGCTGCTCCCGGTGTTCGAAGGTCAATTCTTTTTAATCTAGCAGGCACAGAAGCTGCCCGACGTGCCAGAAGATTTCATTATGAACCGACCAGGTTTGACCCAGCTGGTGTCCAGATCGCTCCCGCTGAGTCTATCTGTGACCCTGATTGCCTACTACGCAAATTCCGACAGTTATGTGAGTTACGCATTAACTTGGTCATGGAGAGGCATTTGTTCTTTTCCCGAAGCCAGAGACAGGGTGAACCTGTGGAGATGTATGTCAGTGCGTTGAAGCACATTGCCAATTGATGCGATTTCAGGGATATGTGTGATAGTCTAGCCCATGACCGTTTGGTCTATGGTGTCCGCAATGATAAATTACGCGATGAGTTACTGCGGGATGCTGACTTTATTCTAGAGACTGATGAAAACCGCTGTCGAATTGCTGAAATGGCTGACGCTCATACAACAGTTTTAGGGCACTCTGCTGGTCGTGAAATTAATGTTGCCGGCATGTCTTATCAAATCTCTTGCCGTTCTCCTCAAGTGCCCGACATCTCTATCGGTGTGACTAATAGGCAATTGTTTTAACTGTGGGGGTTCGCATGCTGCTGCTCATGACTGTAGCCCTGCGTATGGAAAATTATGTTGATTTTGTAACAAAAGGAATAATTTCTTCAAGTGCTGCTGCTCGCATAGCAACCGACTTCAAATAAAGCAATCTGTTCATTCACTTGGCCATGAGAACTTGCTCTCGGAATGATCTCAACCAGATTCCAATGATTTGTGGGCTGCTAGCGAAGCTTTTGATTTGGATGTGCATTCCCTGTCTGACTCAATACACAAACAACTAGACGCTTTGCTCGTTAATGGCAAGAACCTTTATCTGAAAGTTGACACAGGGGCCAGATATAATGTGATCTGTCTAGCTGTGTTGAAAAAGCTATGAAAAACAGAGACTGTCACTCCTACGGCTGCCTCTCTTCTCCCATTTGCAGGAGGTCTAGTGCACCCTATTGGCCAAGTCGAGTTACGCTGCTGCCTTAACTCACATATCCGCAACCTGAGTTTCTATGTTGTTCGTGAGGATGTGTCGCCTCTGCTGGGTGCCAATGCTTGTCATGACCTGGGACTTGTCTCTTTCAGCCCTTCTGTTTGTCATCTGACTACAACCTGTGACTAGCCAACAAATCCTGATACAATACAAAACTTTGTTTCACGACAAGCTGGGCAGGCTGCCTGTTAAATACACAATTACCATTAACCCTGAGATAATCCCAGTTGTGCGTCCAGCACACAAGATTCCCCATGCTATGCTACAAGCTCATTTGTTGAGCTACAAATTAACTCAACAGAATAGTGCCTCTAGGTGTAATTGCTCCCATCGCTGACCTCTTGGATTGGGTCTCCACCATGGTTGTGGCAACGAAGAAGAATAAAGATGAAATACGGATTTGTATTAACCCTAAGGACTTAAACACAGCCATTAAATGACCTCATTATCCCATGAGATTGCAGCGCAGATGGCTGAGGCAACTGTATTTACTGTACTAGATGCCACAAGTCCATTCTGGCAAATTTTGCTGTAACACAACTCCTCCAAGTTAACCACCATCAGCACACCGTTCGGACGATACAGATTTCTTCACGTGCCCTTTGGCATAAGCTCTGCCAGTGAAGTATTTAAACAAGCTATGGAGCAGTTGTTTGTAGATTGCTCATGCTCCATTGTAGTGGATGACATTCTCGTTGCTGGATGAACTGTCGAAGAACATGATGCTAATCTGACAAAGGTCCTGGATCATGCCAAGGCCATTAACCTCAAGCTAAACCCTCAAAAATGCAAGTTCAGGGTAAGTGAGGTCATGTGTTCACTAAGGATGGCCTATAAACGGATCATGCGAAAACCAGTGCCATCAACGAGCTCCCAGCACCCAGAGACGTGCTCGGTCTACAAAGTTTTCTTGGCATGGTGAACCACTTGAGCAAATTTATTCAGGATTACAGTGAAACATCAGCCCCGTTGTGCCAGTTTACCCACAAAGACACTGTTTGGGCCTGGCACGAACAACAGCAGAGGGCGTTCGACACTCTTAAGCAGCAGATGTCTTGTGCTCCTACTCTCGCTTAGTTTGATCTTGAATGAACGGTCACACTGACTTGTAACGTTTCACAACACGGCCTAGGTGCACCATGTCTTCAAAGTGATGGTAGCGGCACAAAGCCTGTTGCCTATGCCTCGCGCACTATGACTGACACAGAACAACGCTATGCCCAAATTGAGAAAGAGCAACTGGTGGTTATTTTTACCTGCAAGTAATTTAACGACTATCTCTGGACATACGGTCATGATTGAAACTGACCGGCAACCTCTGATCAGCATCTTTAAACAAAAGGTTCATGGCTCTCCAGCGCGCTTACAGCAGATGCTGCTACAACTTCAAAAATATGACATTGTTCTGACCTACAAACGTGGTAAGGATATGTACCTGGCTGACACTCTCTCACATGCACCCCGGAGGACCTGTGAGGGTCATCCTCACCGGATGATGACTTTATCATAATGACTGTGTCCTTTATTCCCTCATCCTGTGTGGAGGATTTGGTTTTTCCCAAACTGCTGCTGACAGTACCTTACGGTCACTCACCTCCATCATTAAGTGTGACTGGCCAGACCAACACTACAATGTTCCGCCGCCAGTTCGGCTTTTCTATGCCGTCCGCGATGAGCTAGTGCTGCAGGCTGGCATTATTGTAAAAGGACATAAGGCTGTGGTCCCTGCTTCCTTCCACAGCAAATATTTTAACGCTGTCCATGAAGGGTACCCAGGCACTGAAGCCACCGTCCTACAGGCAAGAAACATGTTTTATTGCCCTGGCATGGCCGAATACATTACCGAGAATGTGGCATCCTGTTCAGTGTGTAACAGCTTGGCACCTCATCAACAAAAGCAACCACTTCTTTCACATCCGGCTCCTGCTCTCCCGTGGTCTACAGTGGCAACTGACATATTTGAATGGCATGGCACGCAGTACCTGATACTTGTTGATTCGTATCCTGGATGGTTTGACATTGATTTTCTTAGCAGCCCCACTTCTCGCGGGGTTAACACGGTGCTCGCCATTTTGCAGACCAAGAAGCTCCGTGCATACTGTTATCTGATAACACCTCAAGGAGTTTGGTGCCCGCTGGGGTTTTCACCACATCATCAGCAGCCTTGAATATCCACAGTTGAATGGACTAGCTGAGCGGGCTGTCAAGAGTACCAAACAGCTCATGGAACGATCGTACAGAGCTAATTCTGACGTGTTCCTGGATCTGCTCAACCTACGCAACATCTCCCACGACCCCATTTTGGGTTCACCCGCTCAACGTTTATAATCAAGACAGACCCGAGCCACGGTGCCTGTGCCGGATCAGGCATTGATCCCACAGGTGGTTTCACCATCGGAAGTCCAGTCCAGGCTACAACAAAAGCGTGACATTCAAAAACAGTGGACAAGACTAGGCCACTGCCACCATTAACCAAGTGGTGGTGGTTCGTTTGCAAACTCACAAAGGCCATGACCGTATTGGTGTAATTTTTGGAACTGCTTCTGAGCCACGCTCATATCTGGTCAGTGCCGATGGCGGCACCTACAGGCGTAACAGATAACATATCCTGCCTGTGAATGAGCCGACTTCACCTCATATTATCCAGAACGTAGAGGTGTACTGCCGTCCATGCCCAGCGACATTGATCCACCTACACCAGCACAACAACCCACTTCGGGAGTGGCTGCTTTGCCAGTGGCGATGCCCCCTCCGTCAGCACTGCCGTCCCCTGCAGAGCAGACGGTTCAATCTCCGTCACCCTTGAAGCCAACGGCTCTGTCCCTGGTGGGGAAAAATGGAGATGTTTTTTATCGCGCATGTGCTGGTCGTGTTTGCAAGCCCACTGTGAAGTACCCAGGCTATGTTTGATTTTCCTCCAGCTTATTATCAATTGCTATGCATGCCTTATTTAGTCAATGGTTTTGTACTGACATTTAATTCTTTAACAGGGAGGATGTAGATCAGTGTCACTCATGTTATGAATCATACTTTGTTGCTATGCCCACTAGTTTAACAGCAAGCTTCTCAGCCCTTTCTGCCTCAGTCTTGAGTTACGTATTAAGATGAAGTTACCTACGCTGTAACGTTAATAAAGTATTTGGATCTTAATTACTGTGTGTGACCTAAGTTATTCCAACAGCAGAAGCTCGACAGTTTTGGGTCGAGACCCTTCTTCAGACTGAGTCAGGGGAAAGGCAAACGAGAAATATGGACGATGATATAGAGAGATGTAGAACAAATGAATTAAAGATATGCAAAAAAGTAACGATGATCAAGGAAACTGTCCAATGTTAGCAGTGGGTCTCAGTCTGAGGAAGGGTCTCGAGTACAAATGTCACCTATTCCTTTTCTCCAGTGATACTGCCTGACCCGCTGAATTACTCCTAGTACACCTGCTTATCTCTGGTTTAAACCAGCATCTGCAGTTCCTACACATACAGATAAACAATCTTTTGGAATCAAATATTTGTCTGAAAGGAATGGAAAACGGGAGCCAGTGCCTCTGGCATTGTTATTATATAATCGCTTGCTCTGTAACTCGGGGTGTTATCCACCCAATTTACCACAACTTGTACTGTGGTAATCACTTGTTAATCCCAACTGTGGTCAAATCCTCTTCTGTGATAAACATTAATGTAAAATGCACATTTTGTAACTCAGTCTTTCCTTATTTCATGTGTAGGAAGGAATAGCTGATGCTGGTTTAAACAGAAGATAGACACAAATAGCTGTAATAACTCAGCGGGACATGCAGCATCTCTGGAGAGAAGGAATGGGTGGCCGAGACCCTTCTTCAGACTTATTTCATCATCTGTTTTCTATATTGTTCCTAATCAACAAAACATTTCACTAAACCTCTCTATTCATACGGCTTCAGAGCATTTCTGCTTCCTATTATTTCAATCAACCATTTATTTTCATATTGCTTCTTTGGCCTCTTAATTCCGCTTGCCGATTTTCCGATTTTCTACATTGAGTATGACTTTCTCAAGCATTACCAAGCTGATATCTCCCATAAGACATATGTTTCTGCTTCTGCCTTTCATATCTGCACTTATATCAATTTCACATTCTGAGATATTGGAGGATAGCTGGCAGGTTAAGCTAACAAAGTGCTTCATAAAAATAAAAGAATTGGCAGACGTACATGGATCCTTTCATCCGCTGTACATATTCTCCACAGACGCAAATAGGCAGCCAGTTGCCATTGTTGCAATGTATACAGTAAGCTATTCATCACAAGTTTTAATTCTTAAAGGGGAACACATCCAATGTGGGATGAGGCTTCTACAGTATGTTTTGCCACTCATAGACATTCATCTCCTATTACATCTTTTTATTCTTAATTCAATGATTCAATGGCTATTCAATTCAATTTAGGATCTGTGGGTCATTGGCCAAGCCAGCATTTAATGGTCATTCCTCTCTGGCCTTGAACTAAAAGAATAATTAACCATAATTATGATAAAGTACAATTAAAAACCCTTCACCTTACAATAATTGTGTAAAGGGCAGACTGGGTCATTAACTGACATCTTGCCTTAAAGGAAATTAGTAAATCTGATGGCCTTTAAAAAAATAAGTGGGTAGTTTCATAAACATAGTGATGTAGTGCCAGTTTAGAATATATTTAATTCATTGAAGCTACATTCACCAACGCCACATTGGGACTTGAATTCATATCTAGATGATTATTCAGTTTTTTTGTATGCCAGCTGATAATTTAACTTCTACGCCACAACTAACCTTCTATCACCTTCTCACACCCACAATTAATATATATAACACTAGATGTTGAATTCTAACAGGAAGGTTGATGATAATAGAGAGTACCTTAGATTAGGAACTAGATAAGGCATCATAGAATGGACCATCCACTCTCTCAGGTATGAACCAACTTGAGTTTAATATCCTTGGAAGGAATCCTTGACTTCATGGATAAAGATTCTCCCTCTTTCCCTATGCACTCTAGAACATAGACCAGAATAGCAAAGGAATAGGCCCTTTGGCCCATATCAGTGCTGAACATGATGCCAAGTTAAACTAATCTTCTCTGCCTGTGGGTGTCCATATCTCTCCATTCCCCGCATTTCCATGTCCCTATCCAAAAGCCTCTTAAATTCCTCAACCACTGCCTCAACCACTATCCCTGGTAGCATGTTCCACACATTCACCACTTTAGAATTTAGACTTTAAACATTAGAGATACAGCGAGGAAACTGGCCCTTCACCCTTCCGAGTCTGCACCGACCCGCGATCACCGTGCACTAACACTATCCTGTGCACTAGGGATAATTTACAATTTCACCAAAGCTAATTAACCTTCAAACCTGTACATCTTTAGAGTGTTGGGCATCCAAAGAAAATGCATGTGTTCACAGGGAGAACATACAAACTCCATACAGTCAGCACTGTAAGGCAGCAACTCTACCACTGTGCCACTGTGCTGCCCCAACTCTGTGTAACATTGTTACACTGAATTGGGGTGGTACAAAAACCTGCCCCACACATCTCCTTTAAACTTTGCCCCACTCACCTTAACCCTATCCCCCCAATTCTGGCGTCATTCTGGTAAACCTCCTCTGCACCCTTTTCAAAGACTCCACTTCCATCCTGTAACCAGAACTGCACACAATACTCCAATTGTGGCTTAAACAAATTCTTATTGAGCTGCAACATAACTTCTTGACTCTTATATTCAATGTCCCGACCAGTGAAGGCATGCATATCATGAACCCATTTTACCATTCTATCTACTGTGTTGCCACTTTCAGGGAGAGATGGACTTGGACCCCAAGATCCCTCTGTATATAAATGCTGTTAAGGTTCTTGCTGTTAACTGTATCGGAAAGCAAACTGTTCTCAAAATTATTAAATCCATAGCAACGATGAGTCATATTCTTCTTCCTAAGCAGTACCTTGTTTTTCTTTTGCTGACTTACTCTTGCAATGTTTTGAGATGACTAATCAGACCAATGCAAGATCGCTGTAAAATCTTCCAAGGAACTGCAAATAAACAAAATAGCAATGCTTTCTTCAAGGCCCAGTATTGAGATCCTAGTTGTACTCATTCAACTATGTTGAGCTGACTAATACATCTGCATGCCCAAAATTAAACTCCTGAGACAGACATGCTATTCCAAGCACTGTCATTGAAAAAAATATTCAGTGAACAGAACAAAAGATCCAATGATGTGTTCAAAGCCTCTTTATGGAAATGTAACATCCCGACAGACTCCTGGGAATTTCTGACCATTACCTCTCAGAATAAAATAGGAGCGTTCAGGAAGAGATAATGAACTCAGGCCCATCCATTGGGAGCGGACAGAAACTCTACATAAGCAGTGGAAATAGTGAAAAAGTTGTCCAGGCTTCTAATGGTTTCAGGTGATCCAGAATCACTGTTGAATATTAAACTATGAGGCTGATGCCAGGTTTGAAGTTTTATCTTCAGACACTCTTTCCTCAGGCAGCCAAGAAAGGCACAGGCTTCCCTCACTGCCTCAGCTAGTGCACTGGAGGCAGAGGGAGATATTGTCAATAATGTCTCCACTCACCGGCTCCCAAAATGTAGGAAACAATCGACATTGATCAGGGACTTTGAGGACTATTGGACAAACGCAGGCAAATGGGACTAGCATAGACATGGTATCTTGGTCAGCATGGATGATATGGGCCGAAGGGCCTGTTTCTGTGCTGAATTACGGCATGACTCTCTGAGTTGACATGAATCTTGACTGTTAGGGGTTGTTGGGGTGTGCTGAGAGGTAGGCATTTGTTACTTGATGGACTAATTTCTGGATGGTTATTCTCAGGCCCATTTTTCTTGAGCACTTTGATAAAGTAATCAATTTTTGGTGCTCAGTCTCTGAAGTGGCCTCTGCACACATCCTGTTGTTTTTGCTATATTTCTTGATTAGTACAGGTATCAGAGGTTATGGGGAGAAGACAGGAGAATGGGGTTAGGAGGGAGAGATAGATCAGCCATGCTTGAATGGCGGAGTAGACTTGATGGGCCAAATGGCCTCATTTTTATTCCTTATGATATGACCTTATGATCCGAAATTGAGTGTTGGTGTGAGCTCGGTTGATGTGAGGTTGATTCTGAAGCGGAAGCACTGCAGTTTTCTGCCCTTTGTACAAATAATACAATCTTATCAAGTGGCTGTACCTGTGAACACGGTTTTAAATTGTCATGCAACTGGGTTATTGCAAGCTGCCTTAGGTGAATTCAGTCACAGCAGTCAGTCAGTTGTGCATCGTGGATTTTTAGTTCTGGTTGATGTCTCAATTAATCACATCCTCTTCAAAATCCACAAAGTAAATCAAGTCAGCAGTCATTTTACGTCTATCTCCATCATGTCTGAGGTTGTTTCTCTCCACCCCAACTCCCTTCTCCCCCTTCCAACCCAATTTCATAATCTGGAAATAATTGTCAGGTAGTATGCAATACCCATCTTGTTCTAATGACACAAAACATTCTATCATAATGGTTAATTGAATAACAGAAATACCCCCTGCAGCCTTAGTAAATTAAACACATTGGAACAATTCAAATTGTAATTGGGCAATCAAAATGCTGAAACCTTGATGGATGTGTTGGATCCCAGCGCCCATACAACGAGTAACTATAGCTTGTTGTTTGATTCTCTACTGTGCAATTCAAGCAGGTCGTGTCTTTCCAGAACAGCGGGGAAGTGAGAAAGTGGATGGAGGATAGGTCTGCTTTTACCAGACCATTGGGCTGCCAGATGGGAAGGTGGTTTGGTGCTGATTTGGTGATGTGAGAATGCACATTCCCTGAAGGTTAGTCATAGAGTCATACAGTGTGGAAACAGGCCCTTCGACCCAACTTGCCCACACCAGCCAACATGGCCCAGCTACACTAGTCCCACCTGCCTTTGTTTGGTTCATATCCCTCCAAACTTGTCCAATCCATGTACTTGTCTAACTGTTTCTTAAACGTGGGGATAGTTCCAGCCTCAACTACCTCCCCTGGCAGCATGTTGCATACACCTACCACCCTTTATGTGAAAAAAGATTGTTGAGGTTATACTGAGCACCTTCCGTGAAGATGTGTGTGTGCAATTGTTCTTGGCTCCATTTGTTCATAATCACAAAAATCGTTTTGAGGGTTGGCTGAAGGAGATGACATCAGTTATCTGAGCTCTCTCCCAGTAAGGTACCTCACTTGCAGTTGCTTTCCTCAATCTCATTACCCAATGTACCAGACTATGAACTCCAACTATGAACTGACTTGGTTGCACTAGGGACAGTCGGCTTTCTCTTGTTATTGCACTATATACATATTTTTTTAATTTATTGACCTTTTTGTTTGTTTATTGTGTTATCTATTGAGCACTGTGTTTACAAATATGTTGTGCTGCTGCAAGTAAGAATGTCATTGTGTAGGAAGGAACTGCAGATGTTAGTTTAAACTGAAGATAGACATAAAATGCTGGAGTAACTCAGCGGGACAGGCAGCATCTCTGGAGAGAAGGAATGGGTGACGTTTTGGGTCGAGACCCTTCTTCAGACTCATGGTTCCTTTTCAGTGCATATGAGAAGAAAACACTTTTGACTCTTGACTCCCCTCTGCTATCAGTCTTCCAAATTGTCCTTCCATAAGCTAGGATGCAATCTGTAGCAATGTTACAAAATTTTGAGATTTAAAAAATCAAGTCTGCAATTTATCCCATCAGATAAAGCATAAAAAGAAGTTTAATTTGACACCTAATTTACTTTCATATCTTCAGTATTAAGAAAGTTATGGCCATTTTCATACTCGGAAATTAGCATCTTGCTCCCCATTGCCTTTCAATTGACTTAACTCAAAAGCTGTGATCTGGAAAAGTTAAAAGCCCATAACTTTCTAAAAAATTAAGAGAACTCAATGAAATTTTCAGTTATTATAGATTGAAGCATTCTGAAACAAATATTAAACAATCTTACTTGGATGACCTGAAATTAAAGCATATAATTAGTTAGTTATCTAATTGTAGCTAATTACAAAATTCAATGAGTAGATCTAAACATCTATCCATTTCTTAAGAAAAGATAAACTTTTTTTAAATTGCCTAAGTGTCCAAATAACATTCACACAATAATCCACAATATAACATAATTTTTAAATCTCATTTTCATGAATTTCTGGGCCAAATGGAAGGAATTTAGTGTTTGATTCCTGTAAATTAATGGCCATTTAAATCAACTAGTGAGTGGGTTTTAGTGGAATGCAGTGGATTGGAACGTTGCGGTTAGCGGTGAAGTCGGGGGGAAAAATACTGTTTGTTCATACATTTTTTAGGACCCCATCTCGCAACATAAAAATATTATTAAAGCCTCCCGAAAAACCAACTTTTAATATAAAAATAAACAATTTACCTTTTTTTCTCCCCTACGGAAAATCCTTCCGGTTGTCGGTGCTTTAAAAATTTAAAAATACCTTCATTCATGAAATGTCGGAGCGATTTTTTTTCCGCAACGAAATCGCCCGACATTCATCGATTATCCAGGTCTTTTGAAAAACGGCACTTTAAGCCCGCCCCCCTCTGAAAGGCGCTAAAGTCGCGCACACGGGGAGCGGCAGAAGTGCAGCGCCGCTAAAGGTAAGTTTTGCAACATACCTACAATCTGTTTCACTTCTATCCCATTACGGACATTGAACGTCGCCGAAGGAATTGATGCCCTACAATGCTGAGAACTATCTTCTGCACTCTGCATCTTCCCTTTTGCTCGATCTATTTTACTAGAATTTGACTTGATTGTATTTATGTACAGTATATCTGATCAATTCAGATAGTGTTCAAAAAGCTTTTCTCTGTGACAATAATAAAGCTAAACCTAAACCTAACCTCAGCTTATTTTTAACAATAATGCATCCATTTGGACATATAGAAATCTGGGAACATTTTAGTCAGGGATTATTGTTTATCTAGCAGCACCGTATTCAACCTGGGTGGAACAGTGGGGCAGCAGTAGAGATGCTGCCTTAAGGGCCTGTCCCACTTGGGTGACGTAATCCACAAGTTTAGAAGACCCTCGACGAGTTGAGAAAAATGTCAAGGTCGTGTTGATTCGCCGAAGTAAAAGACCTCCTACGACCTCCTACGACTATGTATCCGACCCCCCTCAACCTCAGTCTTCCACACCTAAGACCAACTACGACTAGCAACGAGTGGAAAATGATCACATGATAAAATGATGTCATGTTTGCTTTTTTTTTCTAGGCCCAGTTACCGATCTACAACTACCTACGACTATCTACGACTACCATCATGACCTAGTACGACCTATTTTGTCATTTTTAATTTGTAGCCTGGGTTAAGCTATTATATCATTCACCCTTAGCATGTGTACAGACAAATTATTTGCGATCTGATTATTTTCCATTAACACGTGGCACTCATCAAGTTTTGTCTCAGCTTCTTTTAGCTAAAGCAATTGAGCCTCTCTCTATTGCACTTAGGTCAACCACATTATTCCAGGGCATTGGGAGAGGAAACAGGAAACATCGTGTGTCTCTATATGCCAACAACCTCCTTCTTTATGTGAGCGACCCTACAGCCAGTGGCCCTGCAATTGTGTCCTTGTTAGATCAGTTTGGAACTTTCTCTGGCTATAAACTAAACATCCAAAAAAGTGAATGCTTTCCCATCAACCTAGCCCTACAGATCCGACAGGAATCCCTGCCCTTTCCCATATCTCAAGAAGGTTTTGTATATCTAGGAATACACATTACCCGCTCTTTCTGTTTGCAGCTAGCTATACGCCTCAAGTAAGCCAAATGAAGGCTGACTTTGAGAGATGGTGTAGTCTACCTCTCACTATGGCTGGGAGAGTGCAGTCGGTGAAGACGACTGTACTTCCGAGATTTCTTTACTTGTTCCAATGTTTGCCGGTCTTCCTATCCAAGTCATTTTTTAACTCAGTTAACCAATCTATAATCTCCTTTATATGGGGTAACAAGGTTACCCCAAAAGGCTGGCAGCATCATCAAGGACCCACACCACCCTAGCCACACACTCATCTCCCTGCTACCTTCGGGTAGAAGGTACAGGAGCCTGAAGACTGCAACAACCCGGTTTAAGAATAGCTACTTCCCCACAGCCATCAGGCTATTAAACCTGGCTCGGAACTCTGAACATTAATATCCCTCCATCTGTTATTTGCACTTTATTAATTTATTAAGTCATGGGTGTATTTATGTATAGAATTGTAGTCAATGCCTTCTATGTTCTGTTGTGCTATGCAAAGAAAGATTTTCATTATCCTGTCAGGGACACATGACAATAAACTCTTTTGACTCTTTTGACTTTTTGAAGGTTCCAAGGGTCAATAAGTGCACTCTCCAAAGAGGTCGTGACGTGGGTGGACTGGGCCTTCCTAGCTTTATTCATTATTATTGGGCATCCAATATCCAAAATATATTATTCTGGCCCCACCAACCAGATACAGACTGGTGTCTGCTTGAGTCACAGTCTTGTTATTCCTCGTTTCACCCAACTTTAGTATATTCCTCCCTGCCACCGAAACCCTCTCGATTTACATCCAACCCTGTCGTACTATCCACCATCAACATTTTTAATCAATTTCATTGCCATTATAAGTTTACATCAGCTTCAGTTCTGGGTCCCATTCACAGTAACCGTTTATTCCCCCCCTCTACACTTGACTCAACCTTTCGACAGTGGGGTTTGAATGGTCTTATGTGCATTAAGGATTTATACACTGACAACATATTTGATAGTTTTGATAACCTACGCAAAAGACATGGCCTCCCACTTCATAACCATTTCTTTAAATATCTTCAGGTCTGTCACTTTACCATGAAAAAATCTCCCTCTTTTCCTGATCTCCCGCCTGTCACAGTGTTGGATAAACTCATTTTTACCTTTGAAAGTAAAGGACTGATCTCTGTAGTATATTCTCAACTTGTATCTTTAGGAGATCAAAACCTGAACAAAGTTAAAGCTAGGTGGGAGGATGACCTTGGTATAGATCTGTTTGAGGAATGCAGGACAGAAGCACTGAAAATAATCCATTCCTCGTCGTCATGTGCTAGATTGGGGCTCATACAATTCAACGTTAAGCAAAGCCAGGCTTGCTGACATATATCCGGGGACAGATGCTGGCTGTGACAGATGCTCCTTCTCTCCAGCCAATCTAGCTCATGCATTCTGGTCTTGCCCCAAAATTGTTAACTACTGGGCAGTGGTTTTTAAAACCCATCAGTGAAGTCTTTGGGATGACAGTGAGACCTTGCCCGCTTGTAGCTGTATTTGGTGTAGCAGATAAAACCTTGGGTTTAAATACAACCCTGTCTGATATCATTACATTTACATCACTTTTGGCCCGTAGGAGAATCTTGCTGGTCTGGAAATCAACCACTCCCCCATCTGCTGCTGCTTGGCTGGAAGATGGTTTTATTTAAGGCTAGAAAAGATTAAATTCACATTGAGGGGGTCTGTGAAAAAGTTTTATTTGAAATGGGAACCTTTTTTTATCATACTTTGAGGGTCTAAAGGAACAACCTATTGACTGAGGGCACTTGACAGTAGGTGGGGAGCCGCCTTTATTCTGTTTTGTTACTTTATTATTGGTAAAATGTGCATTTGTATTTGTGATATGTTTGTATTGTGAACACATTAGCTGCCAAGGGGTGTTTAGGGAAGGTGGGTAAGGGCTATTTTGTTATTATATATGAAAAACAAATTGGTGGGAAATGTAATGCAATACGTCAGATGTACTGTATTTTTTTTCCTCCAATAAAAATAAATGAAAACTTTTTTGTTTAATTAAAAAATGATGTCATGTTTACATTTTTTATTCTAGGCCCAGTTACCAACCTACGACTACCTATGACTATCTACGACTACCTACGACTATCATCACGACCTACTACGGCCTACCTATGAGTAAAAAGTATCAATTTTTTCCATGCCAAACCTTTTTTTTACTCGTGGACATTTTTTTATCAGGCTGGACCGACTTGAGGCCACGAGTACATGGAGACCACTCACGAGCATGAGGAAGAGTTATGAAGACCTCCTACGACCTTGTGGCGACCATGCTGCGAGTATGAGTCAAGGGAGAACTCGGCAGAGGTTGCCAATTAGGTCGTGAAAGTGGGACAGGGGCTTTACAGTGCCAGACAGTGTTTGATCATGACTACGGGTGCTGTCTGTCAGCAGTTTGTAAGTTTTCCATATGACAGCGTGGGTTTCCTCTGGGTGCTCCAATTTCCACCCGCAGTCGATTGAAGTGCAGGTTTGTATGTAAATTGGCATCTGTAAAGTGTCTCCAGTGTGTAAGATAGAACTGGAGACTAACAGGTGCGGAAATTGTTTTTAAAATATGGGGCAACAAAAAGTAAGAGGCGGAGACAGTGGTCTGTGGAAGAGCTGGGGGGGGGGGGGGGGGGGGGGGTGGTAGAGGGAATAAGCAAGACCTGAAATTGGAGAAGTCAATGTTCATACAGCTGGGGTGTAAACTACCCAAGTGAAATATGATGTGCTGCGCCTCCAATTTACGGTGGGACTCATTCTGGCCATGGAAGAGGCACAGGACAGAAAGGTCGGATTCAGAATGGGGGTGGGGGGGGGGAAGAGTTGAAGTACTGAGCCACCGGGAGATCAGGTTGGTTATTGCGAACTGAGCGGAGGTGTTGGGCGAAGCGATTACAGCCTATGCTTGGTCTCACCGATGTAGAGCAGCTGACACTTAGAGCAGCGGATGCAATAGATGAGGTTGGAGGAGGTGGAGGTGGACCTCTGCCGCACCTGGAAAGACTGCTTAGATCCTTGGGTGGAGTCAAGGGGGGAGGTAAAATGACAAGTGTAGCATTTCCTGCAGTTGCAAGGGAAAGTAAAATTCAACTAATCTAGGAAAAATTAATTCAAAGTATTTAGAAGTGATTAAATAATTAGACGGATAACAACGAACCGAACCACAGGCCTAGAATATCCATTGATATCAATGGGATTTTTAAACCTAATGGAATTTGCAAGGGTCAACCCAACACAATCAAATGGTGATTCAACAATTTACCGATGGGATATTAGGCCTAGCCATTGAAGTCCAACAACTGAATGTACTGGCAGGTCCATGCCACTTGTCCATCATTCTTACCATGTGTTCTTCAGTTCGAAAAGTCTAAAGAAGGGTTCCAACCTGAAACATCACCCATTCCTTCTATCCAGAGATGTGGCCTGTCCCGCTGTCCAGCATTTACACTTTGATGTAAACCAGCATATGCAGGTCCTTCTTACACCTATTCATGTTCTCCAGGGATGCTGTCGAGCCCACGGGGCTACTTTAGCTCCTTGGCTGTGCTCTGAGTGCACTTCAGAATTAATAGCCACAGTCAGTAAGATCTGGTTGAACGTGATCCAATTGTGTTTTCCTCTGCTCTTATCCTGGGATATTCCTTGAGAAATTTAAACTCATAGGATATGAAGCCAATTAAATATTGAGTGCATTTCCCAGAGGAACAGATATTGCTGCCTGTTAACACCATTTAAGTGGAGTGAACAAATGAGAAGCAAAGGTTAAAACAGCCCAAGCCTGCATTAGCCATAAATCTGTGTTAGTCTCATGCCACCTCAACACTTTGCTGAGCTTGATCTTCACAGCAGCTTGGTTGGTTATCTTCAGTACAAGCTGATCATTTATTGTCTTCATATTTGAAAAGAGTACCTAGGCAATTTGAAAATTGGGGTTGTAAGATTAAAAGCTTCCCACTGAGCCTCTGACATTCAACAGGAGGTGAAGCAATTAGCGCACGAAATTCAAAGGGACATTTAATGAGTGGGTGAGAAAACAATCCATTGTTACATGAGAAAAAGAAACCCTGTTGTTTTTACAATCACCAATTTGTAGGTGCAATGTCAGATATGCAGGGAAAAAAATAAGGCAAAGAAAACCTTTTCCCACCCCATTAAAGACACTTCATTTGTTCTTTCCGAGGCTCTGCGTTGATTTAAAACAGCTCAACTTTAACATTTTCCAGTTCGGATGAAGATTTATCTACCTGAATAGTTAGCCATTTGTGTCTATCTCCATGTGAATTAGAACAAGCACAGGGAACAGCCCTGCAGCTCACAATGTCCGTGCCAGACTTGTGCCAAGTTAAACTGATCCCATCTGCCTGTACATGATCCATAGAAACATAGAAACATAGAAAATAGGTGCAGCAGGAGGCCATTCACCGCCATTCACTGTGATCATGGCTAATCATCCGCTATCAATAACCCGTGCCAGCCTTCTCCCCATATCCCTTGATTCCACTAGCCCCTTGAGCTCTATCCAACTCTCTCTTAAATTCATCCAGTGATTTGGCCTCCACTGCTCTCTGTGGCAGGGAATTCCATAAATTCACAACTCTCTGGGTCAAAAAAGTTTTTCTCACCTCAGCCTTAAATTACCTCCCCTTTATTCTAAGACTGTGGCTCCTGGTTCTGGTTCAACATAGGGAACATTTTTTCCCGCATCTAGCTTGTCCAGTCCTTTTATAATTTTATAGAGGGATCCATATCCCTCTATTCCCTACACTTCCATGTGCCTATCTAAAAACCACTTAAACGCCACAAACCCTTCCAGGCACCCCCACCCCACCCCCTCCAATTCATTGTGTAAAAAAAATCTTGCTTTGTTCATCTCTATTAACTTTGCCCCCTCTCACCTTAAATCTATGCCAAATAGTCTTTGACAAATGTATATATTTCCTCTGGACCACTTCATACTATAAAACCCTAGGGCTCGTCTATGTGTGAAAACAACAGTTTTGAAGCATCTTCAGGAAGTTAGCCTCCAACATCCCTTTAAGAGTTTCTACACAAGCAATGCCCTGTATTTTCTGCTCACCAGGGTGAGATTTTCCTCCCTGTAATTAGGAAATGTATGCAAGTAAGCTCAGGTAAGTAAAACAATTCAAGTAAGCTATGTCCTTGAGCTGAACTTGGAGATTTTTCCAGGTCTGTGTTCGATGGCCACTCTACAATGTTTTAAGACCACCAGAGATAGATTGTGCCTGATCACCAAATTATCCAAATTTGCAATGAAATTCAGAAGAGGGGAAGCATCTCAAAATTTAGAGCAAAGATAGAGACAAAAAGCTGGAGTAACTCAGAGGGCCAGGCAGCATCCCTGGAGAGAAGGAATGGGTGACATTTCAGGTCGAGACCCTTCTTCAGACTGGTTAAGGCTGGCAGGTTTAGATATTTAGAGCCATGGACCAACATTAGATATGGGTAATTATTTCTTCAATCGTTGTAATATCAGTTCCAAGCAGATTAACAATATTATTTGTTTGCATTTATTTGGATGACCTCCAGTTGAAGCCATCAATAATAGCAATAGGAATAATAGGAATGACAATAATACCACCAAGTGGTTGTTCATTACCGCTACAACTGTACTAATTGTGGACTAAGGCATAATCAAAGATATTTCATTTTGGTCCCAAATATTAAACACGGCAAGCAAAACTTGCAATATATGCTAGGTATTTTTTGATAGCTGTGTGACATCTGCTAATTGTAGGTGCCACCTGAAGCAGTATTCAATGAGTGAAAAATAACCTGTCAGCTCATTGTGGAACGCGCTCACATTTGGAGTTCATAATTCTTATATTCTATTGATTTATCTAAAAAGGATGTATTTGTATATGGAAGATAATCGTGCTTTTTGCAGCAGTTAAGAAGATACACAAGCCTGGATGAAGAAACAAAGAACAGCAAATGCTGGTTCATACATGAAGGGACACAAAGTGCTGGAGTAACTCAACAGATCAGGCAGCATCTCCGGAGAGCATGGATAAGTGACGTTTCTGGTCTAGACCCTTTATCTCAGACTGCTGACGCTTCGAGGCAAGACCCTTCTTTAGACTGATGATGTTTCAAGTTGAGACTCTTTCACAGTCTGCGAATTTCAAGCCTGGAATTTCATTTATGGACAGAGCTCAAAAGTTAGATATGGAACATTACAAATGTTCTATGCATGTTGATGACATGCTGGTCAAATGGACAGAAGCAATTCATCCCAGCACTGGGCACCATTTCCTCTGAATTATTTGGACATGAAATTTGCACAGTGTTTATTTCTTCATGAATGATCGAAGTTGGTGCAAAAATGTACAAAATGAGCAAAACCACATTCAAAGTGAAATATGAAGCAAACCCTGCCAAATGTCATCAGACATATGTGCATTAAATTGTGTCAACTGGAACATTAGTGCTTTGCTTCTGCATTATCCCACCTGAGTGATCGCTGATCTGCTTGTGACCAGATCTGACTGCTTGCCTCAGTTTGTCACAGCAGAGAGCTCTGTTCTGATCTGTACCTGTGCCACACAGGATTAAATGCACCCCGCCTCCCCTGCATTTTCTCTTTTCTTCATGTACAATTGCTTTAACTTCCACAAAGCTGGTTGGCACACCACAAAAGCTTTTCACTGTACCTTGGTGCACTGACAATAAACTAGACTGAACTGAACAAAGCCTGCACAATACGACTGATGCCCACTTCGAATGCCCACTTCATGTTGATACAGCCATTGTGTTCTCTGTAGGTAGTTGCATAAGGAAGTGTGTAAGTTGTACACAAGTGCACCAGAACCACTCTTTTGATTTTTTGAGGTCTTTTTGACATTTCTGATTTGTAGATCCCTTGATTGCTGTAAAATGCTGCATCTACTTAGAACACCAAAAATGGGCAAAAGCCAATTTCTACCTTTTTTTTTTACTGAGTATGAGCATTTAAGTCTAAAGTCATATTGAACAAAGCAATGAACCGTTTGTTCCCTCTTGCCTGCTGTGCCATTTAATGAGATCATGATGAACTGATTCTAACCTCACCCTAATAATCTTATCTACCCCTGGTCGTTTATCACCCCTTAAAAACTTTCTACTACGGCTGGCTTAAGAGTATTCAAAATTATTGCATTGAGAAAGAGGGTTTCAATATTTACCTATTATTTATTCATAACACCTTGCAATTAGAAAATATAATGTATCAAATGCCTATTTAGCTTGCGTTGATGATGCTCAAATTGATTTAAATAAAACAAGTTAAAGTGTTATAGGGTGTTTACATTAAAATAAATTAATGTTGGAATAAAAGGGCTGTTTTAATGTTAATTTAGATTCAGCATGGGAACAGGATCTTCGGCCCACCGAGTCTGCACCGACCAGCGACCCCCACATGTTAACACGATCCTACAAACACTCGGGACAATTTTACATTTACACCAGGCCAATTAACCTGCAAACTTATACGTCTTTGGAGTGTGGGAGGAAACCAAAGCTTTTGGAGAAAACCCGCGCAGGTCATGGGGAGAACGTAGAAACTCCGCACAGACAAGCACCCGTAGCCAGGATCGAACCTGGTCTCTGGTGTTGTAAGGCTCTATCGCTATGCCACCATGTCACCCTGTTGATAAAGTTCTTCCTGCTGTACCTTAAAACAACGCTGCAAAGTGATGGAAACTTCTAGAAATGCTTGCATGGTAAATCTGAGGCCATGGCGAGTGCAGCACAGATGCTTATTTGGACAGAAGGTATGAAGGCTAGAAAGATGACTTCAAAAAAAAATTCAAGGAAACTTGAAGCATTGAGATTATAGAAATAACTCACTTGCTCAAACTTCCTTGGTTGCCTGGAGACAGTTAAAACATATTTTATTTTTGGTAGAGTTGCTCAGGTGTGGTTGGAAAGCATAGACACAAGGAGTTGCAGATGCGGGTTTACAAAAAAATACACAAATTGATGGAGTAACTCAGCGTGTTAGGCAGCATCTCAGGATAACATGGATAGGTGATTTGGTTTGGAATCCTTCATCAGATTGATTGTGGAAGTGGAAAAGAGAACGAGAAGGGCAAAACCTGGAAAGGATAAGAGGACATAGGTGAGGTGAGGTGATTGATAGGCAGATGGTTCAACAAAAGAAAATACAAAAGGTGCAAAATATGGATAGAAAAGATATGAATTGTGAAGCTAGAAGAAGGAATAAAGGTGGAACAGGAGGGAGCAGCGGCAAAATGGTGCAAGTCCAGGTGGGGCACAGGGGAGGTAGGAGAGAATAAAAGGGGGAGGGGGTGTAAGGGAGGGGGGGGGGTCGATTTGTAGGTTAGTTACCTAAAATTGGAAAATTCAATGTTCATATCATTGGGTTTTATGCTTCCTAAATGGAATATGAGCCACTGTTCGTCTGGTTTGTGTCTTCTATCCTTATCTCACATCTTTTTTCTCTTCACCTCTGGGCTTTGTCTAACCATCTGCCTATCAAACTCTGTCCCGTTGAGGTTCTCCAACACCTGATGTCTTTCCTTGGTCTTTCTCTTTAGCCTTAAAGATATTTATCGTCATTGGAATACGGTGAGATTACATGTATCTGGACAAGAACACAAAAGGAAATTTAAGGTTATATAATTTAGGTCTAGAATTCTTATCCATGTCTAACTTTCAAATGGTGTTTTAATAATGATTTGACAATTTTTTGTGAGAATTAACATAGTTTTATTATTAATTTAACAAAATGGCTTTGTTAATAGGTAACTTTTCCAAGTTTCTTCTTTACATTGTTCAAACCATGTTTATTCCAATGTCCCATTGAAATAATTTATACAGAGAGAATTAGGTTTATCCTAATGGATAAACACGAGCTTTTCGAACAAATATGGTCTCCATTCACTGATTATATGAAGGGGTAGCTGTGCTCAGCATTGAAACTCAACAAGTACCCGGTGGTAAGATCAAACGAAAATGTTTAATCTGAGATTTATATACTTGTCTCTATATATTACAATTAGAAATTGTTCCATTCATTGTTAAGATGTATACTTTTTTTTTCTCTTTAAGTATAATAATTGTTTATTAGTTAAATGTTTTTTTTTCCTTTTTTGTCTCTCTCTCTCTCTTTCTCTTTTAATCAAAATTATAATCACACTCTTTAAATTAATCTCTATTCTTTCTTTACTCTTTTTTTCTTCTTCACACTATTAAAAAAAAATTGAGGCCTATATATATGGCTTGGTAATATTTATATAATTTTGGAAATATGTAATATGCATATCTGAAAAAATTATTATATTATTTGTAATACGTATGGCCTCTAATAACAATTAAAAAAAAAGAAAAGAAATAATTTATACATTGGCCCGTTCTTTAATCAAATGTGCTAACTCTGACTGCATTGGAGAGACTCACAGACTCACAATGAATCGTACTAGATAGCTCATGGTTTATTGTATTCAGCACAAGCACTGAACAATCCTTGAAGTTTACTCAGAGAATTAATGCATTCTTGAATGAGTGTCATGCAAGGAATATTGTTTTTCAGTGAGACTCAATCACATACATTTCAATTCATCTATACTTGTCCCATTGATACTTGATCATTGTTACATCAGAAAACATTGATTACTAAAGAAACAACTTTTCTTTAGAGTTAGAGAGCTATACAGCATTGAAAATGGCCCTAGGGCCCTACCTTATCCATGCTGACCAAGATGGCATGTAGTCCAACTTGCCTGCATTTAGCCCATCTATGAGAATTAATGTAATTGTATTGTATTATTAATTTGGTAAAAAGCTACCTTTCCTAAGTTTTTTTTGGCATCTGAGATTTTTATGAATCCCTTGAAACAGGCACGTGCCGTGAGTAATTACTCAGGGTAGGCACTCAGTCCGCTTTTAAAAATTAAACCGCGCATGCGCAGATTGGTCTCTCCGTTAAATAAATAAATAAATAAATAAAAAGCAGTGACATTTCAATTTACCCTTCCTAGGCTTCCTAGTCCTAGACCAATTGGGGGAACAGTTCCTTTCACAGTGTGTGGAGAGTCAGGGGTAAAGTTGTGGGGAGGGCACGAGTGTTAAGAAGGAGGGTGTCGGGGATACTGCCAGTAACTCACTCACTCACAACTAGCGCAGCTCTCTGGGCACGAAGCCACGCACTGTAGCTGGGGATAGAAGCAGCTCGGGGAGCTCCGAGCGGCCACCGGGACCCAACAGCAGAACTGGCCGCTACTTCAGCGCCTTCTGCCGGCCCGCTCACCTTTGGTAGTGCTCTCCATCGGAACACTTGTCACCTGCCGTTCGCCGACTTCGCTCATGTCATCAGCTTCCTGCAAATCCTTAAATTCCCACAGGTGCTAAGATGGCGGCTGGTTCCACTGTCCAGCCCGGCGGCCGCTCAGCCACACGAGTTACTTCTCTCACTCTCCCCCCCCCCTCCCCCGGCCTCAATGCCTTGTCATTGCACGCCTCCGTGCAAGGAGCGTCGCAAGTGGCATTATTCCAATCCCCTCATTCTTAACATTAG
Source organism: Raja brachyura (assembly GCA_963514005.1). The sequence continues at coordinate 18,393,762 of OY740798.1, read as the reverse complement.
TGCCCTCCCCGCAACTTTACCCCGGGCCAGACTTGCCAACTGCTTGGAAAGGAGCCCTCCCCCCCACCCCCACACCCCGGGAAATACAGTATTTAAAAACGTAAACACAAAATGTACTTACCACATTATTGGTACACAAACTCCATTCTTCTCTCTTTGTTACCTAAGATACACTTAAAATATTGACAAATCATATTTGAAAACCCCGCCAAGAAACTGAAAACCATATTTGAAAACCCCGCAAAGGCAGAATTTCAGCTGCCTTCAGCCCCGCTTGAAACTGACGGCTTCAGGCAGTGCTGACGGCACGTGGGCTGCACAGACCTTCCCGTGTTACAAGCGCTGCGGATGAAAGGCACGGAGAATTATGCCGACCTAAGAGATCGATTTACTATTTTACTATTTATATTTAGTTATTACTATGTTATAATTTTAGTCAGGGTAGGCAGTGCCCACCTTGCCTACCCTGACGGCACGTGCCTGCCTTGAAATGACATTTCTCTGAAATTGCTAATTCTCAAACCTTATATAGATACATAGGTGATCATGCCTAAATTTGAATCCATTGATTTCACTGAGCCCCAATTACTTTTAACCTTGGCCTTTGAGATGCAGTATGTAGGAAGAAACTGCAGGTGCTGGTTTAAACCAAAGATAGACACATAAAGTATGTCTGAAGAAGGGCCTCGACCTGAAACATCACCCATTCCTTCTCTCCAGAGATGCTGCTGTCCAGCTGAGTTACTCCAGCTTTTTGTGTCCATCTTCGGTTTAAACCAACATTTGCAGTTCCTTCATATACAAGTCATCAAATATGTTCAAGAAGGAGATAGATATATATTTTTTAATGCTAACAAAATTAAGAGTTATGGGAGATGCAGTCTTCCTGCAGGGTACAAGCCAGAGTGTTGTATTCATTGTATTGTATTCCATTTATTGTCATTATCTCATTTTAGAGACAACAAAATTATTTTCCTCACAGTCAGTAACATAAAAGTAAATAATAAATAAATAAACATTTTTTTTAAAAAGCACAAACACAGAAGTCCACACACAACATAACCCCACAGCGGCACCAGAGTTAAGGAAGATACCATAGTCCAGCCAGCCTTCCTGCTGATCTTCCCAGATGTTCAACCGTGGTCGGGGCCTCCCGAGCACCTGCAGGCCCTCTCGCCGGGAACGATGCTCAGGCCTTCTCGCTGGGAACGATGGAACCCCGACGAAGAACATCCTCAGCGGCCTGGACCTCCAGATCAGCCACCTCCTACCGGAGTCCGCGGCTCCCGAAGTCCACAGGCCTAGCCGGGTGGAGTCGCAGGACTCTGCGATGTTGGTCAGCGCCGCCCGCGTTGGGAGCTCCGCGAACCCCAGCTCCGCGATGTTGGTGCAGCAGGCCCAGCACTCCGGAGCTCCAAACAGCGATCCCTGGTGAGGCATCGCCTGCCCCTCGATGTTTCCAACGCTGCGCCGCTGCTGCTGGAGCTCTGGTCGGTCCCGGTAGGAAAGGCCGCACCAATCCAGTAGGTAGGCCGCGGGGGGGGGGGGGGGCGGCGAGGGCGCAACTCGAACAATAGTCGCATCCTCTCCAGGAATCAACTGGAGGACGGTACCCCCCTTACCGTACCCTCTTCCCCTCACATAAAGACATTAAAAAACCCTCAAAAAACGTCTTCAAACATGACAAAAAAACAAAAAGATACCGGACTGAAGGCGGAGGCAGCTAGCAACAGCGCCACCGGATGTCCAATGCAGAGTGGAGGATTAGAGCGATGAAGACATCCCCTGGATAGTTTACTTAAATCCACATGTCCAAGGAAGGCGACAGCTGGAGGCTCTGAACAGCCTGGGACTCATCTGCAAAGGGCACCGCTCATAAAACACAGACTGGACTTTGACAAAGGGCGCCAAAACCTGGCATCTCTTGCATGCAAGATTAGTACACTATTTCTGTACAATTTGCTAATCAGGGATGTGCTGAGGTGTTGCAATACTCTACTGGACTATATGTAAGAAAATTATTTCACTGTGCGTTTGCACATGTGACAATAAAAAACACCATTGATTAAAAAAGCACCATTGAACCATGCCGTGTGTGGATGTGGCATCGACGGACGAGAAGCCGGAGCAAAGAAATCAAAGCCAAATAGCCGATTGGAAACAAAGCTGAAACGCCAAATAATGGAGAGCATACGAAGCCGAAATGCCAACGAACTGAAAGGGCGGGACGCCGAAAATCAATCTCACCGAATGGCCACTCTGCCAAAACGCCACCTAACCGAAAGGCTGTGTCGCCTACAAGCCAACTAACCGAATGCCACTCTGCCGATCAGTCAAATAATGGATTGTGTGGGAAAATGACCCCCACCCTCCCGTCTCCACCGGCCAGTGATGTGATGGACGCGGGTTCTGCAACAATCGCTGACAAGTCCCGCCCCCCGGCGATGTCATGTCGTTATTTGACTTTTCGGCAGAGCGACATTTGGTTAGTTGTCTTGTAGGCGACGCAGCCTTTCAGTTAGATGGCGTTTTGGCAGAGCGGCCATTTGGTGAGTTTGCTTTTAGGCAACGCAGCCTTTCAGTTATTTGGCTTATAGGCGTCCCGCCCTTTCGGTTCATTGGCATTCGGCTTCGTATACTTTTGGTTATTTGGCGTTTCGGCTTTGTTTCTATTCGGCTATTTGACTTCAACTTCTATGCTTCGGCTTCTCATCCTTCGATGCCATGTCCGGGTACTGAAGCATGCATGGTAACAGGAAGGGGAGAAGGATTAAGCCCAATATAAATTCTCCCTGTCGTTTCCCTCTTTAACTTTCTAAGCCATGAACATTCTGGAACCCGTTTCCACGATGGCCCATCTTCCCTGGAGGTTGCGCTCTATCTCACTGGACTCTTAAGATCATAAGGTCATTAGTGATAGGAGTAGAATTCGGCCATTTGGCCCATCAAATCTACTCTGCCATTCAATCATGGCTGATCTATCTCTCCCTCCATTCCCCTGTCTTCTCCCCATAACTTCTGTACTAATCCAAAATCTATCTATCTCTGCCTTAAAAATATCCACTGACCTGGCCTCCACAATCTTCTGTGGCAAATAATTCCACAGATACACCACCCTCTGACTAAAGAAATTTCTCCTCATCAGCTTCCTAAAAGAACGTCTTCTAATTCTGAGGCTATGACCTCTAGTCCTAGAAATTTTCACTAGTGGAAACATTAAAGCTAATGTGAATTTGCTAGTTAAAATCATCATGATCTCATATTGCCAAGGGCAAGCAGAAAAATAAATGCTCCAAGTCCCCAAGATACCCTCCATCACAGTGAAACATCTCATATTTACTTTGATGTTTACTTGCACCCTTACCAAATGTAAATTTTGTTTTTGAAAATGAACTTTTCAAGTTTCAGTATAATTATTGTGAATAACTGAATAAAATGCTCTATATTGCCTGCCCTTTATAATTAACGGGTACTGTTTGTAATCAGAAGCTTTGGAATCTATATTCCAAACCTGTGTACAGATGCCAGCCTTCTCCGTCTCATTAAATAGTCTATGGATCCAAGAAAGCTACTGTATGTCGTAAGGATGCCATTGAGATCAGTAATTAAACCCTTGTACAACACTGCAGTTAAATCCATTCCTATAGTCTTTCCCCATCACCTTGTAATTTATTTTTTATCAACCTTACTGGCTATGAGTTCGGGATCATAATCATTCTTTATTTAAAAAAAATAAAAAATCTCTCACGTATCCACATGTATCACATTAACATTATCTTCATAAACGTAAGAAAAAGGATAATGAGTAGGTATCACAGCATCAACTCACAATTTTGTAGCCAAAGTATTACTAAAAATTAAAATAGGATGAATTGACATAACAGCTACATAATACACTTTCTGTCAGATCACTTCATTAAATCTGTTCAGCATTATCTTCAGTTCCTACTTTACTTGTGCATTTAGCTTTCCCCAAAACAGATTATAGCTCTTCACCTCAACTATTGCCCGGGTGATGAATTCTATTTTCTAAACAATCTCAAAAAAATTGGTTCACCTGAATCGCTGATTTGGATTTATGATTTTAAAATATTTTTGGTATGCGTTTTGAAATGTGTACTCTCATAATTTTGAACTCTCTCTCTCCTCCCTCCAATCCCCCCCTCCCCCCCAACCCCCACACATTACATCAATTTAATTTTCAAAGCCCGCACTCTGTATAGTCAATAACATAATGAGCAACGTGCCATTCTGGAATTACTGGGCCATCTGCAGTCTGTACTATCATACAATTAACTGAGAACTTTAGAATTGGAGTGTGTTCCCTCAACAAGTTAACCAAGCAAATCTTCAGATTGATCAAATGTCTATAATTACATCCCTGCTGTTCTAGCTGGACTTGTGCTTCTTTTACCGATGACATGTCTTCACTCTAACAACTGAGAAGCCATAATTACCCTTTTTTTAATCTTGTAGACGTTAATGTGCAAGGGATTAATTGCTTTTCCATATATCTATTCTGCTTTTGCTTGAGGCGTGTTTGTACTTTGGTCCTCCAGTTCTGTACTTAGCACAGCCAAGCTTCGCTGCTTAAGTCCACAATGTGATCAAGTCTCATTGGAGTTACTTTCCACTTATTGATTTGGGTTGAAAATAGTGGTAACAGTTTACTGCCAATCGAATGAAAGTAACATTAAAACCATTATTGAATGAACATTCAATTCCTTTTTATTAGTTCACTGGACATCACTGAGAATCCCAACATTTATTGGCCATTGTACCCAATGGCTTATGAGGTCATTTCATACGCTGAATTATCATTAATCACTTTAGTTGTTTGTATTCACAATAAAAGGCCAGAATGAGTAAGAGTGGTGGATTTCCTTCAGCAAAGAACATTTACAGAGCCAGATCATTTTTATAATCCTGTAGGTTTATGAATGCCTTTTCTAATGAAAGTTTTTTAATGCCAGATTTATATTCCCCACCTGCTATGCTGTGATTCAAAACTGATATGTCCAGATCAATAGCTCCGGCCGCTGGATACTAATCCAGTAATTTAAATACTATACCTATTAAGGGCGGCACGGTGGTGCAGCAGTTGAGTTACAGTGCCAGAGACCAGGGTTCAATCCTGACCATGGGTGCTGTCTGTATGGAGTTTGTACGTTCACCCCAAGACCTGCATGTGTTTTCTCTGGGAGCTCCGGCTTTCCCTCACACTCCCACAAAGACGTACACGTTTGTAGGTTCATTGGCTTGTTAAAATTGTAAATTGTCCCTAGTATAGGTAGTACAGTGTAGGAAAGAACTACAGATGCTGGTTTAAATCAAAGGTAGGCACAAAATGCTGGAGTAACTCAGCAGGACAGGCAGCATCTCTGAAGAGAAGGAATGGGTGACGTTTAGGGTCGAGATCCTTCTTCAGACTGATCAGTCTGAAAAAGGGTCTCGACCAGAAACGTTACCCTTTGGTAAAATAGTGTTAGTGTTTGGGGATCGCTCGTTGGTGTGGACTCAGTAGGCCAAAGGCCATGTTTCTGCATTGTATCTTGAAACTAAACTCAACCTCTAGACCCAATTCACCAACATTCTATGTCACAGTTTCCAAATAGTTCATTCACAATATTTTAACATTTCTGTTGAATCCAAGTTATATCAGGGCAGACATAAAAACAGCTGAAAGACAAGGAGCAAACGTGCAGGCAAACAGAAAAAATCATATGAAACTTCTGGCTAAGGAAGAGAAACACCCGTGGCGCTTTATCAAATTAATGCTATCAATATTATGGGAAATCTCTATGCATGTTAAGTATGTACATGTGTTGAATGATGCTTGGTACTTCATGCTAACATGCCTTATTATTTGGCTAAATATGTTTCCTTGTCATGTTAAATGTTGTGATCACTTGATAACCCCAAAGGACATTACGATTGCAAGGTGAATTTGAGTCATGCATGTCTGTGGAAAAGAGAGAACACAACTTTAGCAAAGTAACTGACTGGGTTAATCTAAGCACAGTGGTGGGAGATTGCAACTTTCATGTGGTCCGTCCTGTTTCGACGAATGCAATCAACCTTGCACAATCAAATAAGATCAAATAGAACAAGTTGTCCTACAACTTTAGGCTATGCACGCCATACGCACGAAGAAGATCTAAGTAAATGCTGCAAATACGGCACAGTGGTGCAGCGCTTAATGCTACTGCCTCTCAGCTCCTGGGATTTGCATTTAACCCTGATCTCCAGTGCTGCCCGTGCAGAATTGGCATAATCTCCCTTTCACCATGTCGGTTTCTGCCAGGTGTTCAAGGTACAATGCAGAAACAGGCCCTTCAGCCCACCACTTTCATGTCAACCTTTTTGTCCATCAACATCAATCCCATTTGCCTGAATTAGGACCAGATCTTTCTGCATTTCCCATTGAAGTCTCTGTCTAAATGCATTTTAAATATAGTAAATGTATCTAATTCCAGCATCTGCACTGGCAGCATGCTCCAAAAATCAATCGCTCTGTGTGTGTCCTTTGATTCCTTTTAAAACTCCTTCCTCTCATCTTAAACCTATGTTCTAATACTTTGGTATCCCTACCAAGGAGACAAGATTTTGACCATCTACTCAATATATGCCTCCTACAAACGTGTATATTTCTATCAGATCACCCCCAGTCTCCCTAGCTCCGGGCAAAAGAAGCCAAACCTTTCAATCTTTTACCATAACTAAAGACCTCCAATCTGGATTGAAGCATTGTGCAACAAAAAACTGCTTCAGTAAGAGGGTGGTGAATCTGTGGAATTATTTGCCACAGAAGACAGAGATACAGTAGATATATTCTTGATTAGTACAGGTATCAGGTATTATAGGGAGAATGCAGGAGAATGGGGTTACGGCAGAGAAATAGATCAGCCATGATTGAATGGCAGGGGAGCCTTGATGGACCAAATGGACTAATCCTGTTTCAGGTCTAAGATCCTGTCAGATCCAGGACCTTTGAGAATGACTGAAGACAGATTAGTTTTCACTTGTGGAGAAGGCCGAGGAAGGCTAGGGAAACAGAGGGAATATCTGTGAGGGTGAGACCAATTGGGTTAATGTCACAGGAAGAAGGACATAATTCTTTGTCTGTGTAATTGTTGAGAATAACAGTATTATGGGACATGCACACTGGGCCAGACTATACTAATGGAGCGGATGGTTGTTCCAGGCTGTTTCATATACCACTGCTATTCCACCATGCCAGCCCCAGCATGAAAGGGTGACCTTATTCAGAATTAACGGAGGTATTAGGATATACAGTCTGCAAGAAGTGTTCCATTTTATACCTGGGTAATATAAATACAGTGGTGCTGAAGGAAGACCATTACTTGGTTAAAATCCTACTCACAGCTGGCAGAAAGGCCATTACAAGAAACTGGCTTGGAGCGGACACACCCAGACTTAGACAATGGTTAGACATAGTACAGGAAATATTTGTCCTGGAGAAAATGACATATTCTCTAAGAGTGAAAGAAGACGAGTTTAATAGAACATGGAAAAAATGGATTAGGTATAGAAATAAAGACATCAACATTGTAGAATTTTATAGACAATAATGTAAGTTATTGGAAAATGTTTTAATATGAAAATAGTTCTGTACACTGCATCATTAATTGTAAACTGAACCCCCCACTACACTGTTGTACGTTTCACTGTAATGTTGTATGTTTCATTGTTATATCTGTGTTTTATTTGTGTATACATAAAAGCAATAAAAACTAAAGTGGAAAAAAGAAAGGGTGACCTAGTCAGGGCAAAATTCCATACACCATGTGGCGAAATTGCAATTGAGAAATCCATTGCAAAACTGTTCGTCAAAACCATTAAGCCTTCTATTACCAAGCCAATTGTGTATCTAATTTGCCAACCTTCCCTGGATTCCAAGGTCTTTAATCTTCTCAACCAGCCTACCATATTGGACCTTGTCAAAAGCCTTATTAAATTCAAAAATAGATAACTTCTACACATTCCCTACATTAATATGCTTCGTTATGCTCTCAAAAAAAATCAATCATATTTGTAGGACAGGATTTCCCACAAACAAAGCCATGTTGACTTATCACAAATCAATATCTGCCTTTCCAAGAGTAAATAAGTTCTGTCTCTAAGTTCAATCAATAACTTGGACAGCATAATGACACAGCGGTAGAGTTGCTGCCTTTCAACACTTCCAGTGCTGGAGACTTGTGTTCAATCCCGACTACATGAGCTGCCCGTACGGAGTTTGTACATTCTTCCCGTGACCATGTGGCTTTTCTCTAAGATCTTCGGTTTCCTCCCTCACTACAAAAACATACAAGTTCATAGGTTAATTGGCTTGGTATAAAATGTAAAATTGTCCCTAACGTGTGTAGGATGGTGTTAAAGTGTTAAAGTGCGGGGATCGCTGGTCAGCGTTGACTCAATGGGCCGAAGGGCCTGCTTCCACACTGTATCTCTAAACTAAACTAAACTAAAATATACCTACCACTGATATAGGACTCACAGATCTGTAATTATCTTGATTACCTCTACTACGCTTCTTGAATAAAGATAAATATCTCCTATCCACCAGTCATCTGGTACCTTAGCAATGACTAGCAAAGATGCAGAAATCTTTGTCATAGCCCCAGCAATTTCCTTCCTTTCTGCCCATTGCAATCTGGGATACATCTTATCTGGCCATGTGGAATTATCCATCTTTATTTATACTAAGACATCTCATATTCCTCCTTCTATATGTTAACATACTCCCGTATATCACCATCAATCTCACTAAATTCTCCACCAAACATATATTTCTCTTTGATGAATGCACGAGAGAAGTATTTATTTAAGTCTCCACTCACAACCCCTGGCTCCATGCACAGATTGCCACTCTGATCCCTATGGAAACCTACTCTTTCTTGGCTATCCTCTTGTTTCTAATATACTTATAAACTAGGGCAGCATGGTGGCGCAGTGGTAAAGTTGCTGTCTTACAGCATTAACAGTGCTTACAGTGCCAAAGACGAGAGTTTGATCCCAACTATGGGTGCTGTCTGTACGGAGTTTGTACGTTTTCCCCGTGACCTTATGGGTTTTCTTTGAGATCTTCGGTTTCCTCCCACACTCCAAAGACGTACAGGTTTGTAGGTTAATAGTAAGATTAAATGAGAACTTACCATTTAAAGTTTGATCTTTATTTTATGAGGAGTTACGATGAGGGACTACATGAAGAACCCTGTCCAGTCACACGTGCGTCAATCTTCAAAGCAGCGGTGTGAAATCACAGGTAATAGTGACTGAAGTATAATAGTAAGGTAACAGAAGACTAGAACTACCAGATGATATTTATCAGGGTTGGGAGCGGAGGGCACGTAGTCCCTCATCGTAAAATAATGATCAAACTTCAAACTGGTAAGTTCTCATTTAATCTTACTATTTTACTTTGCAGTCACGCGAATGACTATGTGAAGATTTCAAAGCTCTGTGATTTCATGCCACAGATTCAAATCCGGCCTCTCACTGCATTGATTTACTCAACATAATTAAATAATCAATAATGCATCAATCATAACACTGTTCAAATAATTTAACGGTTTATTACAAAGAAAAGCAACCCCTCTATCTCAGGGGGAAACTGTATACCCAAACTTAAAACAGACTCAGCAAATACCCCCAGCCTTGCAATTGGCTTATGGTAAAATCTCTGGAAAGTCAGCTCACTGGACCATCCCGCGGCCACGAGGATATGGTCTATAGGCACGTCCATCGCCCTGGCCGCGGAAGTTGATGCCGTCCTGGCCGCGGAAGTTGATGCCACCCTGGTGGAATGACATTTAAATTTATCAGTATCAATCCCAGCACTTCCCAGAACCTGCTTTAGCCATCTTGAAATTATTTGCACTGACACCTCATTGTGTGTTTTTTTGTGGCTAATAAATAATGCTGATTCTGTTCCTCTTAGGACTCTGATAGCCTCAATGTAATGGAACCAATATGACACTACACACATATGAGCATCTTTGGGGTATGCTGAAAAAACAATCTTACATCCTGCCATGTCTATTCTACTCTGTTTGAGAAGATCATAAACATAAAAAATAATGGCATCTGCCAATACCTGCATTCTGTCTAGTCGTAGCTTCTGCAATGTCTGCACACGTTGGGCTGATACCAACGCCATAAGCATGACCACCTTCATGGTTAGTTTGGCTAGAGATAGGACTGTAACAGGAGTCCCCTGTGTAAGGAGCATAAGAACTTCGCTTACATTCCAGATACCTGAATACCTGGGTTTAGGAGGATTAGAATTAAAAACTCCCTTCATAAATCTAGAGACTAACGGATGTGTCCCTATTGAATGTAACTCTGACACCATGGGCAAATAAGAAAACAGAGCACTTCTGGCTGTATTAATCGCACTATAGCTTAATTTTTGATCGAAATAAAGAGCGGACAAGAACTCCAGCACGTCTGGGATGCCTGCAGTTTGATATGAGATATTCTGCTGTAAGCAGAATACCTCCCACTTTCTTATCAAGGTGATGTACTGATTCTGGGTACTATCTCTGCAGGCCGATGTGAGATCATCCACGGTGCAATCAGACAGTCCTCTCCCCGGGTATGGCTTTCTTAGAATTTGCAAATTAACAGATCAATACGATCATGTAAAGGATGTTGATCGCCAGTTACCGGGTTCCCCAGTAGGTTTTTATGTTTGGGAATAATCATATGAGGCTGAGTAGCCATCTGCAATACGAGTGGGAACCATGGCTGGGTAGGCCAATCTGGCCTACCAATACTCCTGAAGCGGAGTCCTGCTTAATTTTTTTGCAGGCATCGACTGATGAGACAGAATGGTGGGAAATGCATATAAAAACATTCCACCCCAATGCCGCGAGAATGCATCGACCGCTGCTGCGCCAAGGGTCTGGTTCCCATGAAACATATTTGGGCAACTGATGGTTCAGTCTAGATCCAAACAAATCAATATCTGGCATTCCATATCGAGCAACCACCTGATTAAATATGTCCTGGTTTAACATCCATTCTATGTTATCATTGAAATTGGTGTGACCTTGTGTCTGCCACTGTGTTGAATCTACTTGGGAAATAGATTGTTGAAAGCCAGATGTTTTTGTCAATACACCAGCCCCAGATATGATTAGCCAATCTGTCACAAGATTCCGACTTGACTCCACCCATGTGATTGCCATATGCCACTGCTGTAGTGTTGTCAATTTAAACCTGCACATACAAGTGACTCCTGGCAGAGCAATAAGCTTTAAGCCCATAAAAGGTTCCCAAAAGCTCTAAATAATTGATCCCTCTCAATTGCAGAGGGATGTCTCGTCACTATTCCATCTGCCTCCACAACTGGAGGACATATCCATAGCACCCCAACCTAGAACACTAACATCTGTCTGTAAGACTATAGAAGGTGGTTCAACGAAAACTTCCCTGGAACCTTTTGAGACATTTGTGATCCACCATTGTATTTCTGAAATAGCTTCCGCTGACAATCCCATGGGCCTGTGAAAGTGACCCGCATGTGCCCTCAGTACCTGTTCTCTTGCTCATTGTAAGTGTTGATAATGCAGAGGTCCAAACTGCACAGCTGGGAAAGCAGCCACCAATTTTCCAATTAAACTGGACACTTGTCTAATTGAAGGTCATTGCTCACTTAGGAGGTCGATGCAACCTTCAATTAACTGCTGCCTTTTGCCCCTGGGCAGAGTCACTAACATGTGATCTGAATTAATGGTAAAGCCCAAGTAATCAATAATTTTAACTGGTGATAATTTGGATTTATCTGGACGAATGGTCCAGAATGATTCTACATCCCCCAGTCTTTTTAGACTAGGAAAAATATTTGACACAAATTGACGGAATTGACGAACTGACTTCTCAATTACCCCTTTTTTGAGTAATATGTTAAGTTCTGCCTGTATCTGCATATTCTCTTCTTGTGAAAATATAAGCGTTCGACGTGGAACATGCTGAATGGGTGGACACACGGTAGGTAGAATTCAATTTTAACCCCCTCTATACTGCCCAGTATAAATGAATCTGATGTTATCTCCTGCCATTGTTTGAGAAACAAGTGTAATCTGCCCCCAATTTGAACATCTTTCTCACTTAATTTGTATTCCTTAAGAGCAAAATCTCTCACCTGCACAGGTCCTGACTGCGCTTGTTGCTCCCGGCTCCTTGTAGGGAAATTTGTCCTTTCTCTTGTGCCTGTGGCAGGCGGCCAGTTGCGTGTGTGTGAGACTGAAAGGCTCGTCCCTTCACCAGTGTCTGTCATGGTACCCCGCCGACAGGGGAAAACCCTCTTGCCTGTTTTGCCACTTGTTTTGATGAGACCTACTTTTTTTGCCTCCTCGTGCAGTTCCTTGACTCGCTTTGCGAGGTCTTCCCCAAACAAAAGGTTAGGCGGTTGTGCGCTGATTGGTTTGCATCGTGCTGCAAGTTTTGGATTGATGGCTGGGCGTATGGCACTCCTTCGTAAACTATTCATTTCGAAAAATGCACTGCACAGGAGCCCCAGCGCATCCTGATGGGCTTCTGTCATGTGCCCGTTGTCCACTGTTGTTGCGAACACAGCGAGTCCTGCTGAGAGCAACTTGAGCACTTTCTGGAATTTTAACTCCTGCACCCTTGCTGTGACCCCCAATTGTGTCCATATAAGATGGTTAACCATTGGTACTTTTAATAACCCACAGTTAACTGGGGTTTCATATTTCTTGGCAGCTTCATCCATTGCCAGCTCTTGAAGTTGATGGGAGAGCATATACTGAATAGCAGCTGCCAACTCTTCCCCTAATGGTTCCCTGCTTCTCTGGGGATTGCAAAATTTTCAGCTATGTTCGGTATTAGCTCTTGTTGCTCTACATCCTTATGGCTCTGACCAGCCACTGACTCGGCATCAGTATATTCCTGAGCTGGTATACCCTCTTGCTCTAAGAATGGGTAATCATGCAGCCCTATTTCAGGTGCTGCTGGCACAGGCTCTCCAACAGCCTGGTGTGGACACCACTCCTCCTCCCGGAGTGCGTCCCTATCGAGCATCCTTTGCAATAGGACCTCGATCTGGGAGAGCCGTGAGCAAATGGTCTCTCCTTGCGGAGGTGAAACCTCCAGGTCCGACTCTGGGTCAATGGGCCTTACCGACGTGGCAACGCTGCTTACAGACAGCATATCTGGTGTCGCTAGCCCCCTTGCTGGCGACGAACTTGGTGAACTAGGCGGGCATCCGCTACCCGCACATTCGCAGTCCTCCAAACGTCTTACCCTGCATTGCCTCGCCGTCACCTTTTTTACTTTCTGCATCTTGTCAACGGTGTAAATGCTACCGCAAACGCAGAAAGCGACCACAGGAAAAGTTTTTAAAACTTACCTTGGGTTTTAAACTTACCGCTTGGAGTATCTCTACTGCTCCAACAGGCCGACCTGCACCAGTGCGTCTGACGTAATGACACACGTGCGGCTGGACGGGGTTCTTCACGTAGTCACTCACACGACTCCAAAATAAAATTGGCTTGGGTTTGTATACTTGGACTCGGTGGGCCGGAAGGCCTATTCCACGCTGTATCTCTATACTAAAAAGCTAAACTAAAATGCTTGTAATTTTCTTTAATCATGTCTGCCGGTGATTTTTTCATTGTCTTTATGCCCTCCTAATTTATTTTATAAGTAGTCTTCTTTAATTTCTAAACTCTGCAATGATCTCTCCAAATTTCAGTCACCCATGCTTGTCATATGTTTCTTGATTTTCTTCAATAAACCCTTGATAATCTTGCCATACTTGTCTTTCACCCTTATGAGAACAGGTTGAACCTGAACGCTGACCATCTCGCTTTTAAATGACTTGCACTTGTTTCACGTTGTTCGACCTGCAAGCAAATTCTCCCATTCTATTTTTGCCATGTCCTGCCTCATATTATTCAAATAGTCTTTTCACCTAAAATGTAGAACCTTAATTTCCAGACTATCCTTATCCATTTCTATATAATGAAACTTACTGAATTATGATCATTATTCACAAAATGCTTCCCCACTGATACTTTCACAGCCTAATTTGCCAAGATTAGGCACAGTGCAGCTCCAACTGCACAATGAAGACTATCAATCTATGCATTGGCTAAAAAATAACTCCTCCTGATTCACTGTACTAATCTTTCCCGATCTATATTCCTCCAACTAAAACAATCCCAGTCTAGAGTATTGGGATTACTGCTTGAAAAACTCTCCCCAAAAAATTGACCTGCTGAGTTACTTTGTGTTTATCTGCAAGTTGACTGATCTCTATTGTATTGGGAAGTTAAAATCCTCCCTTATCGTAGTCCATTGCTCCTGCAATTGTCTACATATCTGCTTCTTTATCTCCTGCCGATGATGAAGTTCCTGCAGCAAACCCCCAGCAAAGTGATTGCCCTTTCATATTTCCAATTTCTGATCATGTAGCAAAATTTGAGGAGCCTTCCAGGACCTCCTCCCTGAGTACATGATCAATATGGAGATGTCTCCACCTCAATTACCTCCCCTTCTTTCTTGCTTAACACTCTGCAAAATTGATCTGTACTTTTGCCCTTATTTTCCGCATATATTGTATCTGTGAACTGGTGCATGAGAAACTTGTACAGGTGCCAGTGCAAATGTCCTCTGTATGCCAGTCAATTCGGGCTAATCTGTGAAAATAAAAATAATTCACTTATGTTAGGCTATTAAAAAGGGTTTATGTACTGCCTTCGCACAGACTTTTGTGAACAGATAATGCAGTACATATAATTACAGGTATTATTTGGGACTAAACTTCACGTTTATTTAGGTGAGATAGACAACATTACAACATTATGTTGAAGGAAAATCAGCTTCATGGGTGGATAATCCCAAATTAACTTTCATCAACCTACCCATTTTCTTAAGGCCAAACAATAGGACAAAAGCATTTTCCATCTTTGGGAGAGTTTTTCAAGCAGTAATCCTCTTTTAGTGGGCAGGCAGTTGAAAGATATTGTCATTTTACAGCCCTGAATTTGTAAGAATAGTAAAATCATAAGAGATTGCTCTGCAGATTCAAAGTGTAGTTTGATTAGTACAGGTGTCGTTTGATTAGTACAGGTGTCAGCAGTAATGGGGAAAAGGCAGGATAATGGGGTTAGGAGGAAGAAATAGATTAGCCATGATTGAACGGCGGAGTAGACTTGATGGGTTGAATTGTCTATTTTTGCCCTATGACCTAAAACAGTTGTATTTAATGTTGGAGAAGGTAATAATCAAGCTTTATAATATCTGAGACACACCGCAACCTCAACCCAATTTTATGTCCAGTTCTGAAATCTAGGTTCATGAGTGACAATGGAGTTGATAGAGGGAAATGTGAGTGGAGTAAAACTCCAGAGTTTTAGTTCTGAGGCATTGATGCATGCTTTGCTTTGTTCTGTACCTTCCCATAGCCCAATTTTCCCCCTCTCTGACTCTCAATCTGATGGAGGGCCACAACCAGAAAATTTACCTATACCTTTTCTCCAGAGATGCTGCCTGACCCACTGAGTTACTCCAGCATTTTGTGTCTATCTGCTCGTGGACTGATCTCTATTGCTTGGTTTCTAAGCCAAAATAAAAAGCTGAATGAATGCAAACATTTTAACATATGAAGGATACTTCTGAAAGGTATGTTTTGCAGGGATACAAAATCACCAAGGAAACTGTGAAAGTTAATCCAGCATAGAGATTTATTTTAACTGTGGGAAGGAGAACATGATCAAATGAGTTTTAATTCATTTCGAGTCAGATGAGAGCCAATGTTTCCTCACATAAATCAGCATGTTTGTATTAATCAAACAGGTTGCCTTCTTCAATAAGTTCTGGGAGGGATTTCTCACATGGTGTCACACTCTGAGCCCAGAATTTTCACTCAGGTGGTGTATGGAATGAGCTGGCAGAGGAGGTATTTGAGGCAGGTTTTATAACAACATTCAAAAGACGCATGGACAGGTACATGGATTGGAAAGGTTTGGAGAGATATGGGGCAACTGTAGGCAAATGGGACAAGCTTAGATGGGATAACTAGTTGGCGTTGATGAGTTGGGCAGAGGATCCGTTTCCATGCTGTATGATTCTACGATTCCATGATTCTAATTTTAGTTTGGCCACTGAGAAAATGAACCTTGTTCAATTAGCTCTCACTTGGCCTCATTAAACATTTTTTCACAAGAACCATTCCTTCCCACATCTGTCCTGCTCCCGGTCTAGAGCTGTTATCATTTATTTTTGCCACTTCATAGATAAAAGTCGTAGAGTCACACAGTGGCACAACATGGAAGGAGGCCTTTCGGCCCAACACACCCATGCTGACCAAGTTGCCTTCCTCACCTAGATCCATTTTCCTACATTTACCCCAAGTTTACGTAAACTTTCCTCGCCACAAATGTATTTTTGAAAAGGACATAAATCTATTTTTTTCTTCTCCTTTATCCATCATCAGGCTTTGAATATAGTGAGCTTCTACACTCCATTGCATTATTTCATGACTTATTTGTGAACTTAAGCAAATTATAACATATCATTTAATAGCAAGTAAGTATTAATTAGATTATTTCCCTGAAGAATTCCAAGAAAGACTTGAGGCACAACACTATTTTGGGAAAACTTCTAATCCTTATTGATTTCCTTATCATAACTAAAACTTGGATTCTATAGAGTATGTTGCATCATGTAAGTATCATGTAATATCAAATATTCAACATCATGTACTGAACAGAAAGTAAATAGACACAGTTCTTCATTACCTTCCTCATATGATTTCAAGATTTCACTTAATTTGTCACTTTCTGAATAACATCTAAAATACATTTTTGGAAAAATCAACACACTATGTTCTGGGACCCATACTTTTACTCACATGACTTGCATAATGATGATGAAGATTAAATGAGGCAATTGAAAGAATACTATGGCCTCTCTTTAATCATCATCATCATTGGTGAACACTCAAAATTGAGTATGATTGTCCTCTAGGTGGGTCCTGTCTGTGTATCTTGTGATGGCTGAAGAGGCCGATCATGGAGCCACAGAGTTTGGTATGGCCGTCCAGGTGGATGTCTGCGTGTGCCATATTTTAATATGGGGAGACTGATGCACGGACAGCCACCACATGATGTTTGACAGAGATAGACCCGGGTCCAATGGCTTGGGCTCCATGATGGTTGGGAGTTCCTCCCTGCTGCAGCCGTCTCCTGCCTTCTCTGCCGTTGCGGTCAACCTCCTGCTAGCCAGCACCCATAGTCCACCTGTTTCAGCACTGAGGTCTTCATCTTGGGCCATGCTTTGTCAGGATCCTCCTCCTCAACCTGCCCAGCATGGGTGACCCTACCAGCAGCTTAGATCCAGACCATTTAGCTTTCTGGATATTAGGCACATGCAAGCTTCTCCACCAGGACAAATTGGTGACCCTCGAATAAGCGTTTTTGTAATATCTAATCTATCACAATCTAATATCAACTTTATTCTTAAAGAACAGGACAATTCCAAAAGTTTATTTCACATAGAAATCAGTCATTATTATGTTTCTATATTGTCCTATTGCTCTGTTGACATATAGTATGGATACTTTATTTCTAATATTTAGTTTAGATTAGTTTAGAGATACAGCACAGAAACAGGCTCTTCGACCCATCGAGACTGCACCGACCTGCGATCCCAACACATTAACATTACCCTATACACATTAGAGACAATGTTATATTTATACATTTACTGTATACCAAGCCAATTAACTGTACGTCTTTGGAGTGTGGGAGGAAACTGAAGATCTCAGAGAAAACCAACGCAGATCATGGGGCGAATGTACAAACTCCACACAGATAGGCACCTTTAGTCGGGATCAAACGCAGGACTCTGGTGCTGTCAGGCAGTAGCTCTACCACTATGGTTGTGCTACTGCCTTACAACAGATGGTTGGTTCATTGGGCCTCTCCCACTCTCCTGTCATCTATAATAATTCATTTACCTCTCAAATGTCCCATTGGTCTTGCTTTAATCTCCAAATTGTCATCTTCCCCTTTTGGGAGGAACCACTACTAATGGTCTCTTCTCACACCATACTCAGCCACACCACCCCTACTTCCTTCCAATCTCCCAGAACTCACCACCCTTGTTAAAGGGAGCAAAATAATAAGAAAAGTAACAAATGTTATTTCTAAACATGCGACCATCAAGGTAAGTGAAGGTCATGGAAGGATGGATTTCTCTCACAATTAAAGCCAATGTCTTCCCTGATTCTGCCATATTCACCTTCTCTTATTTTCCCCAGTACTCTTTCATTGACACAAAGTTGCATTCTTCAGATTCATTTTGTGGTATGAGACTGTAACAGACAGTCTATGCGTAAGAGATTTAACCAGTAGCTGCTAATGCGGTGATCAATATAGACAAAAAACTTAATTATTTTCCTTAATGCTAATCAAATTATTGACAGGCAATTGATTATATTAACTCAGATTACTGAGGTGAAATTCAATCAATGGAGAACATTTTAAATAAAATGTGTTATTCATTTGACAAATTAAATCATCTTCATTTTGGACAGTTTTCCATTATGAAGTCTACCACAATTCATTCCTGCAAACAACCTTCTACAATCATCTGTTTAATTGCTGATGAAACTTTGCTAATCTTTTCCTGCACGTTTTTGACTAGTGTAATCAATCTAGTTGTAAAGATGAACGTAAATGTTGTTTAGTTTAGTTTAGAGATACAGGACAGAAACAGGACCCACCAAGGACGTGCTGACCAGCGATCCCCGCACACTAGCACTATCCTACGCACTAGGGACAAATTACAATCTTTACCAAAGCCAATTAGTCTACAAAACGGGTACATCTTTGGAGTGTGGGAGGAAACTGGAGCACCCGGAGAAAACCCACGCAGTCATGGGAAGAATGTACGAACTCCATACAGACAGCACCCATAGTCAGGATCAAACCCGGGTCACTGGCAGTGTAATGCCACAACTCTACCACTGCGCCACCATGCCACCCCTATAAATCTGTTAGAAACTTGCACTGTCACCAATCTAAGAGGCTGCAGGACATGTGCAAACCAGTCTCAATATCTGGGAAAGGGAACAAGGCCCATTGCACCAGATCTGAGCTATGCTACTTTTGGTATAAGAGGATGTTGGTGAGCTTCAAACTGTAATTGGAAATGCCATCCACTGCTTCGTGTACTGTAGATGTACATGTGTCATAACACTGTCAATTCACCAGAGATTGTACAAATCCATTTACACCCCCCCTGACATTGTAGTGTTGAAAAGAGCATGGTTGATGGTGATGCACAAGGGCGTTTAAAATTTTCTATTCAGACATGGGGAAGAAGATGACAATTTTCTTGTGATAGTCATAGAATCATACAGTGATACAGTGTGGAAACAGCCCCTTCCACTATAATAGTCTCACCAGCCTGTGTTTGGTCCACTTATCCTATCCATGTATCTGTCTAACTGTTTCTTAACAGCCTCAACTACCTCCTCTGGCAGCTTGTTCCATACACCGACCACCCTTTGTGTGAAAAAGTGACCCCTCATATTCCTATTAAATCTTTTCCCCTTCACCTTGAACCCATGTCCTCTGGTTCTCAATTCCCCTACTCTGGGCAAGAGATTCTGTGCATCTGATCTTCCCAGTTATGTCATCAAACTGCTAACCAAGCAATCCTAATTCTCTTATCAGTAAGAAAAGAAGTGACAACAGTTAAAGAGAGCATTATGAGTGCCTGAACAACCCAACAATAGGAGCATTAGTGGGCAATATTGATCTTAATAAAAGGGAATAGTGCAGGAAAATTTAAGTAACTTGGAACTATGGTGGAGATGATATTGTGCACTGTGCAATTCACATGGAGAACAAGGGAAACCGTTAAAAGATTTATAAATATATTACTTCAATTGCAAAACATCACCCAAAATCACAATCAGAATCACAGAACAGACACCCATCTCATGGGTGAACTCAAAAGATATGTGCAAGTGGTGTCAAAAGACTTTTACATAATTGTAATCAAGAGAATGGGTGGACATGTAGGAAGGAACAGCAGATGCTGGTTCTAAACTGAAGATAGACACAAAATGCTGGAGTAACTCAGCAGGCCAGGCAGCATCTCTGGAGAAAAGGAATGGGTGACGTTTCGGGTTGAGACTCTGCTTTAGACAGATCAGCGGTCAGTCTGACGAAGGGTCTCAACCTGAAACATCACCTGTTCTATCTCTCCAGAGATGCTGCCTGTCCAGCTGAGTTACGCCAGCATTTTGTGTGCAGCATAGGTTGATGTGTTGGAGCTGTCAACCAATGAATAGGTTTGACCTGCACTGAACTCCAATCCATTCAACAGTTCACACTTGAGATGTCAATATTCACCTGACTTGCTGTGGTTACAAAATCAACAATTTCAAAGATGTCCAACTATTTCATGCACATCCACTGGGACTGACACCAAATTCATGATGTTAAAGATATTTCATTGTTAGGTCATTGCAGTCGATGAATTTGGTGCCCTTGCACTTTGCGTTTTCTAACTCGGTAACAGTAAGCTTCCAATACAATCCCAGAGGTTAGCACATAAAATATAGAACAATAGCTCAGGAAGAGGCCCTTCAGGCAATTAGGTATAGACCATAATACCAATTTAAATTAATCTCATCATCCTGCACCTTCCATTTTATGTCTGGTCACATGCGTGCCTAAATGTCTCTTAAATATTTTTATCATATCTTTTTCCACCACCTCCCAAGGCAGCACATTCCAGGACCTACCAGAATCTGTGTAAAAAAAAACCTTGCCTCACAAATTCTCTTTTAAACTTTCCCCTTCGCATCTTAAGTCTGTGTCTTCGAGTATTTGACATTTCTTCCCGGGGAAAAAAAACTCTGTAAGTATCTACTCTATCTATACCTCCTAAACCCTTATAATTTTACACACTTCTATCAGGTTGCCCGTTAGCCTCCAATGCTTCAGAGAAAACTATCCGAGTTTATTCAACCTCTTCTGGTAGGAAATAATCGCAAATCCAGGCCACCCATTTCAAAGCTTTCAAATTTCCCGCTGTAATGCGGTGCCAGAACATTATGAAATGCTCCAAAATGGGGATACAAGTAAGTGCAGATAATGGAATCTCAAGCAAATGATAAAGTGCTGGAGGAACTCAGAAGGTCATGCACCAGCTGTACAGGGAATGGATAGATAAGGTTTCTGAATTGAACCCTTCTTCAGACTGATTGTAATGAAGAGGGTGGAGAACTGGAAAAGAGATATCATGCCACTTACTGTAAACTTTCCTCCTACTTTTGACCTTCTTATGTGCAACATTTCACGTTTCATCTGTCATTTCTCTGTCCATATTTCCAGCTGTTCGATATCTTGCTGTATCATTTGATAAGCTTCCTCAAGTATTTAATGACAATTTTCACAATGAACATCAACTAAGGGTGGCCTATTTCAGAATATGAGATATAGTCACATAGGTATTGCATAAGCCTCCACAGAAATTCTGTTCTATAAAATAAATATGGATACATGTATACATGAAAATAATTTACCAGCAAATTCCATCAACATCACACAATTCAGCTAGGTACTAGGTCTTAACACAGTTGTTGTGGGTACAGGAACCTGAGAACTGTTACATTTAGGTTCAAGAGCAGCTTTTTCCCATCAACCATTAGGCTCTTGATCCACACAGTACAACTCTAACCAGAGCCCTACCCTCAGCATCGGACCTTTATGGAGTCTGATAAGGGTAACACCTCATATGTTGGCTTGCATCGATGTGGTCTGGTTACAGTATTTAGTATACTTGATCATTTCTTGCTTTATTGTTTACTGTGTATTCATCTGCTGTGTTGTTGCATTAATGTGCCTGTAAATGCCGCAGCAAATAATTTGAGTTTAGTTTTGAAATACAGCACGGAAACAGGCCCTTCGGTTCACCGAGTCCGTGCCGACCTGCGATCTCCATTACACTATCACACAGTACACATCAGGGAAAATTTACATTTTTGTTTACTGAAGCCAAGTAACCTACAAACTTGTACATCTTTGGAGTGTAAGAGGGAACCAGAGCACCCAGAGAAAACCCACACTGTCATGGTGAGAAGGAAGAAACTTCGAACAGACAGCACCCGAGGTTAGGATAATGTAAATCAGCAATTCTACCGCTGTGCCACTTTGCCGCCCAGAAATCCATTTTTACAATCCTGGTGCATATTACAATTTAACACTCTTGACTGGCTTGACAGTTGCTAGAGAGAACTCAGGAGACAAAGCCCTTGCTGGGCCCAGGAAGTAATGAACTCTTTCTTCAATATAATATCCAACTACTTTCTCATTTTTCCAGGGTTGTCAAAGGTCAAGAGAGCTTTATTGTCATTTATCCTAAAATGGAACAAGCGGGGAGGGTAAAGGAGGAGACAGGGGTAGGGGGAAGGGGTGGTAGAGGGGGGGGGGTGGGTGAGGGGGGTAGAGAGGGGTGGGGGAAGGGGAGAGGAGAGGGGGAGGAAGAGGGGGAGGTGAGAGGGGGAGAGAGTGGAGGGGGAGAGAGAGAGGAGAGGGAGAGTGGAAGGGGGGAGAGAGGAGGGGAGAGAGAGGAGGGGGAGAGGATGGGGAGAGGATGGGGAGAGATAGAGAAAGGGGAGGGAGAGAGGTGGGGAGAGGGAGGGAGAGGGGAAGAGTGGGGAGTGAGGGGGAGAGGGGTAACAGGGAGTGATGCAAGAGAGAGGGGAAGAGGGTGGGGGGAGATGGGGGTGAAGAGGGGTGGGGGAGGGGGAGGGGAGAGAGGGGGTGGGAGGGGGGGAGGAGTGGGGTGAGGGGGAGTGGTGGAATTGGGAGGGAGGGAGGGGGAGGGGGGAGTGGTGGAAGAGGGAGAGAGGGGTAGGAAAAAAGGGGTGGGGAGAGAGGGGGAAGGGAGGGGAAGAGAGAGGGGTGGGGTAGGGAGGGAGAGGGGTGGGGGAAGGGGGAGAGAAGTGGAAGAGTGGGGAGGGAGGGGGAGAGGGGTAGTGGGAGTGGTGGAAGAGGGACAGAGGGGTAGGGGGAGGGGGCGGGGGGAGAGAGGGAAGGGGGCTGGGGGAGAGAGAGAGGGGGAGAGAGAGAGGGGGGAGGGAGAGAGAGAGGGGGAAGGGAGAGAGAGAGGGGGAAGGGAGAGAGAGAGGGGGAAGGGAGAGAGAGGGGGGAGAGAGAGAGAGGGGGGAGAGAGAGAGGGGAGAGAGAGAGAGAGGGGGGAGAGAGAGGGGGGGGAGAGAGAGGGGGAGAGAGAGAGAGAGGGAGGAGGGAGAGAAAGAGAGAGGGGGAGAGAGAGGGAGAGAAGGAGAGAGGGGGCTTAGAGGGGGAAGGGAAAGGGTGGAGGGGGCGAAGGGCAGGGGGAAGGAGGAAGGGTGGGGAAGGGATGGGGTAGGGGAGAGAGGGGGAAGAGTGGGGAGCGAGGAGGAGATGGGGTAGGGGGGAGGGTAGGGGTAGGGGAGAGAGGGGGAACAGTGGGGAGGGAGGGAGGAGGAGAGGGGTGGGGGCAGTCCATCTATTCCCCACTCCCTATGACCCCCACGCCTCTCCCTTTATTCCCACACCCTCTCTTCTCACCTCCCCCATTCCGCCCTCTCCCTCCCGACTCCCCCTCTTCACCTCCCCAGGATCGGGCCTTACCCCACCTGCCCATCGCCTTATCTCTACTCCCGATCTGCAGAGCATGCCGGCGTGAGAGTGGAGCTGTGGGACCAAAGTGGAGCTGTGGGACCAAAGATCCTGCTTGTGACTCTCTGGAGCACGCAGGGGATGGGAGGGGCGCACAGGCGGGTGGGGCTTCGTGAGCTGCAACAGCTTCATGGAACTGACGCCTTATCTCTCCTCCCGATCGGCAGAGCATTTTGAGAACGGGGTGGGGGGGTTTGAGCGGGCGATTCCAGCTGCGGGAGGCGTGGCATGAGCATAGTTGGTGGTGGGGGGGGGGAGCGAATGGGTGAGTCCAGCTGCGGGAGGCGCGAGCGTAGTTGGAGGGAGGGGGAGCCTGGCTGCCAAATGAAGAGAGAGAAGCGGCTTGGGATTGGTCGGCATGTAGGATTGTGATGTAAGCAGCTCGTGAGATGCCGTTTCGATTTTAAAATGAGTGAGGGGGGGGGGAGAAAGTATTTTATTAAAAATGTGTACATAAAAATGTCTAAATGTAATGAGGAGTAAATCTGTGAATGTAGAAACGAAACCGCTAGCGAAATGGAAAACATAACGAAGTTTGAGCATGTGGTTTTGGCAGACCATGGAATCAAATGGAATGTGACATACACCCACAAACACACACACACAGCCGACACACACACACACACACACACACACATAGAGTTTTAAATATAGATAGATAGAGAGATAGATAAATATAAACAAAGAATCGTGCAATAATAATGCAAACACAAAAACAATGCCCCCAAGTCTATGTAAGTCCGGAGAATATTTATAGGATGTAGTATTGAATAGCTTGATAGCTGTGTGGTATGAAAGAAACTGCTCCTGAACCTGGACCTGATAGATTTCCGCCTCTTGTATCTTCTTCCCGATGGAAGGAGTGATATGAGAGTGTGGCCAGAGTGGTGTGATGATGCTGCCTGCCTTTTTAAAGCAGCAATACGTGTAGATCCCTTTGATGGTGGAGAGGTCAATACCCGTGATGGACTGGGAAGTGTTCACCCCCTTTTGCAATCTACTTCATTCCTGGTTGTTCGCGTTGCCATACTAGGCCGTGATACAACCAGTAGACGGTACGCTTGTCAAAGTTTGAGAGAGTATTGGTTGATGTACCGAATCTCCCCAATCTTCTAAGGAAGTAGAGGCATTGATGGGCTTTCTTTATGATTGCCTCAATGTGCTGATACCAGTAAAGAAAGAAAGATGGAATGATTAGGTTCAGAGCTCAATTAACACAGGATCGATCTGCGATATTTGTCGGTTCCTCTATTCTATTTGTTTTGTGGCATGATTGTGCTACCACAATTCAGTGCCAACTCTCTCAATATACATTCCATGAATTTAAAAAATCCAGTTGAAAAGAAGGTTAGGCAGTGTGTAAAATATCCAGCCACATTCAGATCAATACCATGCTCTTAGAGTCATGTTCAGTAAAAGGTAAACTAAATCTAGAGGATATCAAAATTGTGAATAAAGCAGGACTGCAAAACGTTTTATCAGCGCCTCTAAACTAAGATCTGATGGAATACTTTGCTAATGGACTTTGAAATAGCAAAGGGGTGGAAGGAATCCACAGTTCTAGCTTTTCTCCATCAGGCTGACGACTCAAAAGTATAACAATCTATGGACACAAAATGCTGGTGTAACTCAGCAGGACAGGCAGCATCTCTGAAGAGAAGGAATGGGTGACGTTTTGGGTCGAGACCCTTCTTCAGACTGAGAGTCGGGAAACAATGGCCTGTTTCCTTTATCATTATTACTTTTCTGTATATCTTTCATTCATTTGTTTTATATCTCTCTACATCACCATCTATATCTCTCGTTTCCCTTTTGTCCAACTCTTAGTCTGAAGATGGCTATCTTCAGTTTAAACCAGCATCTGCAGTTCTCTCTCTATCCCTCCCCCACCCAAGTTGCACCCTCTCTCTCTATCCCTCCTGCACCCAAGTCACGTCAGCTTCTCATTTTCACCCAACAAACAGCTAACAATGGCCTGATTCATTTTGATGGCGCAAGGTGAAAAGCATTGCTGTAGAAACTATGCAAGAGCCTCAGCTATCTAACTCTCATTACATGCAGACTGCAAATTGTGCAGCCACACAGCAGACAAAACCAGGTGGAAATTGAATAATGACATCCATGATCAGATTGCCTAAATTCATCTGTGCGGATGATAGAGTACTTACGAAGGAATCATCCTCCCTTCAAAGTGGCAGAAAAGACATTTGAAGGAGATGAACATATACTGGAGAGTTATTTAAAAAATGGATGCTTGAAGCCCAATCTAGTTATGATGTTGTTGTCACATAGAAACATAGAAAGTAGGTGCAGGAGTAGGCCATCCGGCCCTTCGAGCCAGCACCGCCATTCTATATGATCATGGCTGATCAACCAAAATCAGTACCCCGTTCCAGCTTTCTGCCCATATCCCTTGATTCCGTTAACCCTTAGAGCTATGCTGCATTCTCAACCATTCTAAATAGAATGTTAAAGAAGGAACTGCAGATGCTGGAGAATCGAGGGTTACACAAAAAGCTGGAGAAACTCAGCGGGTGCAGCAGCATCTAAGGAGCGAAGGAGATAGGCGACGTTTCGGGTCGAGACCCTTCTTCAGAAGGGTCTCGACCCGAAACGTCGCCTATCTCCTTCGCTCCTTAGATGCTGCTGCACCCGCTGAGTTTCTCCAGCTTTTTGTGTAACATTCTAAATAGAAACTGTTCTCTTGTACCTGCTCAATTGTGCTGGGTGCCTCTCCACATGCAAACTACTTTAGTTCTTCCTCTTAGCAAGGCATAATTTCTAGACACAAGCCAGTGTTTCCATGTGTAAGATTAAATGTTCTGTAGCGTTGTCCACTTTTTGCTCGGTGATCTTTTCCTGTATCCATTGATTCCTTTAGCCCTAAGAGCTAAATCTACAAACTAGCTCCAAGACCATTCGATTTTTTAGCAGGCAATCGTTCATCATTGAACTAATTCTAAACCAAAGAACCCTGGAGTTGTATTGGGTTAGATGCATAGCTGTCACCAACAGAAGCACCCGCAAGTTCCAAGAGGAATGTCAGACAGAAGTTAGCATGAGCAATATGGCAGATGCAGTATAATATGGATAAATGTGAGGTTATCCGCTTTGGTGGCAAAAACAGGAAAGCAGACTATTATCTAAATGGTGGCCGATTAGGAAAAGAGGAGATGCAGCGTGACCTGGGTGTCATGGTACACCAGTCGTTGAAAGTAGGCATGCAGGTGCAGCATGCAGTGAAGAAAGCGAATGGTATGTTAGCTTTCATAGCAAAAGGATTTGAGTATAGGAGCAGGGAGGTTCTACTTCAGTTGTATAGGGTCTTGGTGAGACCACACCTGGAGTATTGCATACAGTTCTGGTCTCCAAATCTGAGGAAGGACATTATTGCCAGGGAGTGCAGAGAAGGTTCGCCAGATTGATTCCTGGGATGTCAGGACTGTCTTATGAAGAAAGACTGGATAGACTCGGTTTATACTCTCTGGAATTTAGGAGATTGAGAGGGGATCTTATAGAAACTTACAAAATTCTTAAGGGGTTGGACAGGCTAGATGCAGGAAGATTGTTCCCGATGTTGGGGAGGTCCAGGACAAAGGGTCACAGCTTAAGGATAAGGGGGAAATCCTTTAGGACCGAGATGAGAAGGACTTTTTTCAATTGCGGTGCAGGCTCGAAGGGCCGAATGGCCTACTCCTGCACCTAATTTCTATGTTTCTATGTTTCTATATGGGAAAATGATGCTCAATTTCACTGGGGTTTGATACTGCTGATGATCATGGCAAGAGGGGAAGGCTAGTCACCAGTCTAGAAATTCAATTGGCAGGGTACAATAGCCACATGTGCCAATGTGCCAAATGTTCAACACCAAACTAGAAGGAAAATGATTTTATCCAAAACTCTTTCATTCATCTTTTGGTTAGTCTTGTGCATGTTAGTGTTGGAACGCAGAACATTAATTGACTTTTCACATTGTCAACAAACTGACAAAAACATGACAAATCAGGCAGCTTTTGGAGCCTGCTGAGAATGTCATTTTATGTTAGTAACAAAAGTATAAAGCATTCATCCATTAACGTTCTTCTTAACTGATTCCAAACTTATTAGCATAGCTCGTAATAGATTATTAAAAGCCATGTTATTCCATCTGTGGAATTGAATTACTGTCCACCAAAAGCAGATGTAGGAACTGAAGGTAACTCACTCTCTCCTGGCTGAGAGAGGTGGGAGGAGCTCACTCTTCCACTGAATGAAAAGATAATACTTTCTACTATTCCTGGGATAGGTTCGGAGAATTAACAAATGTAGAAATGATATCGTGCTGCACAATGTATCCAAAAGGACACAAAGTGCTGGGGTAACTCAGAACATGGATAGGTGACATTTCGGGCCGAGACCCTTCTTCAAACTGATTGTAGTGGGTGAGAAAAAAGCTGGAAAAGGGAAGAGGCAGGACAAAGCGTGACAGGTGGACACAGGCAAAGGGGGAATTTAGATAGGCAGATGGTTGGAACAAAGGCCAGAGATAAGAGCAGAAGGTGTGAGACAGGTTTGAAGAGTTTCGGATTGTGAAGCTAGAAAAGGGAAAGTAGCAGGAGGGGGAAAGGGGGTAGTGGAGGGAAGAAATAGGTGGGGGTCCGGGTGGGGCACAGGGGTGTGAAGGGTGTGACATAAATATGGGGGGTTGGAGAGAAGGGGTGGGGGGAGAATTAGCATCTGTCATTCAAAAATATGTAGAATTGCCTCTGTATCTTTTGTGCCTCCAGTTGAGTTATGCACGAAGCACCTGAAAAGATCCAGTGGTTTGCAAATGCAGTGCAAGGCACTACCATAAATTTCATTGACATACCCATGGCCTGAATCAGATATGTGCCTCTCATGCAGAAACAAATCCATTCATAGCAAAATGATTTGAGCATCGGAGCAAGGAGGTTCTACTGCAGTTGTACAGGGTTTTGGTGAGACCACACCTGGAGTATTGCGTACAGTTTTGGTCTCCAAATCTGAGGAAAGACATTCTTGCCATAGAGGGGGTACAGCGAAGGTTCACCAGACTGATTCCTGGGATGTCAGGACTTTCATATGAGGAAAGACTGGATAGACGCGGCTTGTACTCGCTAGAATTTAAAAGATTGAGGGGGGATCTTATAGAAACTTACAAAATTCTTCAGGGGTTTTTACAGGCTAGATGCAGGAAGATTGTTCCCGATGTTGGGGAGGCCCAGGACAAAGGGTCACAGCTTAAGGATAAGGGGGAAATCCTTTAGGACCGAGATGAGAAGGACTTTTTTCACACAGAGAGTGGTGTGTCTCTGGAACTGTCTGCCACAGTGGGTAGTTGAGGCCAATTCATTGGCTATATTTAAGAGGGAGTTAGATGTGGCCCTTGTGGCTAAGGGATCAGGGGGTATGGAGAGAAGGCAGGTACAGGATACTGAGTTGAATGATCAGCCATGATTATATTGAATGGTGGTGCAGGCTCGAAGGGCGGAAAGGCCTGCTCCCGCACCTATTTTCTATGTTTCTATGTTTCGCAATTAATGTGAGGTTTTCTTTGCCGAAATATGAAGAATCTGCAGATTAGGTCTCAGCTTCTGGAGTCCAGCACTTGAAACCAGACTAATAGCTTAGTTTAGCAACCTTAGCTTCATTTGGCCACCCTGGCGACACCCTTGTGACTGTGACTTTCCTAATGAGTGATCGCAACCCTCCCAGATGTCCAGCTCATATCTAGATATTGTCATCCTTTAGTTTAGTTTAGCTTAGTGTCACATGTACCGAGGTCCAGTGAAAAGTGTTATTTGTTGTGTGCTATCCAGTCGGCAGAAAGGCTGTAGATGATTACTATCAAGCCGTCCACATTATACAGTTACAGGATAAAGGGGATTACATTTGGTGCAAAAGCCAAGCTTCCATAAAGTCCGATTAGAAATAGGCTGAGAATCTCCAATGAGGTAGATGGTAGGTCAGGATTGCTCTCTGGTTGGTGATAGGATGGTTCAATTGCCTGTTAACAGGGCAGAAACTGTTCCTTAATCTAGAGGTTTTTATTTTCACGCTTTTGTACCCCTTGCCTGATGAGAGAGGGGAGAAGAGGGAGTGTACGGGTGAGACTTGTGGTTGATTATGTTGTTGCCTTGCCGAGGCAGCGTGAAGTGTAGATGTAGTCCATGGAATGCAAGCTGTTTTTAAAGTCATTTTGACCATCTACCTAATTTGCTTCTCTCCTCTACATCATAGTTCCTTAATCACTTTGTCTTGCCCTCATGTTGGTACTATGCAAAGACTGTTTTATTGAATATGAGTACTTGGGCTATGCAGCACTGGTTCAGTGAGGGTTTGCAGGCACTGTTGATTGTTCTGCCTTGCATTGTCTTACTGAATCTTCCAAGTTGATGTTGAGTGGGAAATGGGAAGATTGGATTGTGATATGTAGACCCGTCAGTTGTGCTGATGTTTGGAATGCAGGTTTGGATCATCTCTTTACCTCCAATCTTCCTTTAGATTAGTTTAGTTTGGAGAGACAGCGTGGAAACAGACCGCTCGGCCCACTGACCCGCAACGACCTACCAATCCCTGCCCATTAACGCTACCCTACACACACTAGGGACACTTAAAAAAAAACCCATTTATACCAATTAACCTAGAGGTATGTCTTTGGGAGAAAACCAAAGATCTCGGAGCAAACCCACGCAGGTCATGAAGAGAGTGCACAAACTCCGGACAGGCAGCAGCCGTAGTCAGGATCGCACCCGGGTCTCTGGCGCTGTAAGACAGCAGCTCTACCGCTGAGCCATCGTGCCACCCCAAACTCATATCTTTGCGGATATATTGGATGCCACAGCTCATGTACCAGATTGGAATCACAGAGTTATAACCTGGCTATGTCAGCTGCGCTGACCAGAAGTTTCATGGTCAAGTCCCACCACTGTGATATTAACACAAAAATCTAGGTTGGCATTCTAATGCATTGGTCTGGACTGGAGCATAGTGTAGTAAGCTGCCATCTCTCAGAAGAGAGGTTAAACCCGGGCTGCGGTGGATAACGGATAACAAACCAAACGATGACGAAAATACCTAATTTTACATGAGATGCGTTGCAGCTGGTTGAACAGCAGTAGTGCTCCTTTTGTAATTCCTGTGAAAAGCAGTAATTAAAGATACCGTAGACGCACAAAGAAAACTTAGCAAAGATATAGCTAGCAATAGACTGGAAGGAGGAACAGCAGGGTTGTGCAAATTACAGTATTCATACCAAGGAACAGGTGGTGGTGCCCCTGACATGAAACAGCTCACTCTTCTCAACGAAGCTTTCACAAATTATTTGGGAAGGAAACTGGGAGATCTTGGAATTGTCAAAGACAATGCAACGGAGGAAAGCTGGTGCTATAGGCACGGCATACCCGATTAGCTTATTATGTTATGCATGAGAGCGTAGTGCACATGTTGTGAAAAGTACCTCCAGTGAAAATGATTTTAGAATTCACGTGGATAGATGAATCTCAATTGCGGGTAATCTGTTTATTCTGCTGTTTTGCTGATGAGAACAAGTTGGTCTACTGTTCGATTTGTGTTCAACTTCACATTGTTTTTCAGTACAATAAAAATCCATTATATCATTGCCATTAAATCGCTGTCCTGTAAGTGACCTCAGCTGGCAATTCGCAGCGGTGATGCAAAGCAGCTTTTATTTTTGGTGCTCTCACTTGTTCTGCACATAACTCATCCCAGCAAGTGAAACGGTTTCAGTTTTACCATGCTGTCAGAAGAGACGCGGTGACTTTTTCGCTGCTCGTACATTTGGCAGATGGTGGGGCTGTGCAGGCGACGTTGGGAAAGAACTGCTGCTGAAATTGCAGGCAACTTGCTTCAGTCATAAATTACTTTCACATTCGACTTCAGCTGTGAAATACTGAATAATTCTGTCATTAATGACCTTTACAAAAGGATTTCTCAGCAACCTAACTATCTGTCTTTTCACGTTTAGCTAGCTTTTTTTAAATTCCACTTTCAGAGAGCGAGATTTCTCAGACACATTAGTCCACTCACCATATATGATAAAAAGGAATCAGACCTTTGACTTTCTTACCTGCTTCTGCAGATTCCTCTGTAACATACAATATATCTTTGAGTAAGGTAGGGTTCTCCCTATTTTTCTCTGAGAACAATTGACTATTTTTGTTTGAATGGAGCTTCCTACAGACACCTGAAATGTGCAATGCGTATATATTTCTATGTTGTGTTTTGTATTCTGTCTTTATTTTATCACTAATAATCCAGACATGTTCGTTCAATGTGTGTTTATTGCCCCAAGGTCCCATAATGTTTCTAAGTGTGCTTTGGGACCGTTTCAAATATTAAATAAATCTCGTTTGAGCCACAAAGCTGAATTATCTCGATTTATCAATGGCTTGTACTGTATATGCACACATCAAAATGTGTTCCATAATTGACAGAGATCCCCTAGTGAATCAGAAAATTCTTAGTAAAGTATCTTCAAGTATATTTTTAGTTTAGAGAAACAGCGAGAAAACAGGCCATTCGGCCCACTGAGTCCGTGCTAACCTATGAATCCCAGACACTACACACACAAGGGACAATTTTACAATTATACCAAGTCAAATAACCTACAAACCTGTACGTTTTTGGAGTGTGGGATGAAACCTGAGCTCCTGGAGAAAACCCACGCAGGTCACGAGGAGAACGTACAAACTATGTGCAGACAGCACCCATAGTCAGGATCGAACCCGGTTTTCTGGCGCTGTAAGGCAGCAACTCTAGCTATGAGCCACCGTGTTTTATGAATAATAAAGCCTTGATGCTCTTAAGCTTTTGGCACCAATCTGAACAACCTTATTCCAGGTATTGTGGTGGAAGGGTGGTGCAAAGTTGGACAATGAGCTCTTAGAATAATGGGAGGAAATTTCATGATCATAACTGTGCATTTTAGTCAGAACAGAAGTTGCACATTTTCTGATAATGTCAATGTCATGAATGACACTTTTTCATTATGGAGTTAGGAGACTGATAGCGGACATTTCAAATTATGTCTGGACTATCGACTTAAAGCAGTGGAATAATCAATTTGGTCCTCTCGGTTTGCTCTAATATTTAACACAATAATTGCTGATTTGCCACATTAGATCCCCCTATTACTGTCTTCTCCCATAACTCTTAATTTTGTTAGCATTAAAAAATATATATCTATCTCCTTCTTGACCATATTTGTGACTTGTATATGAAGGAACTGCAAATGTTGGTTTAAACCGAAGATGGACACAAAAAGCTGGAGTAACTCAGCGGGACAGGCAACATGTCTGTAGGGAAGGAATGGGTGATGTTTTGGCTCAAGACCCTTCATCAGATGAAGGGTCTCGACCCAAATCCTCACCCATTCCGTCTCTCCAGACATGTTGCCTGTCCCACTGAGTTACTCGAGCTTTTTATGTCTATACTCGATGACTTGTTGGTCCACCCAGACTCACCCTCCCCATCCAGACCGTTTGACTTTGATGGTAATTAATCCTATAGGATCACCACCCTTCTTGTGATGACATTTCTCCTGATCTCGATGCAAAATGACATACCCCATATCCCGAGGCTGTGAACACTTGGTTATTGCCTTTGATAACATATTTCACCTTTCTCAGTTGTTAGACTAGTTAGAAGTTTATAGCTACAGTCTGAATTTGAAATGTACACAGAATTATGGCTATGAAATTCCCAGTAGACAGAAAAGGTGATTTGTAATAGGAAAACAATTCCAAACGTGTTAATCTATAACAATTTGATAAAGAAAATCAGTAGAAAATAGTTCTTATATTATCTACTCCAGGAAACATCTTTGCCAGTAATCCTTTGAAAATATTCTGCCATTTTATTTACGAATAAGCACGTTTGATGGTTGTGAAGCCTTCAAGCCATCTTGCCAGTGCCTTTACCTTTTTCAATTATTATGTTCTGAGCTCTCCCACTTCAGCTGTGATTGTTTTCATTCTCTGAAATCTACGTATTCAGTTATTTTGCATTAATTAGCCATACCTTTGAATAATGTCTCAAGATGCAGTACTTGAGGGACATTGTTACCATGGAGAAACTGCTTAGTTACGTTTTTGTACGAGGTTTCACTTGGGGATGCAGATTGTGTCAAATACTGACGGTATATTGCATGAATGGGCCTTCATTTTCTTGACAAATGGGCCTTCATGAATGGGCCTTTATTTTATTTTGTTCACAAAACAATATACATATTTTGTGGGTCGGAATGTTTCGTTTTTGACTGTTTTTTCAAAGGATTAATTTTATGAAATGAACATACAGAATTTCATAGTGTATGTTTTCCTGGAAACCTGGGCAATATACCGTCAAACAATATATATTCAAACATTCATTTTTAATTCTTCTTCTCTTATTCCTCCAAAGGAATTGGAGTCATAGGGGCATACCGCGTGGAAACAGGACCTTCGGCCCAATTTGCCCACACCGACCAACATGTCCCATTTCCACTATTCCGACCTGCCAGCATTTGGCCCATATCCTTCTAACCCTGCACCTATATATGTACCTGTCTAAATGTTTCTTAAATGTTGCAGTAGTAATTCTACCAGGATATCACCATCCTCTGCTCTTGGTCACAAGCTTATTCCCTATTAATTCAAAGTAATACACTTAACATGCCTTACGATGCATGGCTCTGACCTTTGTAATTCCTATGATCTTCAGGTCTGATCTGCAAACGTGTCCTGGTGCTCAGAATACTTGAACATGCTTTTTACCTTGTTTAAATATTGAAATCAAATACCAAGAATATTCCAAAGGCCTTACTGCCAAACAAAAAAAAAATGTAATTTAATTTAAATTACAAATTCAAGATGAACTTAACTAGCACTTTTAACCTCTTGGGTTGTGGTGTAAGTTGAGTCCACGCGAGCAGAGTGAAGTCAGTGATCATGTGGATACACAACTCTCTTGCATTAAAATGTGCTAAGGTGTCAAAAATATCAGGATGCATGTGCAAGGCACTCCTTCCAAGTAGAAACACAACAATTCACATTTCGATATCACCGTCACATTGTAAAACGATGTAATGTTCTTCCCAGGAGTACTGACAAATGAGGTTAATTGGGTTGCATTACAAATGATTTTTAAATGAGGTGTTAAGATTTTTAATTAAATCTTGGAAGCTTAGACCACTCATCATAATATCTTAAAAAGGAACTGTAAATAATGTAAATCTATTCACATGAAATGATATTCTTCAAAGGCAAAGATGTAATTTTATTCCATTAGGGCACCAGATGTTTTTAAATATTGTAAACAATGTAAGTAAAATAATCTTCATTCAATGAGAGGGAAGGATGGGAAAAATGCATGTCTGGCCACTAATATCTTAATTTCATACAAGGTGAAGATTGGTTTTCCTAATTTTTACGCAAAATGTTCAAGGTAACACATATAAACTTTCACAAGGTTCACTTCCTAGTCCCCAGGGTTAGTGCTCACCGTTTATGGTGGCATGAACTAGAACAGATGGATTAGCTTTTACTTATTTTGTTCACTGCATGTGGGCATTGATGGCACAAAACCGTTTATTTTGCTTCCCAAGATATCATTAGGTTGTAATTGACAATCCGATGAGCAAAAAACAAACTGCTGGAGGAACTCAATGGGCCTGTAGAGGGAAATGTGCCGATGCCTTTTTGGGTTGGGACCCTTCTTAAAACAGATGGGATCGAATGGAGATAGCCGATCAAATGAGTTGAGGGGAAGGGATGGGACAGGAGTTGGTAAGTGATGGATGAATTCAGGTAAGGAGGGGTTGATTGGTGTATAGGTCATGGGGGGGGGGGGGGGGGGTGAAGGGTGGAAATAATCCTAAAGGCTGGAGGTGTTGAGTGGAGAAGATAAAGCAGTGCAAATGGTGGAATCTGAAAAGGAAGTGAAATATAGAACCAGAGGGAGGGATGGTGGGTTGATGGAGAAAAGGGAGAAAATAGAAATTGGGCCTCAGAGTTGGGATGAATGGAATGAGGAGAGGAAAGACAGGCAGGTATAGAAATGGGAAGAGATATCAATGTGATGTAACCAGGAACTCCAGCAGGTCCTGGCAGACAAAGTGTAAGTATTCGGTGAAACGATCACCTAGTTAATGCCTAGTCTCATCGATGTAGAGCAGACCCCCATTGAGAGCACCGAATACAATAGATGACATTGGAAACGGTATGTCTCACTTTGTCCCACCTGGAAGGGATGTCTAGTCACTGAATGGATGTGAGGGTGGAGGTGTAGGGACAGGTGTTGCACCTCCTCCAGTTGCAGCATAATGTGACAAGTGAATGGGAAAGGGCAGGTGTGGAGAGATGAAAGAACCAAGTTTTCATGGAGAAAGCCCCTTCAATATTCCTTCCTATTCCCAAACTGACCTGTCTGTTCTTGGCTTCCCCATTGCCATAGAGGCCACAAGCAAACCTGAAGACCAGCATCTTATATTCCAGTTAGACAGCCTTCAACCCAAATGCCTGAACATTGAGTTCTCCAATGTCAAGTAAAAACAGTCATCCTAATGGATTTGCCTCCACCCTACTGTGCATAACCTTCTTTCCACTGCCCGTCACCTAGTTCATTTGCCCTCCTTCACCTCCTCTACCTGCGCATTGCAAACCCCTCCTAATTCTGGATTCACCATTTCCACCCCCTCGTCTCCCCCCCCCCCCCCCCCACCAATTCCCATAAACCCACCATCCCTCTCTCTGGTCTCTCGTTCTACATTACACTCCAGACCTTTCCTTCCTATAAATTACACTGACAAGTTGGGCCGAAGGGCCTGTTTCAGTGATCTTTGATTCTATCTCCACACTTTTATCCCCTACCTCATTCATCTGCCAAGCAATCCTTTCTTATCTGGTCCTACAATTCTCACTTGTCAGTTTTTGACATACCCCTTCCCCCCAGATATTCATCCTCTGTGCCATTAATCTGAAGAAGGGTTCCAACCAGAAACATCGTCTGTTCATTTCCCTTCACAGATGCTGCCTGTTCCTCCAGCATTTTCTTTGTTGCTCAACATTTTAGCATCTGCAATCTCTTGTGTCCTCATAACATCACACGATGATGATAAATAGGAATTTGATCCAATAACAGTGTGAAAACCCATAATATTTCCAAATCAAATAGATCAGAGGTCTTATTTGGAAGAACATTTTGCAGTGCACTGGGATATATAGATACAAACCTTTATCAATCCATCAGGATAGAGAAATGGAGACACAAATCCAAATATAATGTGATAGCGTGCTGTTTTTAACATTACCTGCAAACTTATATATTTCTAATCCCTTGATAAATAGATTATTTGTACAATCTTCACCTCTGGATATGAGAAAATGCACAGTTTATCCAGCTGACAGGTCTCCAGTGGCATAACCTTTACTGTGAAGTAAGCTTCATAATTTTCAAGTGTCTCACCCGCTGCATATGCTGAATGCTCGTCTCAAAATACCTGATAACAATTATGTGTTGAGTACCCATGCATTGAACATGAAGTAGGTATTGACAGGAAATCACATTTGTCATTGCAGCCTTTTTGTCCATAACATGTTGTTTTTAAAATGGTCACTTGCCATACCTCCATAACCTTGTGCTATGTTAACATGACAGAATGAGAAAAAGATAATGCAGTTATTGTACAAATTAAATTAGATTTAAGCTAACCAAATTTGAAGTACTGAGTCCTTGGGTTAATATGTTACAGAATACTGCAAATACAGTGTCAAATTCCAACTTCAGAACCATTAATTTTGATATCTGAAGGTACTGAAAACCAACAATAGTTTATTTATAATCTTATTTAGTACTTAACTACAAATTCTGGATCTAGAATTGTTTAAAAGATCATGGGTATGTGTTTTTTTTTTGTTTTTTTTTTTACAAGCAATCTTCACAGAATGATTCTGTTTGTAAATATAGAACAAGATGATACATGGAAAATAAAAGATTTAATATAAATCTACCTCTAATACTGCATTCTCTGTCATTACCGGTTGTAAGAGTCATGAAATAACAGAAAGAGACAAAACAGACTGAATCTCACCACTAGAATTCACCATAAAAACCCCATGTGAAACATAATCCTTACAAAATATCTGAATAGTCCCTTGGAGAATCAAAATCTCCTATGAAAAACATGGTGATGACTAAATTATTGGGCGCAGCATCATGTCAAATCAGTGTTTAGAATACACATAATTGTCTCTGTTTTTAGATCACAATAGAATTATTTTTAATAAATAAACCTCTTTAAAGACACTTCTTTTAAACAGTAGAATCAGCCTTGTCCTGTTTGTCATTTGTAAATTTTGTGTATTTTATCCCCCCCGCTCATATTTGTGTCTCTTGCACATTGTCCTTAGAGTTCATTGGCATCAATAATGGTTCATGCACAGAGCTGTGTAGTGAGTTAATTGCGTTTACTGTGGTGGTGTGACTGAATGGAGCTTTATAAGAGTTAAAATGGTTCATATACTCATGCTCTATAGTGGGCATGGTCAGGTGACTCTCCACTGCAGTACTGCCTGCGATGTCATCTTCTGCGTTGATGATTTCGATGCTCCTGGTGGGAGCATGGTGGTTCTGGTGCTGATGCTGTTTGCGCATTTTGTAAAAAATGATTAACATCACCGCTGCCATAAGTGTGATGGCCACAAAGCAACCAATAATAATCTTTGTGGTTTTCATCACCTCATCCAGGCCAGGCATGACATTTTCTCCTGCCTCCGTAACGGCGACTGTGATTGTCTTTTCTGTCGATTTTGTGCTCCGAGGAGTCAAGGAGGTCGTTACAAACGTTGTATCCCACTCGCTGAAAGGCGTAGGCCTAAATTTGTCATCCGTTGTGTGTACCTGCACAGATGGCTCCATCGTCTCCACTGTGACAGTTGTAAAATAAGTGAAAGTGCTGTTCTCCGTGGCAGTCACGTTCAGTGTGGCTGAAGCTGTTGTGTTTCCTGCAGAATTGCTCACCAAACAAGTATACAATCCCGTGTCCTCGGCGGTCACATTTGTGAAATTCAATGTGCCATCGTTCAGCACGGAAATACGAACCTTGTATGCTCCATGAGTCATAATTGTGCCGTTGGGAGTAATCCAACTCACCGAGGTCATGGAGGTTGACGCCCGACATTTCAACTCCGCCGCCATTCCCTCAGTCAGATTGAGATCGGTGGGAGCCTCGACGATTACCGGGGCGTAGCAGTTGAATTTGTTCTGGTCAAGTTCTCCGATGTAATTCCCTTTTAAACTTGGGGGTGTGTGACAACGTGCGCAACACGTCGTGTTGGAGGGTACAATCTCCTTCAGCCACCAGCTCAGCCACAAGATATCGCAATTGCAATTCCAGGGGTTGTGATGCAGGTGGACCCGCTCGAGATGGTGAAGGGGTGTGAACAGGTCATGGGGCAGCAGAGTCAGGTTATTATGTGCCAAGTTAAGCTCTATGAGTGACTGAAGGTCGTCAAAGGCGTTCCTCTCAATCACTTGGATCTGAGCATGCATCATCCACAGTTTTTGCAGGTTAGTTAAACCCTGAAAGGAGCCCGGTCGCATTAATGAAAGCCGATTCCCTGATAGTTCCAGTTCCTCCAGTTTTATCAGAGGCATGAGGTTTGGGATTTCCCGAAGATTACACATACCAAGGTTCAGATATCTTAAATTTGACAGACCTTCAAAGGCTCTGTCCGAGATATATTCAAGTCTTTTAAGCTCGCCTAAGTCTAATCTCCTTAGAGAAGGAATTCGATTGAAAGCGTACGATGGTATGCTTTCAATTGGGTTATTCCTCAGCCACAGCTCCTTCAGTTTGGATAGGTACTCAAAAGCTCCACTGGGAATGGTGGAAAGGCGGTTGTCAAATAGCTCCAGGGTGTTGAGATTCGTCAGGCCATTAAAGGCCCCAACCTCAATCTGCCGTATGTGGTTCTTACTTAGCTGTAGAATCTCCAGGTGCCGTAAGTGTTTGAAGCTGTCAGCTTTGATCACTTGGATCCTGTTCTCTTGGAGGTTCAGGTAGCGCGTGTTGATGGAGATGCTATCCGGCACTTCCCTCAGGTTCCGCCGGGTACAAATCACTTTACTGAACTGATTACTACAGGAGCACACAGATGGGCAGGTCTGGGCTCTGACCAAACCAGCCACCACGAGAAGTTGTAGAGCCAACAGCAGCACAAATAAGGGGTCGAGTATGGACCTGTTAAACTTTGGACCTATCATCATCTGCTGTGGATGAAATGTCATCTTGTTCAACATTCATAATTTACTGGATGTTAGTTTTCTTGAGTTCAAGTTATTAGTGTGATCTGAAAAACAAAGAAAAGATAGAATTAATGCTGTGAACCAGTGTAAAACTACATTATTTTGTCAGCTCAAGTTATATTGCTTTTCCTATTCAGTTGTCCCTGTTCAGCAATTTAATTCATGCAATAACCTGTGACATTGATATGCAATGAATGGAGGGATATGGATCATGTGCATGCAGAGATTAGTTTAACTTGGCATCATGTTGGGCACAGACATTGTGGGTCGACGGGCGTGTTTCCGTGAACTTCCCCACTGGCAGATGCTGATTGCCTTAATGTCACTTACATACTAACAGGGTGATCATACCTCCAAATAAACCTTGAATATTCTTGAATTCAAAATTGCCTATGGAACATTTGTCCTAAGCATGCACTGTAGCAACTGCTCATAGTACTCCACGTCCCAAATTTGGATAGATTCTCAACAAAAAAGGCATGCTCCCCTTGCCACATTGCATGTTCAGCAAGTTTAAAGGATTGACATCTGTACCTCTGGCTGCTCTTTCAATTTAATCCAATTTAAAAAAAAACATGACTTTTACCTGAGAAATACAGACTCAGAAATGATTCCCAACAATAAGTTGAATTGTTCCAAACATTAAATATCCTATATTTAATATTAAACCCACACCTGTTTCAATCACTTAAAAGTCACAGTCCAATAACATAAGTATTCTAACTGCAAATAAATAACGCATTATTGGAAAGTATTTAATCAAATATTTTCTGAATTTGTATGAATTGTTTCTGTAACGATAAAAGAGAAATTGGCAAAGAGAGGCAAACCCTCCAGATCCACATCTTTGTAAATATTTTTTACGCTCTTTCCAGTTTAATACCATTCTTCCCATAGCATTCATTCATCATCATTGAAAACATTAGCGACGCAGTGGTGCTGGTTTCCGACGGGAACGGTGATGGGCGCACTTCACATCTCTGTCCTCCATTTCCTGCGGACTTCTGCCGCTGGAAGTATAGGATTTTGATGTGTGTGCTTTATCATCATTCCTTCCAATGCTATGTACGACAGTGATCTCAACTTCTACTGAAGTGTTGATGGCCGTTGTCTCGCGAGAAGCTCGTCCACCCTTTGACAGGTCTGATTTTGGTCCTGCTGGGGGTCCATAGCCCCCTCCTCGCAAACCATGTGGGGTTTTGTCGCCGACTATCTGACCATGGAGCAGGTAGCAGGGGATTACATGGTACCCGTGGGGGGGGGGGGGGACCCCCGACCTGACCTGAGTTTAGTTTATAGATACAGTGCGGAAACAGAACCTTCAACCCACCGAGTTCACGTCGACCAG
Organism: Raja brachyura; assembly: GCA_963514005.1. The sequence goes on along the minus strand of OY740798.1, from coordinate 18,352,368 downwards.
CGATACCTTAACGTGACAATTGGTAGTAGATTGGACTGTGAAGATCTAAAAGGAATAGACAACGTTTTGGGTCGATACAACTTCTGCATTCTGAGACTGACTCATTCTCCAGAGATGCTGTCTGACACACTGAGTTATTCCAGCTTTTTGTGTCTATCTTCGGTTTAAACCAGCATCTGTAGTCCCTTCCTACACAATAGACAATACAATATGCTCTGAAAGCCTAGCATGTATTTTCAATTAAATAAATTGAAAGTTTATTAACATATTTAAAAAAATGTATTGCTAGGGCATAATTTTTGCAATTATTTCAAAATAGTTTACATCATGGGAAAACAGACCTTTATGTTGCATATATTAGGAATTTATTTTTAGGTGAATTAGTAGAATTGTTTGAAATTCAAGTACCAGCAAATACAGATAATAAGATAAATGTATTCAGTAATAGTGACATATTTTCATTGATTCAAAGTAGTTTTTGTTTTGTAGAGATGTGAAAGTCACACTCGAGCTCTCTAGCTCTTTCAGGCTTGCTCATAATCTGGAACAACTTGTCAGAATTTCATTTTAAAGAAGCACCTAAAGCAACCAGGATTTCCTAGTTCATTCTTTAGGGAACGAGGGTTCCCCTCTTTGACTATAGATGAGGCTCTCGTCAGGGTCTCTTCTACATCCCATAACTCGGCTTTCACTCCCCATTCCCCCACTCGTAACAAGGAGAGAGTCTTTGTCCTCACCTTCCACCCTACCAGCCGTCACACACAATAGATAATCCTCTGATATTTTTGCCACCTCCAACGGGATCCCACCACTGGCCACATCTTTCCATCTCCTCCCCTTTCTGCTTTTCCGCAGAGACCGCTCCCTCCATAACTCCTTGGTCAATTCATCCCTTCCCACCCAAACCACCCCATCCCGGTACTTTCCCTTGCAACTGCAGGAAATGCTACACTTGCTCCTTTACCTCCCCCCTCGACTCCATCCAAGGACCCAAGCAGTCTTTCCAGGTGAGGCAGAGGTTCACCTGCACCTGCTCCAACCTCATCTATTGCATCCGCTGCCCTAGGTGTCAACTGCTCTACATCGGTGAGACCAAGCGCAGGCTTGGCAATCGCTTCTCCCAACTACTCCGCACAGTTCGCATTAACCAACCTGATCTCCCGGTGGCTCAGCACTTTAATTCCCCCTCCCATTCCGAATCCAGCCTTTCTGCCCTGGGCCTCCTCTATGGCCAGAGTGAGTCGCACTGCAAATTGGAGGAGCAGCACCTCATATTTCACCTTGTGTAGTTCCTGAACCTACATAATTTATGATCTATTCAAATCAGATGGTGTAATTGCGATTTGCATTCCTGGAATATTTTACAACCAAACTCATTCCCTTACATCTATCCATTTTATGACTTTGATCATTGCAACTGGCCATGTCCCAGATTTACGAGTTCAGCACCAAACATATTCCAAAGATCTGGAACTAAATTAGGTCCAAAATATATATTGGGGCTTCTATGGTGAGTTCCAATCATAAGGATGACTTAATATCAGGTCTACCAAACTGTTAATTAAACATTTACAGCAGTAAAGGTACCCATTCCAACCATTAAGTAATCCCTATCAAAGTTTATGAATCCATGTCTATCTCGTGTTAAGAAAAGCACACTATTGTCAACTGTTGTCCACCTCTTGAAAATGCTGTTTCTTTGCTGACCAAATATTATTTGGGTGGCAACAGAGCAGATACTTCCAGTTTGTGGGGTAGTCCATGACCACCATTAATAAATAGATGAGAGTCAATGATAAATTGATGCAAAATATTGGAGATTCAAGTCAAGACAAGAGTCAAGAGAATTTTTTGTCATATGTCCCAGATAGGACAATGACATTTTTACTTGCTGCAGCACAACAAAATATGTGCCAGAACAGTTTGTTCTGTCTTGGGCAAGTTGCGTCAAATGGTATTGATGCCTTTCAGGAAAAATTGGCTAAATATATGACGGTGAATTAAAGGGTACGCACAGCAGATTAGATGAATCCGGCTGATAGGCCATCCCTGTGGACCATAATTAGCAGCAATGACAAATCTTTGGCTGTGCTGTTACTTTGTTATAGCTTTGTGCAGTACTAGGGCTCTCTGGTACTTCATAGAAGCCACCATCACTGGGATGTACCACTAAATATGGTGCGGCAGCAGATACTAGGTGATGGAGCAAACATTAAAAATGGCAGCTTGTTTCACTGGAGTGACAGTAAATGCATCAATTTACATGTGTTTATTTGTCTGGATTCATATCACTGGAGGTTTGGTGTGATGGAAGGTTTAATTTGAAATAAACCTGTTCCTAACATGTAGGTGTGATTCAACATGTTCAACAACTACAAAAGCAGTTTACAAATGAAGACAACTGTAAAATAAGAGGAACTATTCGAGTGTCAGAATTTAAGAACAAGGAGGTTTTGGTATAAAAATGAACTGCTGGAAAATCTCAGCAGGCCATGCAGCATCTACGGAGGCAAAGGGATAGGCAAACTTTTGGTTTGAGTTCCAGCATCAGGACTAGTGCAGATGCTGTTTGACTCACAGCAGATTGTTTTTGCTTCAGATTCCAGCACCTGCAGTCTCCAGGTTATGGCAATACACCATCAGTTAGACCATAACTGGAGAACAGTTCACATTTCAAGTAGGAAGGACATGATTGCAAGGGAGAGGGTGCTGAGGACATTGCATGGGATGGAGTGCTTCAGCTGCAAGGAGAGACTGGGTTAGAGTAAGACTGGAAAATGATGAGGGGTGGTGGTGGGGGGGGGGGGGGGGGGGGGGGGGGGCAGACTGACGTTTACAATATTGTGAGATGCATAGGTAGGATTGAAATAAATCTAGAATTGGATGAGATTTAGAAAGGATCTGAGGATGTTTTCTTTTCACCCAGAGGGTGGTTGGCATTTGGAATACATTGCCTGAGCAGGTGGTGGAGGTAGAGAACCTCATAATGTTTAAAACATTTGATTGATTGAATGATACTTTACAGTGAAATTCCTTGTTCTGCATACCTTACTTAAGGTATGCAAAGAGTCACCACATATGGGGTGTCAACAAAGTGACAAAATATTTATTATAGTTCCCAATGGTCCCCCTTTGTTCTCTTGGTGCCACAGCCCCCCCCCCCCCCCCCCCCAATATCCAAGTTAGTCCTTGAATTCTCATGGCATAGAAGGCCACAGGTCAAAATGTTGGAAATTTGTATTAGCATAGATAAATACTTAATGGTCAGCATGGACATGATGGACATGAAGGACATGTTTCTGTGCTATGACATAATGATTCTATGATTCAATCCCATTACCATCCTAAGGGACATCATTCATCAGAAGTTCAATTGGAGAACCACATAAGCAATCTGGCCACAGATCGGTGTCAGGGCATCCGAGAAGTAAATCATTCATCTCCAAGCATCTCAAGGCCTCTCAGTCAGATACCAGGCACAAATCAGAAGTGTGATGGAATATTCTCCACTTGCTTGAATGAGTGCAGCTCCATCAGCTGTGAGCAAATTCTGCACCATCCAAGATGAAGTCGTCTACTTGATTGATGCAATTTCCATCACCCTAAACAATCATTCTCTCCATCACCAGTGTACCGGGGCTGCAATGTGTACCATCTACAAAGTGCACCTCTGCTATTTTCCAAGGCTATTCCAATGGCGTCTCACAAATCCCATGTTCTCTTCCACATGGAAAGAGGCATATGGTAACACTACCACCTGCTGGTTTCTTCTAAGCCAAGAACTATTCTGCTTAGGGAATATATTACCAGTACTTCACCATCGTGGATGTAAATTCTGAAACACCCTAATCAAAGGCACTGAGGAAGTATCTTCATCAAAAGTAAAGTAGAGGTTCATGATGGTAACTTGGAGCCTTGCACCACCCTTTCAATGGCAATTCAGGATTGGTAATAATCATTCATTCTCAAATAACGCAACATTTATTAAATCTAATGTCCATAAAATAAAAGGAAGTGTTGGACTTATGTGAAGTGTTACCTTGGGAGACACCTCTGTCAGGAGTAAAATATGTTTATCAAAGGAAACTGCAAGTAATTTAAATTCATTTGGTATGCCTGATAAGATCAAAATATTTGTTGATGTGAAATATATTTAATAAAATAAATTATAAGATATCATGTTTGACAGGGCATTGTGCAACGTTCACTGCCAGAACCGCAGTTAAAAACAAAAGCAAGCAGGGGTATGAAGTAATCTTATGCCATCAATTTATAATCAGATCAATGTATCCAATTATTCTGAAAATAACATTTATGCTAACATTGGTAAAAGATGCAAAACCGATGGTGTAAGAATACTGATCCCCTTCCAATGATGAGTAGCTCAAGGAGGCTCCTCTTTGAACTTCAAAGCTGAAAGAACATTCACAAGAAAATATTTAAATTTGAGGCAAATGACAAGATGCATTTGGTACACAATCACTTTTAGTATTCAGCATATTTACATTTTAAAGCTTATTATCATCCAGAGGTAAACCAAGGATCTGCTGTAGCCACCAAGTGTTGAGACAGTGGCTATGTTGTTTATTATAATAATTTCTTCTTAAGCAGTATTTTGGAATCAATAATTATTTTTGTTGGTGGTTCTGAGGCTAGTGTGGGGTCTGTGGGCTCTTCCACAGATGGGGCAGGAGATGGTTCAGTTTGGCGGATAGTTTGAGAAGTGGTGTGCTTCTTCCACCATCCACACAGGGCTTGTGGATGCTCCCAATAACTGGATTTGAGATCCTCTGCACCATTCTGAATGCCCCTTCTACATTGGTCATGGGGCCGGAATTCCTAAATATCAGTGGGGATTTTGCATTTCATCACGGACCCTTTATACAACATCTTTGAACCATTTCCTGTATTCATCTGGTAATATCCCCACATGACAGAGCTTCAAATAGTGTGTCTGATTTGTGAATATGTGTTAGGATGTGAAGTGATCTGCCCAACAGAGCTACTGAGAGTAACTAGGCCTCAAAACTAAGGACACTGGCGTGGGGTTGGACATCAATTCAGAAAGTGGCGGCGCCTCGCGGCAGCGTCCTCTGCAGTCCGTCTGTCTTTTTTTTTTCTTTTTGTACTGTTAAGAGCATGTTTTGGTTGTAGTTTATATATTATTTTTAGCTGTGTATATGTGGCGGGGCAGAGGGGGGGGGGGGGGCAGGGGGTGGAGGAAACTTTTAAATCTATTCCCTGTACGGGGACCCGACCTTTCCCTGTCGGGTCTCTGTTGTCGTTGGGGCCTAGCACCATGGAGTGGCCTCCAACCGGAATTGACCTGGAGCTCCAGTCGCAGAGCCTGCGGACTCACCATCGCGGAGCTGGCCGACTTCGGAGCGTGGAGAGCTGTGGTGGCGTGCGGCTGTGACCTGACTGGAGCTTCGGAGGCTCCAGCTGCAGGCCCTGTGGACGGTAACATCGGGATCTTGCGGGTCCCTGGTGGGAGACCGCTTTTCGGAGCTCCCGCAACGGCAATTTCTTCCGCGTTGAGTCGAGGGGTTTAAATCGACCTGGAGTGGGGCCTTACATCGCCTGGGTCGGCTTTAACGGCCGCGGGACTTACTATCGCCCACCGGGGACTCTAACATCAAGACCCGGAGTAGGGCCTTACATTGCCCAGCGCGGCCTTAACGGCCGTGGGACTTACCATCGTCCGCCGGGGGCTTTAACATCGGGGGAAGAATAAAGAACAGGTGAGAGACAAGACTTTGCTTTCCATCACAGTGAGGAGGTGTTTGGAGATTCACTGTGATGGATGTTTATGTAAATTGTGTTAATTGCGTGTTTTGTTTTTTTCCCCCTTGTTTGTATGACTGTAGAAACGTAATTTTGTTTGAACTTAGGTTCAAATTACAATAAACGTTATTCTATTCTATTCAATGTTCATCTGTATATATTACAATGAATTTGATGTTTTGAATGCAAGTAGCATTTGTAGTTTCTTCACAGTTCTAATAGATGCCCATGATTGGTAGTCAAGGTGTCAGGATACACATACATAATATATATGTAGATACTACGTACTGCAGATGCTGGTTTACAAAAAAAGTGTTGGCGTAACGCATGAGGTCAGGCAGTATCCTTGAAGAACATGGATAGGTGACATTTTGGGTCAGGACCTTTCTTCAGACTGACCTTTTATAAGTTTAATTTAGAGATACAGTGCGGAAACAGGCCCTACGGCCTGCCTAGTCCACGCTGACCAGCGATCCCTGCACACTAACACTATCTTACACACATTCGGGACAATTTACAATTTTAAAAAGCCAATTAGCCTATAAAGCTGTATGTTGGGAGGAGTGTGGGAGAAGACCGGAGATGCCAGAGAAAACCCTCGCAGGTCACAGGGAGAACCTACAAATTCCATACAGACTGCACCTGCAGTCAAGATCGAACCCGGGTCCCTGGCGCTGTAAGGTAGCAACTCTACTGCTGCACCACCATGCCGCTCTGGCCTAACATATATTTGGGTTTAGTGCAATTCCTGTGTTGTGCTTCTTATGTGACAATGACAGGTAAATCTGTCAGAATAAGCTACTAATGCCACTTCATGCTGCTTTATGTTGGTTAGATTTGACCACCTTTAAGTCCTCCTATTTAGCATTCCTTCCGTCCTGTTTTTAAACAGATTTTTTTTAAACCGAGCAAATTTTCTCACTCAAGATGTACAGTAAAAATCATCCTTCACCTTCGATTCCTCCCAAATGACTAAAATAACCCAGGAAAATTGTGTCACAATAACCATTGCTATTTTAAGTCTATTCTCTCATTATAATTCCTCGAAAAGAATCAGCACAGCCAGATAAATAAAAATAGTTGCACAGCTAAATCTCAGATGTAATGACATTACTTTTAGGAAATCTGCCAGCATTAATGAAAGATTCAAACTTGTGAGATGGGATTTGAATGGGAAAGGTCCCCAAAGGTTCTTCAGAAAGGATGGTTGTCAAAATATGACAGGTCAAGGACTGGAAGCTTGGGCGATAGTTAAAAAACAAGTGCAAAATACCATAGATTCTGGAAATTGGATAAATCAAACCTGAACATGCTGTAATACTGTCAGCAATTTAGGCAGTGACATGCAGCAATTCATCAGGGTTCAATTTGAAATAATGTTTCATGGGGATTCATTTTGTTGGAGAAAAAAATGATTTAAGTGTCTGCATTGGTGCTAGACTTTGAGCCAAAGGCACAGTGCACCTGTCAGCAACATGCAAGACATAATTGAGACGTTGAATTGATAACATCCCTGGGATAACTGTAGAAAGATATTGCGTGGAAAATAAATGCAGGGCTGGATATTGAGCACATTGGGACAAAATTAGTAGACAAAAGTGCGCTGACCAAACTGTTGAATATACTTCAAGCTTGCCTGAATGATCCTGACATACACAAGATGCAGCAAGGCATTATCAATGGTGGGTGGGTGGGTGGGTGGGTGGGTGTGTGTGTGTGTGTGTGTGTGTGTGTGTGTGTGTGTGTGTGTGTGTGTGTGCGTGTGCGTGTGCGTGTGTAGTGTACATGTGCGTTCACTTGAGTGTGTGTGCACATGTGTGTGCATGTTTGTGTGTGCGCGTGTATGTCTTGTTGGGGGAATTTGTGGGGCAGGGAAGTTGTGACCCTGACCACAAAAGAGGTTGAAAAAGATTGACAGCCAGCAAAGCTGCTCTCTAATTTTAGAACTAAAGAAATAGCACAGCTCTGACATAAGTCTTTGACCTGAAAAATTAATTCAGTTTTTCTCTCTCTACAGATGCCACCTCACCCATTGAGGATTTCTGGCATCTTCAGTTTTAATTAAAAGAAAGAACAGCACAAGTAGGCCAGTCATCCTCTCCCACCAGCTCTTTCCTTCAGCAGGTTCCCTCAATTCTACATTCTTGCCAATTCCCAAATCCCTTGATTCTCTGAGTTCCCACAGTCTAAAGATCTCTGCCTTGAATGCATTCATTGACATCCACATCTAACATTCTCCCAGAACAAGTCTCTAATCTAAGGGATAAATTACAATTTTATTTTTGGAAACCTACTGTTAAAAGGCAAAATACAATCCTTCAACAGTCCTCTACACTAATATTTCACCATCTCTCATTCCAAAAATACTTCTGCAGAGCAAAAAAGGTAAATAAGTCATGTAATAATCTTGATTAATGTATTTTTCAAACAGTTCTATTTTTGCTGAATATTACAATCTTCAGAGTACTTTTTTTCTGACATAAATTTGCAAGTTTAGTCAGAAATACAAAGCTGTCACAAATGATGAATGTTTCCGAATGGCCCAGACAAACAGAATCATTCTGGAACATCCTTTAATTCCTTAGAAAGGTTTCAAAAAAACACAAAATAATCTAGAAAAAAATACTTGAGTGATTAAACATTACCAAATTAGCTCAAGACAATTGACATTCCACAGAGGCATTTTATGGCGAGGTTATGAATACTAAAGACCTGAGCAGACATACTCGCTGGAGTAGTCAAGGACATATTTGTGGACTGAGGTACCCATCTATTGTACCGGTGCCCAAGAAGTGCACAATAACATGCCTTAATGACAATGCCCAGTAGCACTGAAAATCCACTGTAATGAAGTACATTCGAGAGGCTGGTTATGGTGAGAGTTAACACCAGCTCCAGAAATGATCTGGATCCACTTCGATTTGCCTATGCCACAACAGGTGAACAGCAGATGCTATCTCACTTGCTCTCTGGTCTGCTCTGGACCAACTGGATACATCAGGCTGCTGTTCATTAACTACAGCTCAGTGTTCAAAACTATCTTCCCCTCCAAACTCATCACAAGGCCCCAAGACTTGGCCTCTGTTCTTCCCTTTGCAACATGAACCTCGACTTACACATCTGCAGACCTCAATCAGTGCTGACCAATAACAACATTTCCACATTGACCATCCACACAGCTACACTCAAGTCTGCATGCATTGCCCCGCCCCTGCTCAACTCACTTTACACCCATGTGAGCACAGCTATAATGCATTCTATAAACTTGCCACTGATACTGTTTAAGAAAGAACTACAGATGCTGGAAAAATCGAAGATAGACAAAAATGCTGGAGAAACTCAGCAGGTGAGGCAGCATCTATGGAGCGAAGGAATAAGAAACGAAGGGTCTCGACCCGAAACGTCACCTATTCCTTCGCTCCATAGATGTTGCCTCACCCGCATAGTTTCTCCAGCATTTTTGTCTGCCAATGATACTGTGGTTGGCTGAATCATCGGCAGAGATGAGTCAGTGTACAGGAGCAAGGTAGAACACCTAGTTGATTGATGCCTCAAGAACCATCTCTCACTCAATATCAACAAGAGCAAGAAGCTCACTGTTTACTTCAGAAAGGAGAAGTGGGGAGAACCATGCAACAGTTTTTAATGGGTGGGTCAGTGGTGAAGGCAGTTAGCAGCTTCAAATTCCTGGGCATCTTGGACGATCTGACCTGGGACCACCATGCAGATGCAATCATGAAAAAGGCATGCCAGTGCCTCTACGTGGTAGTTTAAGGCTATTTGGATGTCTCCGAATATTCTATCAAACCTTTACCGATATGCTGTAGAAGGTCCTCTGTTGACACCAAGTCAATGGATATTTTAGGGTGGAGATTGTCAGATTCTTGATTAGCATGGATGTCATGGGTTGTGGGGAGAAGGCAGGAGAATGTGGTTGAGAGGGAAAGATAGATCAGCCATGATTGAATGGCAGAGTAGATTTGATGGGCAAATGGCCTAATTCTGCTCCTATAACTTGCGATCTTATTAACATAAGCAGCTGAATAGAATGGAGGACTCAACCCAATCCGTCATGGGCATAGATCTCCCCCTCCACCATAAGCATCTGCAAGAGGTTCTGCCTCAAGAAGGCTGCATCTATCATCAAGGATTCCCACCATCCAAATCATGCCCTCTTCTCACTGCTACCATCAGGAGCATAGACACCTGAATTTCCACACACCAGGTTCAAGAATAGCTACAATTATCAGGCTCTTGAACAAACCTACATAACCCTAACCCTATCTCAACAATAGATCTCTTGCAAAACTGTGGACTTGTTTTTTTTCTCTAGTTATGATTTTACACTAGTGTCCTTTTCTTTTGAATGGCCTCTTTCTTTTAAAATGATAAGTGTACTTTACGGGTAATTTGTCTTTGTGTGTTTGTCTGAGTATGTCCTCATGGTGCTGCTGCAAGCAAGATTCGTCATAGTAGTGGTATCTCACTGTACACGTGCAAATGGTAATGCACTTGAACGTGAACCTGTCAGCTCCACAGACTCCAGACCTTCATGGTGAGTTCAAGCCTCTACATTGCTATTCCCAAGCTTGCCTCCATCAGGAGTCCACCATCAGGGAAAAGGTCAAGAAAGAATTGGTGCACAACTGACTGTAATTCAAGGACATGCACATTCTCTGGATATTCAAAAGTTATTACAGTTACTGCAGAGAACCACCAACCTCTTCCCTTATGATCTATGTCAGAAAAATCACATTCAACCCACAACATATTCAATGGTACCATCAGAAGACCTGATCCGACAGGTATTTTGAGATCAAAACCCATGAAGTATTGTGCCAAATTATAATCATTGCTGCACATTTCATCAACTATTGACTATATACTTCTTTCCGCAGTTGGATTTAATAACACAGCTTCACTTTCAGAATTTATCAGAATTAATTGTTTTTAAATAGTTTATTAGCTGTAATAATATCACCTGGTGAAACTCTCATTATTCCTTGTCACAATAGTCACACAACCCCTGGATCCTTACTAAATAAGTCATTTGTTACACTTGAAAATTACTGAATGAGATGTAATTTTCACCAATTGGAGACAATGCAAGTTAAGCAAAGTTTATTATTTTTGTTCAGAGTCCCCGTAATGCCGATATATTCAAGTAAGAATCCTAAGTGTAAGCAGTGTCACAGAGTGCATGTCTGGCTGTTACTTGCGTTTGTTTGCCAGACAAACCTCACATAGCAAACAGATAGAAGTGCTCTCACACAGCTTTCACCATCAAGGTTAGGGTCAGAATATCAGCCTCAGGATTTAGTCGTCTGTCTCTCTGCTGGGAAATGCCACAAATGACACTACGCTATTTACTGCTTCATTACAGAAGTCAAGAAAACTTCTCCGGGCAAAGTGAGGAAAACTTTTGATAGATGTGACCTTCGTATTCATACCTGGAAGCGGTATTTGATTACACTTCAAGGTCCCCAATTTATAAAAGGGAGTTCCTGCCTTTACCGAAGCACCCTGCAATATTTTGCCATCTTTTGCATCAGATGACTTTCTCAAGGCCAAGTTTCTTTCTGATGGCCAAAGAAACTCTTTTATTTTGATTAGAAAAATATTTATTCTGGCATTTTCACATTTTGAGAGGAACTTGCTGAATTCACTTGAGGTGGTGATTGCATCCAGGTGAGGTCTATCTACCTGAGGTTTGCTTTACAGAGAGCTGTGCAGTACAGTCACAGAGATAAACAGCAGGGAAACAACTCCTTCGTGTTCATACTGCCCATTAAGTACTCATTGTTACATTAATTCCCCCCACATTACCATCAATTATCCCCAGATCGAGTGACACTGCAGCACAGTGAGTGGAACCACTGTCTCACAACAGCAGAGACCTGGTTTCAATCATGTCCTCAGATGCATAGGAAAGACCTGCAGATGCTGGTTTAAACCGAAGATAGACACAAAAATCTGGAGTAACTCAACGGGTCAGACAGCATCTCAGGAGAAAAGGAATAAGTGACGTTTCGGGTCGAGTCTGAAGAAGGTTCTCAACCTGAAACATCACCTATTCTTTTTCTCCAGAGATACTGTCTGACCCGCTGAGTTACTCCAGCTTTTTGTGTCTATTTTCATGTCCTCAGATGCTGTCTGCATGGAGTTTAATGTGTCCTCAAGGATTTCCTTTGGGTGCACCTGTTTCCTCCAACATCACAAACACATGCAGGTTGGTATGTGAATTGGCCACTGTAAATTCCCCCTGGAGCGCAGTTTAGTGGTAGAATCCGAGGGCAGTATATGAGAATCATCAAATAATAAAAATTGGATTAACGTCAGATTGGTGTCAATAGATAGTTGATGGTCAGCACAGACTTGGTGGGCCAAAAGGGCTGCTTCTGTCCTGTGTGTCTCTGATTCTTAGGCTCATCTACAGGCTCAATGAACTGACAAATCTGCGTATTTCTAAGATGTGAAAAGAAACTGGGGGAACGCATCTAGTCACGGGAAGAAATGCAAAATCCCCACAGATAGCTTGAGAAGTCAAGATCAATCTCATATTGCCTGAGTTGTGACCTGAATCTGTGTTTGTGAACTGCCATGTTATATTTTGGCCTTTTATCACAACTGTAGAAGAACAAAGTATTTTAGGTGAAGATAGACACAAAAAGCCAGAGTAACTCAGTGGGCCAGGCAGTATCTCTGGAGAAAAGGAATGGGTGACGTTTTGGGTCGAATGTATCTTGTATCTTGAGACTCATCTTCAGAAACATCACCCATTCCTTCCCTCCAGTGATGCTGCCCGTCCTGCTTAGTTACTCCAACTTTCTGTGTCTATCTTTGTTTTAAACTAGCATCTGCAGTTCCTTCCTATGCAAAGTATTTCAGGTGACGGGTTGTTGCTTATCTAGACATGACCATGTATGCATTCCATCTAAGCAAGGTGATTTGTCCCCCGGAAGTGATGCTAGGATGCTACAATTTTTAGCACTTTTAGAATCTCAATCACATCTTCCTTTCCTAAGACGCCAGCAGCATCTTCGAGAGTCAAGAGTGTTTATTCTCAGATGGAACAATGACATTTTTACTTGCAGCAGCACAACAGAATATGTAAACATAGTACACTGTGAACAATATAATAAACGAGAGATACAAAAAAGTTCATGTGTGTATATATGCACTCACAAATACACACATATATATATATATATACACACACAGTCACATACGTACACACAAAAAACCCCAAACAATAACAATAATAGTCTATATAGTTCAGAGCTTATTTGAGGTTGTAGTGTTTAATAGTCTGATGGCTGTAGGGAAGAAGCTGTTCCTGAACGTTACAGTTTTCAGGCTCCAGTACCTTCTTCCCGATGGCAGGGGTGAAATGAGTGTGTGGCCAGAGTGGTGTGGTTCTTTGATTATGCTGGCTGCCTTTTTGAAGCAGCGATTCTGGTAAATCCCTTCAATGGTGAGGAGGTCAGAGCCAGAGATGGACTGGGCTTCCTTGACGCAGGTATACTCATTTAATGTCCTAACCTGGCCCTCTGTCTCCATGTAAAGATTACATTTTGGTCCACAAGCAGCCCGCCCCTTCCTCTACAGTACCTTTGCCTGCTCAAATGTCTGCTGAATATTTTTGGATCTCTTTTACGTTTATTCCCTGTCTTTCTTCATGCTTTCTCATCAACATTCTAAATTACTTTTTTACTTACAATCAAAATTTTCTGTAATCCGTCGAGTTCTTGGCAGCCTAACATCAGTCAAATGCTTCTATGCTTACAATAAGAAAGTTCAACAGCAGGTGATGAGATGAAAACCAGAAAGTAGGCGGCTTAGAGAAATCAGGCTGTAATATCACTGAATTCTGAATTTAGACCTGCCCCTGGCCACTCCCTCTTCTCCCTTCTCCCATTGTGCAAAAGGTATAGAAGTGTGAAAACCTACACCTCCAGATTCAGGGACAGTTTCTTCCCTGCAGTTATCGGGCAACTGAATCATCCTATCACAACTAGAGAGCAGTCCTGAACTACTATTTATCTCATTGTTGACTCTTGGACTATCTTTGACCAGACTTTACTGGCTTTACCTTGCACTAAATGTTATTTCCCTTATCACATATCTATACTCTGTAAATGGCTCAATCGCAATCATGTATTGTCTTTCTGCTGACTGGTTAGCACGTAACAAAAGCTTTTCACTGTATCTCGGTACACGTGAGAATAAACTAAACTGAAACTGAAACTAAAACCATGAACTTGATGAACTAGAAATTCTTGTGCACTATAATATCCGCATTGGTGGTGTTTAGTGGTGTTGTTTCAATGACCCGTGTTCAAGGTTGGTCCCAAAAGGCTGGGAAGGAGCCTGGCACTTATGCACAGACCGGGGTGAGTGGGTATAGATCAGAAAAATGGCAGGATCATGGTTGGTCAAGGGGATAGACATTACATTGAGACCCAAGCACAATAGTGACGGTTGAAGCAGATATGGAGGACATATTGGCCATATGATTGATGTATGGATGTTTGGGACAGGGGGAAATAATTAAATATTGGTCAGCATTGTTGAGGAGGGATGGAGGTGATAAATATTGGTTTTCTGGTGGTCAGGCACAGGAAAACTGGGATTACATCAAAGTGATTTGATGGAGGAACCAGATTGGAGGTCATAGATCAGGGAGTCAAAGTCTTAAACGCAGGGTGTAGTGCAACAGCTGATCAAGAGACCCTACTGTATGAAAGTTAGAGTCATAGAGTCATAAAGCACAAAAGCAGACCCTTTGGCCCAACTTGCCCATGACGACCAAGCTGCCCCATCTACACTAGTCCCATCTGCCTGAGTTTGACTCATATCCCTCTAAAGCTTTCCTTTCCATGCAAAGTTAATTGGCCTATTTGGGTGGTGTTCAACAATGACCTCTCCGGGATATCATGATCCAAGTTCCCCAGAAGCAGTCCAACAGGGATTGAAGCAGGGTAAAGATAAGATCTTTTACCTTCCATCAGAGTGAGGAGTGCCTGGAGATTCACTGTGATGTATGTTTGTGTTAAATTGTGTTAATTGTGTGTTTTGTTGCTTTTTACTGCCATGACTGCATGGTATGAAATTTTGTTCAAACTTGTTTGAATGACAATACAGGAAATTCAATTCATTGCAATCCACTTTGAGATATCATCTCAAATGTCCCCCGACACAGAAGCAAAATCAGGATACCAGAATACTCAAGGTCAAAAAATATATATTCAAAGGAAAATGGTTCCAAAATGCTTATTAGCACATTGTAAAATAAATAGTTTAGAAATTGCATAACACTGACAAAACATCAGGCAATTGAATTTTTGGATGGATATCTTTTCACAATTTTTTTCCGATAACAATGGAAAAGTAATTCCACTAATACATGTTGCCCGCATTCCCTACAACATTGCTGGGGAATTTTACAATAATGAGATGTTTGCAATGTCAATGGCCATTTGCATTTTTATCCTAACATGTCAGATTGGCTCAGTTCCTTTGATCGCTGACTCCCTCACCACTGAAGGTTAGACTTCAGTCGAGGAATAAGTAAGTACTGCATTGTTGATTGTGCCAACATACAAATGAGTGATGAACAGAAGTCCTTCTGTCCATTCCAATATATTTAAAAGTCATCACGCCACTAAATAGAACAGGGAATTCTACCACTGTCCAGGCCAGTGATCTTCCCTCAGCCAACACCATTAAAAACAGATTAACTTTGTCCTTCATCAGCTGGCAGTTTCCTGCTAGATTCAATTTGCCTTGACAAACACAAAAATAATGTACTGGATGCCAAGAGGATTGCAACTTCCTAAAACCGTGCTCTGGAGTCAGGCTTTCTTCTTTTCTATCCTGGTACAAAATATTGTGTGGATTATCACGTTAAAAATAAAAAAATTAGGTTTTAATCATAAGGTTTTATCATAAAGTAGGTGAGTAGCCAAAGGAAGTTGGAATATTTCATAATACGTTTAACATTTTAATTTATTTATTTCCCCCTGGAAATAAAGGGACTATCTTGATATTTCAAATATAATAACACTGAATTACAAATTACATTGCGGTGATCAGGCAACTGAACCATCCTACCAACAACTAGAGAGCAATCCTGAGCTACTGTCGACCTCATTGGAGACCCTCGGACTATCTTTGATCGAACTTTACTGGACTTTATCTTGCAAAAAATGTTATTCATGTTATTCCCTTTATCTCTTATCTGTACACCGTGGATGGCTTGGTTGTAATCATGCATTGTCTTTCCGCTTACTGGTTAGCGCTCAAGACTGTACCTCGGTACACGTGACAATAAATAAACCAAACTGTTAAAAGATAAAATTAAATTCTGCATGCAGTAAACTTTAAATCCTGTAAATTATATCTCTGGCATATTTACCTTTATACAAAAAATCACATGATATTAAGACATATTTGTTCAGCATGTGTTCCAATTTCCATTGTGCAGTATACACATCAACTTATAGTTTAACTTCATAACTTCACATCAGGGATGTACGATGTGAGATGGTGCAAATAATATTGGCTGGAAGAAAAGGGAGGCATTATCTCTTTGGAAAATAGAGCCTCCATAGAGTTGAGTGACAGAAGGATACAGAGATACAGAGACTTTACGCATTAAAACAAGAGAAGTAACATCAGATGAAAGAAATATGATTAGTTTCTAGAGATACAGAATTTAAAATGAAGAATTATCTACAAACTTCATTGACTTATTGTGGTGATGCTGTGCACAATTCTGGTTACAGAGACAGAGAAAATGTGCAACTGAGAATTTAGATTCATCAGAAAAGATTGACCAAGATGGGGCTTACTTCTCTGGAAAGGTGGTTAGGGATTTGTTGGAAATCTTCTAGATCATAGCAGAATTTAACAGAGCAAGCAAATGGGAAATCTTTCATCTATACCTTTCACGGGTAATAGGTGAATACAAGACACCTGAACATGGATAGGTGCTGCAAGGCAGTAGCCCTAAAGCACATTAGCTGTAGAGCTACTGCCTTGCAGCACCAAAGACCCGGGTTTGATTCTGACTACAGGTGCTTCTCTGTACAGAGTTTGTTTGTTCTCCCCGTGACCTGCGTGGGTTTTCTCTGAGAACTTCGGTTTCCCCCCACACTCCATAAATGTACAGGTTTGTAGGTTAATTGACTTGGTATAATATGTAAAATTGTCCCTAGTGTATACATGATAGTGTTAGCGTGCGGGGATCGTTGGTCGGTGCGGACACGGTGGGCAGAAGGGCTTGTATCCGCATTGTATCTCTAAACTAAACGATAGGCAAGACCAAAATTGTGAATATATTTCTGCCAGTTCCAACAAGATTCCATCACCACATATTCCCCTTCTTAATTTCCACATTCTTAAAATCGGCTTTGCTGTCAACTTCTAATAAACTCATATTTGGTCCCAAGAGATATAAACACTCTGCATCAAACTGCTCCACATTCAATCAAATAGTACGTAGACCACAACTTTAAAAAAAGGCATTGTGTTGATTTATTTAGAACTGCAATTTCCCCCTGGGTAAATCAGTTATATTTATAGAAGATTGTGATACAAATTAACACAGAACTCACAAGTCCTGCTGATATACTTCAATATCATTCGTCAGTTGGAGATAACTCATAGATCATTATGGTTATATATTCCTCATTTATAAGTAAATATGGGATATAGGTATCCATAAAGTGATACAGCACAGAAACAGGCCCAACAACCCAATTTGCCCATGCCTACCAAGATGTCACATGGACACTTGTCCCAGCTGCTTGCGTTTGGCTCACACCCTCTAAACCTTTTCTGTCCATTATATCATGATTTCTATTTCAATCCACAACATCAGAACTTCCCAAATAGTTATGAGAGTAAACCAATGTTGACAGATTCGGGAGACAATGCATGGATTGAATGTTTACATTCTGTCTCCGGAACACAAAAATTAACAAGGAATGGTATTACGTGGATGGGGCACAAATACCATTATTGTATTCTAATTTGTTGAATTCTCCAATTTTAGGTAACACATCTGGACTTTCATCTATTTCACCCCTTCACCTCCCCTGCCCCCTCCCCTGCCCCCCCCTCCTCCTCATGTGTCACACCTGGACTCCCACCTATTTCTTCCCTCCACCACCCCATCTCCCCTCGTCTTACTTTCTTCCTTCTGGCTTCACAATCTGCCACTCTTCAAACCTGTCTCACACCTACTGTTCTTATCTCTGGACTTTGTTCCAACCATCTGCCTGTCAAACCCCTCACCTGTGTCGACTTATTACTTGTCACATTTTGTCCTGCCTCGCCTCGTTTCCAGCTTCCTTCTCCACCCGGACAATCCGCCTGAGGAAGGGTCTCGACCTGAAACATCACCTATCCATTTTCTTCAAAGATGCTGCTTGACATGCTCAGTTACTCCGGCACTTTGTGTCATTTTGTGAGTTACTCCAGCACTTTGTGTCCTTTTTGCATTTTACTTTTGTTCAACTCAACAATGTTTTCAATCTTTTGGCAAATATTGTTATAAATTGACACAATTTCCTGAACACAAATGTGGCATTTGCGATGGTATCAATGCAAAAAAACTGCACTCAGTGCTTTATGTGGAATTACAAATATAGACTGTTTATAATCTAAATAAAAAGGACAGGTTACATCTAATTGTAATGGATTACGTGTTGTCTTCTGTCCTGAATAAGGCTTCTGGTAAGGCTCGAAGGTGACAATAAAATCCTTTTGGCATTGAGAAGACAGCAGTACCATGTCATCAAAGATCGTATCAGTGGATGCAATGTTAAATAGCAAGTGCAGGTCAGCGAACACTTGGATCTTCTATAATAATATGAATTAAAAACAAAATCCTAACAGATCCCATTGCAACAAGGTAATATTTCAAAATTAACTTATTTTGAAAATGCACAATGCATTGGAAACAAAGGCTAAAGAGCATATTAAAATTAATGCAATATAACTTTTAAAGCTAACATTGAAACATGGCAGCTTGAGAAATTTTCTTTTAGTGAGCAAACAGAAACTGAATTATTGTAAAAATGTTGTTTGGAGAATTTTCGACTTATTGCTGAGATGGTTACTTTTTACCTTCCTGCTTGGTTCAGTTTAGGGTCACAGAAACTTTGGCCCACTGAGCCCGTGCCGTCCAGCAAACCCTGCACACTAACACTGTCCTACACATGCTAGGGACAACTTACAATGATACCAAGGCAATCAGCCTACAAACGTGTACATTGGAAGGAGTGTTGGAGGAAACCGGAGATCCAGGAGAAAGCCCATGCAGGTCAGGGGGAGGACGTACAACATCCGTGCAGACTGCAGCCAAAGGCAGGATCACACCTAGGTCTCTGGCGCAGTAAGGCAGCAACTCTACCGCTGCGCCACCATGCCAGCTCTGCTGAAAAGAATCATGCTACTCAGTTGTATGAAAGACCACTGCTGCTTTTTCAAGAACTCCCACTCTCCCTTTCATAGGAAAACTGGGAATGAGGACTCAAAGACTGTCTGGCCCCGCTCAACTTGAGAATAAATTATAACTATTCTGTGGCTACACAGCTTGGAAAGCTGCAAGGCAGAGATGATTTGATTTCCATTCTCCACAGGGAGTACAGGACCTGAACTTTAATCAATGTAATGTATGAAATACAGGCAACCACTGTGTTGGACTGCAGTTTGGGTAATGGAAATGTAACCTTGTGAATTTCACAAATCACTACCAAAAAATCTGGTATAGAAAATTAAAAAAATAATTCTCAAGAATTTATGTGCCAATTTTAATTTTATTTCCAGTTTGTAATTCTTGATGCATGTGCAGACGATATGGCTTCACTCTATAGAAAATTACAACATGGACGGTTTTCTGGAAACACAGCCAACTATAATGCTGTGGTCACCTTTACCAGCAATAATACTGTATGACGTATCCCCCATTAATTCAAATAAACCATACTATCCATCACAGGCTCTAAATTAACCTCTTTCAATTTGCTGATCAATTCATAAGGATAATGTTCATGTATAAATTGATGTCTTTTGAATTAACCCATGCATGGTCTAATATCTCTGAGTTTCCCATCAATAAAACAAAAAGGAAATTGGGTTTTTATTTTGCATTGCTGCAAGATCTAACACTCGTCTTACAAGGCCAATATTGTTGAAATATTCTAGCCCCTGATAAAGTCCATTACTAAAACATATGTACATATGTATATGTTCCAAATAGCGGGAGTTGCACTATTCTAATCTATTTTGGCAAGGACAGCAGACTAAACAAATTTCAGCTCTTGACTCTCTACATTCTTAACTTGGCAACTTTCTCATCCTGCACACGACACCATTACAGATATATCAAGGTCATGTTCATTCAAATGGAAACTTAAACAACAGTGTACTCCACAATTTGATGCAGCATATTTTAAAATATAAAAGTGCAGCCAAAATTATACAATTGAAATGTTAAGCAAATATTTCTTGACATTTTACTCCATATTGACTTGCAGCATTAGAAAGGGTCTCTTGCAGCTTTCAAGACTCCCAAAATACTTGCCTTGGTTGCTAAGGGAACTCAGAGAATAATGCAGAGTTTTCTTCAGCCGCTTTGCACATTTCCCAACTTGCCCATTGTTTCTCCTAGTTTCGAACGACATTCATGTGACTCGACTGAATGTACGCAATTATATCACTATATGTTGCTAAATTGTCCATTTTTCTAAGTTTAATTTAGAGATTAAACAGGCGGAAACAAGTCCTCCGGCCCACCAATGCCGCACCGACCAGCGATCGCTGCACATTAACACTACCCTACACACACTAGGGATAATTTTATATTTATACATTCATACCTAGCCAGTTAACCTACAAACTTGTATGTCTTTGGAGTGTGGGAGAAAACCAAAGATCTTGGAGAAAACCCACAAAGGTCACGGGAGTACTTTCAAACTCTGTACTGACAAGCACCCGTTGTCAGGATCAAACCCGGGTCTCTGGTACTGTAAGAAAGCAGCTTTACCACTACGCCACTGTGCCACCCTTTTGCTGTAATCTGTTATGTAGTGATAGAACATAGAACAGTACCAGCACAGGAACAGACCCTTCAGTCCTATCTCCTTCGCTCCTTAGATGCTGCTGCACCCGCTGAGTTTCTCCAGCTTTTTGTGTAACCTTCAGTCCACAATGTCTATTCCAAACGTGATGCCAAAATGAACTCTTATCCCCTGCACATAATTCATGACCCTCTATTCCCTGCCTAACGAAAATTCGTTTAAATCCCACTTTAGCATCTGCCTCACCCACCACCCTCAACAGCAAATTCCAGGGACTCATCGCCCCCTTTGTAAAAAACTTGCCCCATTCATTTCCTTTAAACTGTAGTTTTACCACTTACTCCAATGGCCACATATCAAGATCTAAGGTTAAAGGTCAGCAACATCATCAAAATGATTAGTAAGTGTGCAACACAGATGGGATTCCAAACCATCAAACAAATTACAAATAGGTTCAGCAGGTCTGCAGGATTAAACTGGAACTCGAATAATTCAGGATTAATGGTCAAAGCAACAGGGCTGGAGAAAATATATGAAGGCAATAAAATAGCTTTCTTGCCACTTCATTTTTTTTAGTGCAGGAAGGAGATACAGAACTTAGTAACTTAGTAATATGGCATCAGGAAAACAACCGCTCCCTCAATGTCAGTAAGATGAAGGAGCTAGTTATTGACATTAGGAAGTGTTGTGGAGTACATGACTTATCACCATCAATGGTGTTGAACTGGAAATGTTGAGAGCTTCAAGCTCCTTGGAGTAAACATCACCAATGATCTATCGTGGACTGACACATTGAAGTGACAGCCAAGAAGGCACATCAATGCCCCTATTTTCTCAGGAGACTGAAGAAATTGGGCATGTCTCCAATGACTCTCACAAACTTCTACAGATGTACCATAGAAGACACACTGTCGGGTTACTTCACTTGTGTAAGAAGGAACAGCAGATGCTGGTTTAAACCGAAGATAGACCCAAAAGGCTGGAGTAACTCAGCGGGACAGGCAGCATCTCTGGAGAGAAGGAATGGGTGACGTTTCGGGTCGAGAACCTTCTTCAGACTAGTTAGGGATAAGGGAAATGAGAGATATATATATCGTGATGTGGAGAGATAATGAACAATGAATGAAAGATATGCAAAAAAAAGTAACAATGATAAAGGAAACAGGCCATTGTCAGCTGTTTGTAGGGCGAAAATGAAAGCTGGTGCTTCTTGGGTTCGGGAGGGAGAGAGAGAGAGAGAGAACGCCAGGACTACCTGAAGTGAGATAAATCAATACTTATACCACTGGGCTATAAGCTGCCCAAGCGAAATATGAGATGCTGTTCCTCCAATTTGCAATTAGCCTGACTCTGACAATGGAGGAGACCGAGGATTAAAGATACAAAAATATATTTTTGCCAAGGTCAACAGTCACGTGGTGGGCAGTCAAGGTGGGCAGTCACTTGGTGGAACCCTCAAAAATGCTGTCTGATTAGGTATGTAAACGTAGAGACATGACAAAAGTGATTGTGTAGGAAGGAACTGCAGATGCTGGTTTACAACGAAGATAGACCCAAAGTGCTGGAGTAACTCAGTGGAACAGGCAGCATCACTGGATAGAAGGAATGAGTGACAGTTCGGGTCAAGACCCTTTAGACTGAGAGGCAGGCGAGAGGGAAACGAGAGATAAGGAAGGAAAAAGTGTGAAAATGAGAGATCAAAGGGGACAAAGCTCAAGAGGGGGAAAGCAAGGGTTACTTGAAGTTAGAGAAGTCAATGTTCATACCGCTCTGTTGCAAGCTGCCCAAGCGAAATATGAAGTCTGAAGAAGGGTCTCGACCCGAAACGTCGCCTATCTCCTTCGCTCCTTAGATGCTGCTGCACCCGCTGAGTTTCTCCAGCTTTTTGTGTAACCCAAGCGAAATATGAGGTGCTCTTCTTCCAATTTGCATTGGGCCTCACTCTGACAATGGAGGAGGCCCAGAAAGGTCAGTATGGGAATGGGAGGAGGAGTTAAAGTGTTTAGTAACTGGGAGATCATGTAGGTCCAGGTGGACTGAGAAGAGGTGTTCAGCGAAACGATCGGCAAGCTTGCACTTGGTCCCGCTGATATATTGGAGTCTACACCTGGAACAGCGAATACAGTAGATGAGGCTGGAAGTGGTGCAAGTGAACCCGGTGAGGCAGATGTTCACTTTCACCTCTGTTTTATTGTTATGAATGAGAGGAAATCAGATTTGTGTGAGTCGCTCAGTAGTGAAGGCACAAAGGAAAGTACACATTACATGATCGATTCACAACCATTCCCTATTTGTCAGAAAAAAGATTAACTCTCAGACAAATCAATCGATTATGCATCATATAACTATCTCAAATGACAAATTAATGAATATCTGGCTGGGAATGATGCATGGTTAGAGAACTAAATAAAGAATCATATACTACAGGAAATACAGTTGTTAAGGGCCATGAAAGTGACATATGTTGAGATCCAGCCAGGATTTAAAAAGTGGAATAACACCCTCCAACTTTGTCTTTTTTGCACTTCAATACACGACACAAATCAAAAACTGTTGACCTGTTATTCATTTGCTTCCTTAACATACATTGCATGTTTTCTGTTCCTTCCTCCATCAGTTTTTTTTTTACAAATGTTCTATTATTTGAAATGGGCATTGAGATAATTGGAGCCAAAATTAATCTTCACAAACCTTGGTCAACTTTGCGTTGAATAAGTTTGACTTACCCTTTCTTCACCTGCTAATATAAGCTTTAACATATAATCAACATGAATACAGGTTAAGCTTATAATTGGCCTGAACTTCAAGCTGATCAATGCGTTCATCCATAATAAATGAACTTAACTGACTTAACGTACAACTAAATTCAGCTAGAGTTTGATCAGATGAATATTTTACAGTTACTGAGTGCAAAAAGTGGTAAACACTGCCCACTCCATCACAGGGTTTGACCTCCCCACCATAAAAGGGATTTGCAGGAGGGTAGCCTGATTATCAGAGACCCACACCACCCTGGCACACTCTCATTTCACTCCTAGCATAGGGAGAACATATAGGAGCCTAAAACCTGTAATGTTCAAGTTCAGGAACAGCTTCTTCCCCACAACCATCAGGCTATTAAAGACACCAACCTTCAAATCAGCACTTCAAATGAACTACATAGACTTGGGGGCAATGGTTTTGTATTTTTGCACTATTAAGTTTGTTTGTTTTTATATGACTAAGTAACTAAATACACACACACACATATATATATAAAGACACACATATACAAACATACACACACACACACACACATAAAGACACACATATACAAACATACACACACAATCATATGTACACACACATATACAAACACGCACACACACACAGTTAGTCACGGTGACGCAGCGGTAGAGTTGCTGCCTTACAGCAAAATGCAGCGCCAGAGACCCGGATTTAATCCCGACTATGGGTGCTGTCTGTATGGAGTTTGTACGTTCTCCCCGTGGTCTGCGTAGGTTTTCTCCGATATCTTCTGTTTCCTGCCACACTTCAAAGATGTACAGGTTTGTAGGTTAATTGGCTTGATTAATTGGCTTGATAAAATGTAAAAAATGTCCAGTGCTGAGTGATGCTCTACCTAGAGTTTTTCAGCATACCACATCCAGATCCAGATATATATACATATATATATATATATATATATATATATATATATATATATATATATACACACACACACACATATATATATACAAACTTACACACACATACAAACATTCACACACACACACAGAAATATATATATATATGTGTGTGTGTGTCTATGTTTATATATGTGTAGATATATATATAGTACATATATGTGTCAGTTTATAAACATAAAATGTCTAGACATTCAACTGAATTATTCAAACCAAGTCAAGTCTATGTCCAAAACTTCAGACATAACTGAATGTTTTGGAAAGGTTGTTGGTACTCTAATGTTGCACACTAAGGGAGGAATTTATTGAATTTATTATCTATGTGTATTGTGTTTAAATGTCTCTACATTGCTGCAAGTAAGAATTTCATTGTTCCATTGTCGACAATTGCGACAATGGAACATTTTTGACTCTTCAAAATCCTGATTTGTTACCAACTGTCCTTAATATCAAAATACAAACGTTATCATCATTCTCTACAAAAGCACTTGTTTTTTTTTTCCAGACCCCTCATTGACTATAGGTATGTCAGCACCTTATTGCTTTAAGGATTGAATAGTGTGAAGTAAAATTAATACATTTTAATGAAAGCTGCTTGCTGCAAGCTCAGCCTTCAAACCGATGTGCAGAGAATATCTGTTCCACTCTGCCAGTTCAAATCACTTTGCAGAGAGATTGCCTCTGGTGATGTGATGATAATCTAGCTGTAAAGCTGAAGCTGCCACATACAAAATTGTTTGGCAACACCAATAAAGCAAAATTTAGCCACAGATTATTTTTCATTTCCTTCATCTTGTTATCACATTTCAGGTATAAATGAAATAAATTCACCTATTGATGACCTAGAGGTTTAGCCATGACAATCTATTTGCAATGGGATCTATCCTGAGCAACATTTATGGAGTTAGTTATGCCTAGCTCACAAGTGCAAGTATGGTCACTGCTGTCTGCTCATTACTTTTGTGGTACTGAATGAATCATGGAGGACAGTCATCAGCCCATGACGATTATTCCAGCTCTCAGCAGGAGCTAACTATTTAATACCAATTCCCCTTTAAATTAATAATGATCCGCACTGCTGCTCGAAGCTTGTTAAATCCAGTAAATTATTGCAGAGGCTATCCTGATTAAACACGAGTCATTATCAAGATAATTTAAATCTATATGACGAAAACTTTGGCAAACTTTAGATAAAGTCAGTTCAGCGCCTGCACTTCACAAGCATAAAATCATCCAACGTGTCAGTCCTCATTGATATTCAATTCAATCAGCCCAAAAGAGGCCATCAAGACAGAAAATGCAGGACAATTGTATTACTACTATCACAAGGGAAGACTGTTAATAAAGGCTGGCATTTAGATATTCACCAAAAGTTCTGCAGGGTAGTTGTGTCTTAGGAGTACTTTATTTTAAGCTGTCAACGAATCAAAAAATTTCCATCCAGACACGCTCAATGGGCATAGATGGCGATACATCAAATGACTGCAACTGTTTGACTTTATTTGTTGTCAGTACCATTTGCTGTGCTGCCTTAAACCTCCTAATTTACACATTGCCTCTCCATTTTACCAACTTTGTTGTAATGTTACACACACAGGGTCGTATAAACCATTTTTTCTTCCATCTGGATAAAACGTAAGATAAAAGAGCTGGGTTTTGTTCAACCTATGGACATCCAGTGAGAACACTGAGAAATCAATAATTATTTCCAAACTACTGAGTTTCAGTATTTCAATGGTGCACTTATTGTCACATGAGCAAAGTGCAAACACACAGTGAAATTATTTTCTTACATACAGTACAGTATAGTTATACCTAAGCACATCCCAGATTAGCAAGGATATAGAAATAGTCCACTGATCCCATATGCAAGAGGCACATTCTCGTTGTTATGAGCGGTGCCAATTCCTGGCAAGTCCCAGGCAGCTGCAGGTCTCATAGTTTTAAGGCTAAGCATGTGTTCAGTGTACCTACATATAAAACTGATAGACTGTTGGTAGGTTGCAAGATATTTGTCCAGGAACCATGAAAGGGCTATCACGGCAGCGGTAGAGTTACTGCCTTACAGCGAATGCAGCGCCGGTGACCCGGGTTCAATCCTGACTACGGGTGCTGTCTGTACGGAGTTTGTACATTCTCTCCGTGACCTGTGTGGGTTTTCTCCAAGATCTTTGGTTTCCTCCCACACTCCAAAGATGTACAGGTTTGTAGGTTAATTGGCTTGGTAAACGTAAATATGTCCCTATAGGATGGCGTTAATGTGCGGAGATCGCTGGTCGGCTCGGTCCCGGTAGGCCGATGGGCCTGTTTCCGCACTGTATCTCTCAACTAAACTGAACCGACCATTTTATAAGCATCCAAACACATACCAAGTACTACAATCACTGAAATAAATGATAAGAACTTATTCGTTCTCATTTATTATATTGTTTACAGTGTACTATGTTCACGTATTCTGGTGTACTACTGCAAGAAAGAATGTCATTGTTCTATCTGGGAACATATGACAATAAACCACTCTTGACTTGAGAACATTCAATCATCAGGACTAATTAGGTTTCTACAAGGGTCATTTTAACAGTTTTTAAAGCTTTTTATGAGATTTATAAAAATCTACTGCTTGTACATCCTTTCAATTCCTACCACACCTGGGTCACTGTGCTCCTCCAATTCCAGCACCCTTGCACATCCATGACATTCGCTGCTGCATCAGTAGTCATTATATGTTCAGTTGCCGAGCTGCACAGTTCTTAAATTGCTCCCTTAAAACTGTCCATCTTCTGGCCATTCAATCCTCCTATAAGTTACTCCTTAAAACCTACTGTTAAATCAATCATTTTGTCACCCTGTTCATAGTCTTATCTGGCTTGATTACATTTTTTATTTGTTAGACTTCCTTTCTCCGTGAACCCCCCTTCCAATGTTTTGCTCTGCTGAATCTTCTATAAAAATCCAAGAGGTTATTGTAGAAATCACATTCTCCGTACCATTTTTGTTTTGTTTCTAACATAATTTCTCTAATAGACAATAGACAATAGGTGCAGGAGTAGGCCATTTGGCCTTCGAGCCAGCACCGCCATTCAATGTGATCATGGCTGATGATCCCCAATCAGTACCCCGTTCCTGCCTTCTCCCCATATCACCTGACTCCGCTTGTCTTTAACTAGCTCTCTCTTGAAATATAATTCTGCTATTGTTTATTGTCCATTGGCTCCCTCTTCCCACCTCTGCAGGGGAAAACAATAATTATAAAACAGCTGAAAATCACAAAGTGCTGAGGAACTCAAAGGGTCAGGCAGCATCTGTGGAGGGAATGAACGGGCGACATTTTAGGTCTTCATACTCATAGTAGTGGGGAAGAGAAAGCAGAAAGTAACATGGGGACAGGACGAAATCTGGCGTGAGAAGCAGATACAGGTGATGGGGTTTTTGATTAGCAGATGGGTAGATAAAGGCTAAAAATTAAAAGATAATTAGCCAGTCAATCCCCTTCCCACCTTTATCCACCCATCACTTCCCAAGCTTTGTCCTGCACCCAGCTCTTTTCCAGCTTTCATCCCCCTATTACAATTACTCTGAAGTGCCAACTTGAACTGTCTATTCCCTCCACAGATGCTGACTGACCTGCTGAACACTTTGTGATTTGCTCTGGATTCCAGTATATTTCCTCATGTCTCTGTAATAAAACTGCTGCTGGACTGAAATTTCAGCACAAACAAACGTAAAATGTTGCTTACATGAACTCAGATAAAGAAGGGCATACATCACTATGGCAAATAAGAGGCATATTCAAAAAGGCTCCTCCAGCTTTCCCTCAGCATATAACTGGGGTTTCATCTAAAAATACGACAAAGATCTGACTAAAGAAAAATCAACGTTTTAATAGTTTCAAAACCATATTCAGTAATAAGAAAAAAAACAGACCGTATCTGATTAGTGTATGTCAACCATCCAGATCAAGTTCACAATTTAGTTGCTCTTCGATTTAAGATTAAGAGCTTTGGGGATAATGTGGCGAGTTTTTGTTTGTGATGGAGAGCCAAGATCGATTGGCTTTGCAAATTGGGAAGCACAGTTGCACTGCTAGCAATTTTCCATCCATTAAAACTAATGGCTGGAAAATCATGGCAGCTAATATGCGACTTTCCAATTTGTTCATTTCCAGCCACACATTCCTAGTCTGAATCATGGACTTGGAAAATTGCCCCTGTTGCCTTATTTACCATTTGTAAATCAGCCAAACTGCGCTAACTCCAATAATGTTTGCAAATGGATGGGAACACTGTTTGCACATCTCTGCAAATAATTCATTAATTCCAGCTATGTTGTCAAGGTGTGAGATCATTTTGAACATTTAGGTTTTATTTGAAATTTGTTTTAAATTTTGTAAACATTTTACGTTTGTCCTTTCCAAATACAGCTGTCAATTCAGAAAATGCACCACAGCATTGGGGCAATAACACAACACAAGATTGTTGCATCTCCCCGATCACCATCGATGTTTGTCCTTGAACTCTCAATTCCTGTCAATAAATATAATTAAATTAGCCAATGAAGAACTGGAACATGGCAACTGACATGTTTTCACGACTTCAAATAATGAATGGCATCAGTTGTTAGCATGGTGGACTTTCCCACTGTTATGAATGACTGCAAATAATTATATAATGCATTAAAAAGACAAAGAGAACCATTGACTGAGAATTTGCTAATGACATCTGAAGCATAATGGAGAATTGAACAGGCAAGAGTTCAGTTGTAATCAACAATTAATACCATGCGCAAATTCACGTCTTCTGGCCTTTGACCCATACCCATTTAAATTAGCAATCCATCACTTTGTAAAATATCTTACAAGTAAATTGGAATTAACTCAAGCCTACAAGCAAAGTTAAAAGACATAGCAGGTAATTCCAAACAATGAGTGTGTAAAGAGTGTTATGTGATTGGAAGGAATTTGAGATCATCAATCACATTGCATATGTTGTCCTTCAAACACAAATGTTGCTCCTTTAAAAATACTGATTCACCGAAGAACAAGAACTCTTGCTGCTGAAATGTGGGTCAACAGCTGTGCCAGCAGCTATAATGAAGATTTTCCATCCAGACCCACTGGTTGAACAAAGTGCGAGATCAGTAGGACAAAGTAAATGGCATTCGTAGGTCGTCTGCGATGTTTTTAATAGATGGCAAAAGTACACTTTACTTCTGGTAGTCTATTGTCATTATATCAACATGTTCATGCTTAATGACAATGTCAACAACAAGAATTCTTCTAACAGACAATTTCAAATTTAGTTTAGTTTAGTTGATAGATACAGCAAGGAAACAGGCCCGCATCGACCAGCGATCCCCGCACCTTACCACTATCCTGCACACACTGGGGACAATTTACACATACACCAAGCCAATTAACCTACAAACCTGTACGTCTTTGGAGTGTGGGAGGAAACTGAAGATCTCGGAGAAAACCCATGCGGTCATGTAGAGAACGTACAAACTCCGTACAGACAGCACCCATAGTCGGGATCGAACCTGGGTCTCCGGCGCTGTAAGCTGTGCCACCTTTGCCGCTATAAATCAGATAAAAGAATGTATTGCCTTCAGGAATAATTACTATCAGTAATTAATATCTCCTTAATGACTTCCTCTCTTTGTTTAAATATGATTTTGTTTCCTTAATAGGGAATTGCAATGAAATATATTATTACCTCAGTGCCTCTCAACATCAACAAGTTTATAGAATAGTTTCTAAAACAAGCATCAGCATTTTTTTTGTAACATATGCAAGAAACACCATTATCTGCAACTTCCAGGAGTTCCTGATAAAACAGTCCAATTTTCCACTCTAATAGGTTTACAAGATTCAATTTGTAAAACCTTCATTTGATACAGCGACTACCACCAATGTGGGTAAGATCGGCGATGTCACAGGAGCAAGGCAAGCTAGAGGGCGCCGTCCTGTATGGTATGGCTGCCCAGCCTGCAGCTGTATGTCTTTCCCCCTTTTCTTTATTTTAGTGTGTTAAAGCGTTTTGTTTTGGAGCCTTTTCTTTTTTATGTGGGGGGGAGGGGGGGGGGGGAAGGGGGAAACTGCTTTTCCTGGTCCCTACCTGGTCGGAGAGGCAGCTTTTCTCCGGGCTGCAACTTCGACCCGTCCTCGCGGCCTACCAGCGGGCCTGGAGCGTCGTTTCCTGAGGGGACCGCCCAGAACCTCGGCTTCGGTAGCGGCGGAGCGCTGGAGCGCCATCGCGGGACGGAGCGGGCGATGCCTTGCCTGGGTCGCTGCGCTGGAACTCTGGTGAGCTGAGACCGCCGAGACAAACATCGCGGAGCCGCGGGTCTGTGGAGCGGCCAGCTGCGGGCGGCGGCGCTGAACCTTAACATCGGGAGCCAGTGGGGGAGCTCCATTCAGCGCGGCCTTGTCGGCTTCGGAAGCCGCGGACTCCAGTAGGAGGCGGCCGTTCCAGGTGTCCCAAGCCGCTGAGAGGATTCTCCCGACGCCGGAGCACCATCACCCGGCGAGAACGGCCTGCAACATCGGGCCTCCGTGAAGGCAACTATGGAGGCCTCAATAGGCCTGACTATGGGTGGACATGGGTTGGGGACTGGACATTGTGCCTTCCCTCATAATGGGAACCATTGTGGGGGGATGTTTTTATGTTTAAATCTCTTTATTAGTGTTGTGTCTGTATTCTTTATTTTATGTGCTGCATGGCAAGAAGCATTTCACTACACCAATTGGTGTATGTGACAAATAAACTAACCTTGAACCTTGAACTACCCTTGAACCTCAGTATTTCTTTACTCCTTTATTGTTGCTGCATCCAAAATTCTGTAATCCTCCAGCAACAACACAAGAATACCAACGCCAATGGCAACCATGACAGTTGAGGAAATCCCATCTCCACTTTCTTAGGGCAACAAAGGGTCAAGAGACAAGAATGGGTCAAGAGGCAGCAGTCAAGAGAGAGAGTCAAGAGTTCTTCATTGTCATATGTCCCAAAAAAGAATAATGAAATTCTTATTTGCAGCAGCACAACGGGTTTGTAACCACATTATTCAGTAGGTACAATGAACAGCAGACCATTCGCTATCCTAATGGAGAAGATTGGGGTGGAATATTGCAACACGGCCAGTGAAGGCCATATTTTATAGCGTAAACAGAGCATAATCTGCCTTTTGTTGGATTATTGCGTAAAACTCTGGTCACCACACTAGAAGGATGTGGTTGCACTGGAGAAAGTCGGGAGGAGATTTGCGAGGATGTTGACTAGATTAAAGAACTTTAGTTATGGAAAAATGGACTGATAGGTTTGGGGTAGGTTTTTATCTGGAATGCAATAGGCTCAGGGTTGACCTTATAGAGTCATATACAATTGTAAGATCGGACAGATAGTCTGATTTTTAATTTTTTTTTGCAATGGATAGCGGTTTCAAAGACAATAGTGTACAGGCTTAAGGTGAAAAGGGGACATTTTATGACTGGTAATCAAGCTACTGAGTGGGCCA
Organism: Raja brachyura; assembly: GCA_963514005.1. The sequence goes on along the minus strand of OY740798.1, from coordinate 18,320,297 downwards.
TTCAGACTGAGTAGGACATTCAGATTGAGTGCTTTTACATTTAGTGTCTTTTTTTACTTCCCTGAGGTCTTGGCAGATGAATGTTTCTAACCAGCTGAAAGAAGATAGGCAGGTGGATATGATCAAAGTGAGGGGAGGGGGCAAATTAGAGGTTCCCACTTACTCCACCTATGTGAAACACTGGTGATATTGTGGGTTGAAGAATAAATTATATTTGAGAAGAATTGGATGTTAGTATAGGGTATCTATAAGAGCATGTCACTACTGGCCACTAGTTCTGCAGCAACTATGCACGGTCCTCTGGACATGGCTTGTCTCTTCAATATCTCTCAGTGTCGGCTATCTTCTGCTGCAAGAGGAAGCAGAGTGCATTAGTGCAATGTGTCCGGCGTGATATACCTGTCACAGTTGAACTGTTGGCATGTGCGTGAGATGCATGGTGGGTGTGAGGTCTGTAGTGAGTGGTTGATGTGTCACAGAGGATACATTTTGGAAGTGATCACATTGATATAATTTATCATGAGATCAGCGAAAGGATGTACATTGTGCACAAGTGTTTGGGGGTGGTATTTAGGATTTAACATTGCTTCACGGAATAGTGACACCACATGTGAGGTTACTGAACTTCATTGGGCTCGGCAAAGAGGTCCTCAATGATTCACTTCTCGCGATAATCTCAGCTGTGACATTTGCCTCACAAGGTCAAAAGGTCATAGATGATAACAGTAGAATTAGGCCATTCGGCCCATCATGTCTACTCTGCCATTTAATCATGACTGATCTATCTCTCCCTCCTAACCCCATTCTCCTGCCTTCTCCCCATAACCTTTGACACCTGTGCTAAACAAGAATCTATCTATCTCTACCTTGAAAATGACCACTGAATTCCAGTCACAGGTCACTTGGAGAATGTATAATTGACTCATTGACTCCAGTCAATTAATTATGAACTTGGAGAAGGCTTTTCTAAAATGTATTAAATTGTCATTTTATGCTTGGTGTTAATGCTACTGAATCAGTGTTTGATGAGGTTGAATGCAGTTTTATATATTTCCACGTGGAACAACACATTTTGTGTTGCTACATTGCCAAATATATTTTATCAGGTTTGGAAAGTTAATGTAGTCCATTTGAAATAGCTTTAACTGATAAATGTTAAACGATAGTAAGTACGGCTTTCATTTCATTCTGTGAATGACCAAGATGACCATAATCCATGTGTTGAAATGGCACACATTATCCAAGGTAGAGAAAGTCATGACCTTGTTAATGGGCTGATCTGATCATGGGGTCTGATGGTTTGGCTGAAAAAAACATTGCCCTCATTCGCTAAGAATTTGATGTCTCAGAAAGGTTCAGTAAGACGAGCAAACTTAGGTAAACACATTGGAAGATTTTCTTGAAATAACAACAGTTAAAATACATTTTGACAGGTACAAGGATAGGAATGGTTGAAAGGGATATGGAACAAATGTGGTCAAATAGGACAAGCTTAGATGTGGCATTTTGGTTGGCATGGACATGTTGGAGTGAAAGGCCTTTTTCCGTGCTGTGAGACCGATTTTATGTCTCTACTTCGTGCAAGTACCCTGCTGTAAAATATCCATCCGTCACAATCTATTGAATTCTGAAATATATCTCCTGACTGTCAATGATGAGAGTGTTCAGAGCACACGATCCTCTGATATGAAATAAATTAAGAAAATAGTTCATTTTTTCTGAAACATTTAAATTCTAACCATTCATCAAGAGGTGAAATCCATAGAGAAAACAAACATAGCCGATATTCACCTTTTCATGTTTGCCCCACTCTGCTGGCATCTTTATCCCAAATGCCAGTGGCATTTTGGGGAGCACAGTGGTATAGCGGTAGAGCTACAGCGCCAGGGACCCAGGTTCGATCCTGACTACAGTAGCTTGTCTGTACGGAGTTTGTACGTTCTCCACGTGACTTGTGTGTGTTTTCTCCGAGATCTTCGGTGTCCTCCCACACTCCAAAGACGTACAAGTTTGTAGTTTAATTGGCTCGGTTTAAATGTAAAATTTCTCTTGGGTGTGTAGGATAGTGTTAATGTGGGGTGATCACTGGTCAGTGCGGACTTGGTGGGACGAAGGGCCTGTTTCCGCGTTGTATCTTTAAACCAAACGAAATAACATGGCCAGTTCCACATGAAAAAAATAGATTTCACCCAATGATATGTAATTGTGCGGACAGAGAAACATAGAAAATAGGTGCAGGAGGAAGCCATTCGGCCCTTCGAGCCAGCACCGCCATTCAATATGATCATGGCTGATCGTCCGCTATCAATAACCCGTGCCTGCCTTCTTCCCATATCCCTTGACTCCACTAGCCCCTAGAGCTCTATCCAACTCTCTCTTAAATCCATCCAGTGATTTGGTTTCCACTGCCCTCTGTGGCAGGGAATTCCATAAATTCACAACTCTCTGGGTAAAAAAGTTTTTCTCAGCTTAGTCTTAACTGACCTCCCCTTTATTCTAAGAATAAAGTGCTTTAGTGAACTTCTGCATGGGATTCAATGACTGATATTCAATTAACTTTGTAGCCTTCCATTTCTGCTCCCTGCCTCGCCATAATAAAGAGTTTACAAAGCCATATTGTAAGGAAAGATTGAGGGAGATCACTGGCTTTGTGGTAGTAAGCATGTGGTAGTTCCCAGTGAAATGCCAGTATTTCTCACGGAAAGTACTGCTAGAAATATATGCTTCATTTTATCACTGACTGTAATTCTTACAATTTCACACCTGCTGTGGTGCAGTGTAGTCAAAGCTACTGGAAATAATATCTTACAAGCAGTTACCTCCTTATCCAAAAAACAAATGTCAGTCTATTATCCACATTTAAATTGATTAGCATTATAATTTTTTTTCTCTCAGGCGCAGCATGGTGGTGTAGCGGTAGAGTTGCTGCCTTATAGCGCCTTGCGATCCTGACTACTAGTGCTGCCTGTATGGAGTTTGTCTGTTCTCCCCTTAACCAGCGTGGGTTTCTCTGGGTGCTCCGGTTTCCTCCCACTCCAAAGAAGTACAGGTGTGTAGGTTAATTGGCTTGATAAAACTGCAAATTGTCCCTAGAGTGTGTAGGGTAGTGTTAGTTTGCAGAGATCGCTGGTTGGTGTGGACTCAGTGGGCTGATGAGCCTGTTTACGCATTGTATCACTAAATTAAACTAAAAAGATGTGCAGAGTAGATAAAATGATGCCCGTGTTTCTGCACCTACGCAAATTCCTGCTGCAATTACAAGCAAGTGGTGGTCTTCGATCAGTGCGAAAAATCTCAATTACTGTCTTGCTAAAAATATAGCCCACTGCTATGCTTGAGTTACTCTGGTAAAAATGATTATCCCTAACACAAAATGGAGGTACAATCTTCTCTGCATATTCGTACCTGGATCTAGAGACAACATTTATAATTCACAAAAACCAATTCCATGTCCAGGATTAACAGAATGTGGAAACATGAATTTCATTTACTAACACCAATTTAATTTTAGTAACTTAAATTCACCATTCATATGGTTTCTGATGATGACCTTTAGGTTATTATAATTGTTGTTTGGCGTCTAATCAATTGGTATTATTTTAGTAATTACTAATAAGATAAATTGGATTACAGGGAAAATCTATTCCACTGTATATTTTCGAGTTGGAAAAAGTGAATAATCTCACAGCAAAGAAAAAGGCAGGTTGATTTGTTACTTGTTCTTGAAATGCTTTTAAGCTCCCTGTACATCAGTACATCCAAAACTGATTAAAAACATAAGTGATTAATGAGAAAAAGAAATATTATAAGATAAATAATGGATTTAATGAAATTGAAAATTGCAGGGCAAACAGTGCATTTAAATTCAGAACACTGTTTTAAATTTAATAGAGTCCAGACAAACTGCATGTGTGACTGTGTTAAAATTGAAAATCCTGGGGAGTGAAAGGGGATACTTAACCATTTTAATTGAACTTTCATTTCAGCAGTTGTACACTTTTAACCTTGGCCACAGAACATAAATTATGTCAGTGTCAGGTCACTTAAATCAGTTGTATGAAAATGTGTTTCATGACAGGAAAATTGCTCTTGTCATTGCCGTTATTGGGGTGGAGCTATGACAATAATTTTCAAATAGATTTTCAGTCAGAGGAAGAGCAGGGTGACACAAAAGTCCCAAAGAATGTTGACAGAGCATAATCACCTAGATGTGTAGGTTCCCTTTCCGAGTTGCAGAAGATATTAAAATCTGTTCATTGTTTTAGTACAAAAGTTAACAAATGTTAATTTCTTACGTTAAAAATAGAAAACGCTGGAAATATGTGGCAGATCAAGCAACATCCATGGAAAGCAAAAGAGAATTAATATCTCAGGTTGAAATCACTTCTGCAGAATTGGCACATTTATGAAGTAAAGTTTGTTTTCTTAAACATTGTTCATAATCAAATGTCTGTCAGATATTTTAGACATATGTTTGAGTTTCCCCTGTTAATTTCATGCCTCTGATAAATGCAGGACTTAATTACTGAAATTTTAAAACCTCTGATTATTGCAGGAAATTTATATACTTTCAAACCGGAACGCAAGTTTAATCCTTTTGACATAAAAAGATGCACAGTATTGCAGCGGTATAGATGCTGCCTTACAGCGCCAGAGACTCGGGTACGATCCTGACCATACAAGCTATCTTTATGCAGTTTGTACGTTCTCCCCGTGACCTGCATGGGTTTCTCCGGGTGCTCCAGGTTCCTCCCACACTCCAAAGACGTACAGGTTTGTAGGTTAATTGGCTTGGCATAATTGTAAATTGGTCTTAGACTGTGTAGGATAGTGTAAGAGTGTGGGAACCGCTGGTCGACGCAGACCCTGTGGGCTGAAGGGCCTGTTTCCGCACTGTATCTCTATCTCTAAACTAAACTAAACTTCTCCATTTAAATACTTTGTTCTCTGGACGTATAAGTAAACGAGGCCTTCCGACGACAAATAAGTAGTAATTTGCCATGAATATTTGTTCTTTCTCCTACAACAGCAGGCATGTTCTGTGATTAAGAGGTTTGTAATTGAATGCTGTCACAGTCAGTGGTATAAAGATTAATGATGCTGTTCATTATGCTTCTGTGAACAACAAATATGTCTTTAGAGATGGGGTGGGGGAGCTTCTCGTTTGATGATCAACTTAAGCTTGTGTTCTGAAATTACCATCAACAGACATCTCATGTGTTGCAGCACACTGTCATTTCCTGAGTTTGTGATTTTTACCATTAATGTGTTATGACAGTCGGACATCATTATTTTTAGCACATAAAGTGGTGACTAACGACAACCCTTTCTATGAAGAAATGTGCTACTGTGAAGAAATGTGCAACTCGTAAACACTGCAGCAGGGAACGAGTGAAAACAGGCTCTCCTGCAAGTCAAAACAACAATCACCACTTCAATTCTAATGTGGTAGGAGTGTCAAACAAAACAAATATTGGCGCCAAGCTATATCAGAAAATATTAGGGCAGATGGTCGTTTAAGGAACATATCACAGGAGGAAAGAAAGATACGGAGACAGAAAAGTGTGGGGAATAAAACATCCGTGCTTAGGATATTGACAGCTGATGGTTGCAATGATAAGATTATACATTTCCAGACAGTCATAAGACCAGAATTGAAGGTTAATGGAAAAAACAGGAAATGTTGGGAATACTCACCAAGTCAAGTCAGAACTGATGAAGGAGTTGGGACCTGAAAGGTTAACTCTGTTTCTCCTCCCATATGTACAACCTGACCTTTCGGCTCTAGTTTAGACTGAGGAGATACACAGTGGAAACATGTCCTTCGGCCCCAATAAGTCCGTGTTGACCAGCGATCGCCCCTTACACCTAAACTATCCTAGCCACTAGAGACAATTTACAATATACAGAAACCAATTAACCTACAAATCTGTACGTCTTTGGAATGTGGGAGAAAACTGGAGCACCCAAGAGAAAATCTACATTGTCACAGGGAGAATGAACAAACTGCGTGCAGGCAGCACCCGTAGTCAGGATCGAACCCAGGTCTAGCGCTGGACCTGCTGAATGTTTCCAGCATTTTCCGGTTTTATTTCAAATTTCCAATATCTGCTGGTTTATTTTTTTTTAGCATTTCTAGAACTCGTATTGATCAAAGAAATGAGGAGTGGCAAAACTATGCTTATATTTTTCAAACTTATTGCAACAAAATAAATATTTTAATAATTCTATTGCGACATCCTAAAACACATTAAATGAAGAAAAAATAAACACTCACATACCAAATGCTTAATACAAATTGCAGAATGTTCAGATTGCAAATAAGGGGACTCTACCCAAACAAACAGGTGTTCTGATGGTGCACGTTTAAAAAAATAATATTCCAGTTAAACATAACAATTTTTCTGGTGACATATTTTAAATTCCCCCTTTACACACACATTTGCTTCTTTTGTTTTTAAATGCCATCATTTCTGAGCTTCCATGGGAAACAGTTTAATTTGTGAATCCCAATAGAATATTTTTGAAGAGTACCTTATCCATGTTGCGCCGGCTATGTCCCAGCCATCAAATCAGATACAGGCTTCTGCTTGGAAGAGAGAACAATGCTGCTGTACACTTGGCTTCAGACTCCATTGAGACCACTATGTTTTAACGCAGAACACACTTACAGGGATGACAGAGATTCAGCCTCCTGTAATTGATTGAGCATACCTTTGATGTGAAGTAAAGAATTTGCTGTCTACTCTGCTCTGCGGAGGCACTGCAATACGTTTCTGTGAAGATCTCGTTTTTTGGTCGATTTGCTGCATGCCCTCAACTTTCTCATCATGTCACCTCAGGTTTTGGCCACAGCTGCACAGCACGGGAGGGAGCTGAAGGAGGAAGAGCTCCTTTCTGTTAACGCTTGAGGGTCTGTCCCCATTCACCGATACCAACGGATGAAACATGTTGTGACTGCTGAAATAAACCTGGATAAATCTCAGGCCTGGGCTAACTGAGAAGGAACGCTCAAGCCAAGAAATCTGGGACAAAGCCAATCTCAGTGAAATAACAACATACTTTCAACACCCTACAGCTGCCATTTCATTACATTGCATCACCAGAACCCAACCATGTCCCACAACCCGAGAGTGAATACAAGCAAAAGTAAATAATACTTATTCCGCAGCAGATAGAGACATAGAGTGATATGTTGTGGAAACAGGCCCTTCGGCCCAACTAGCCCACACCGGCCAACATGGCCCAGCTACACTAGTCCCACCTGCCTGCATTTGGTCCATATCCCTCCAAAACTGTCCTATCCATGTACCTGTCCAACTGTTTCTTAAATGTTGGATAGTCCCTGCCTCAACTACCACTTCTGACAGCTTGTTCCATACACCCACCACCCTTTGTGTGAAAAGGTTATCCCTCAGATTCGTATTAAATATTTTTCCCTGTCACCTTAAACCTATGTCCCCTGGTCCACAATTCACCTACTCTGGGCAAGAGACTCTGTGCATCTACCCGATCTACTATTGGTCTATTCTAGATCCCAACCTACGTTTGTTTCTCCATTATTTCAACTTTGCTTGACCACAAACGATGAACACAGACATCAATTACGTCATATTTATTCATCTAATTAAGGTAAAAAGTACAATGTCATCAGCATACTAATTTTGCGCAGAGTTAGTAATGAGGCTACGAATGCTACATCCTCCCTTCATACTGCCGATGGAAAAAGAGCAAAAGATTTGTGGTTGTGCTACATCAGTGACTTTTCCTGTGGAGTACTCATGTATACATTGTGTGGTTTCCAAGTCGACAATCCTGGCAAAGCCCTCCTCACAAAGATAATTCAGCTCCACTTTAGTCCCTTACATGGTGTTAGATATCAGCAGTCTGGAAAGACCCATAAGGGAAATAAATTAATTGTCACAGTTAGCTTAAGTCTCATGGACAAAGCCACCCTGGTTACAATTGTATCTGCAGCATGTGGCAGATCTTTGTCACACAGATATGGAATTACTTCTCAATGAGGTGCATATTCAACAACATGCTACATGTTGATGCCCCTTCACTCCTGCAGCATGTGTTTTAAACTAAAATGATCGTCAGTTTATGTCGATAACAGAGGAGATTTTCAGTGCAGGGAAACATGAGCGCTGGAGGATAAGATGCTCTTCCACCTATAACATCAACCTTTCCCAGGTCAGTCATAGAAATGTGTAAAGCTAAGCACAAAAAATAAGATTTGATTTACTAAACTTCTACTATGTTCATATTTAGCCAATTATGGGTAGAATTAAGTTGTGCATGTCAGCAAACTAAAAGGTGAAAGAGAAAAAAGAGAGGCAGAAGCAAGGAGACAGAGATAGAGAGAGAGGGAAGGGGAAGGAGGGGAGAAGGGGGGGGAGAGGAGGGGGAGGGGAGGGGGGGGAGAGGGGGGGAGAGGGGGGGAGGGGGGGGAGAGAGGGGGGAGAGAGGGGGAGAGAGGGAGAGAGAGGGGGAGAGAGGGGGAGAGAGGGGGAGAGAGGGGGAGAGAGGGGGAGGGGGAGAGAGGGGGAGAGAGGGGGAGAGAGGGAGGGAGAGAGAGGGGGAGGGAGAGAGAGGGGGAGGGAGAGAGAGGGGGAGGGGGAGAGAGGGGGAGGGGGAGAGAGGGGGAGGGGGAGGGGGAGAGAGGGGGAGGGGGAGGGGGAGAGAGGGGGAGGGGGAGAGAGGGGGGGGAGAGAGAGGGGGAGGGGAGAGAGAGGGGGAGAGAGTGGGGGGAGAGAGGGGGGGAGAGAGTGGGGGGGAGAGAGTGGGGGGGAGAGGGGGGGGGGGAGAGAGGGGGGGGGAGAGAGGGGGGGGGAGAGAGGGGGGGGGAGGGGAGGGGGGGGAGGGGAGGGGGGGGAGAGGGGGGGGAGAGGGGGGGAGAGGGGGGAGAGAGGGGGAGAGAGGGGGGGAGAGGGGGGGAGAGGGGGAGAGAGGGGGGGAGAGGGGGAGAGAGGGGGAGAGAGGGGGAGGGGGAGAGAGGGGGAGGGGGAGAGAGGGGGAGGGGAGAGAGGGGGAGGGGAGAGAGGGGGAGGGGGAGAGGGGAGGGGGAGAGGGGAGGGGGAGAGGGGGAGGGGGAGAGAGGGGGGGAGAGAGAGGGGGGGAGAGAGAGGGGGGGGGAGAGAGAGGGGGGAGAGAGAGGGGGGAGAGAGGGGGGGGAGAGAGGGGGGGAGAGAGGGGGGGGAGAGAGTGGGGGGGAGAGAGTGGGGGGAGAGAGAGGGGGGGAGAGAGAGTGGGGGGGAGAGAGTAGGGGGAGAGAGTGGGGGGGAGAGAGTGGGGGGGAGAGAGTGGGGGGGAGAGAGTGGGGGGGAGAGAGTGGGGGGGAGAGAGAGGGGGGAGAGAGGGGGGGAGAGAGGGGGGGAGAGAGTGGGGGGGAGAGAGTGGGGGGGAGAGAGTGGGGGGGAGAGAGTGGGGGGGAGAGAGTGGGGGGGAGAGAGTGGGGGGGAGAGGGGGGGGGAGAGGGGGGGGGAGAGAGGGGGGGAGAGAGTGGGGGGGAGAGAGTGGGGGGGAGAGAGTGGGGGGGAGAGAGTGGGGGGGAGAGAGTGGGGGGGGGAGAGAGTGGGGGGGGGGGAGAGAGTGGGGGGGGGAGAGAGGGGGAGGGAGAGAGGGGGAGGGAATAAAGAGTCACAGACGCAGTGGATCTTCAATAGATTAATCTAATCCAGATTGATCAATGAACAATATGCTGACCATTTATATATATCCTCCACATAAAAGGAGATCTGAAACCAGAACTGCCATTAATAATGCACTAAGGATATATTAAATGCTTTTTTAAGTTGTTGCATCTAAGGGATTTTTGACTGAAATCAAAACACCAAAACCTAGGGCATTGACTGTCATTTAAAAATGTGTTTTATCTCTTGAAGGGACTGGCCCATATTTGATGTAAAATGCAGACTGCTTTGTGCATAACAATTGGCATTTGGCAGTGCCCTGCTTAGATAATGTTTCTGTTCCTGAGAACTATCCTGAAGCCAATTTCTTTTAAATCAGAGACATGAATAGCAATCCATATTGTATCACTCTACAAATACTTGCTATAACTATTTAACTTAAATGAAATAATCACCCTACACAGCACATTGTAAACTGACATTCAGTAAACCCTCATTATAATGGACCATGAGGGGGAATGGTGTCCGTAATTGCCAAATGTCAGTTATAACCAAGTAAGGTATTATCATTGTATGTAGTTGAGACAAAGAGCTGCAAATGATGGTTAATATACATAAGAGACATAAAGTGCTGGAGTAACTCAGCGGGTCAGGCAACATCTCTGGAGAATATAGATAGATGACATGGAGATCCTTCTTCAGAATTATTAAGTCTGTTGTGTTACTCCAGCACTTTGTATCATTTCACCTTAAAACTAGGCGGTGATGCCGTTGGTCTGTATCAACCAGCCCTTCTTCACAGGTTTACGCAGCTTGTGATGTAGGTCACATTGTAGCCCCCAACAGGACACGTTTTTTACAGGCCTGTTGCCAACAACAAGACGTGCTTGGTCACCATGGGGCTCCCTCCCCTCTCAGCCGCTGCCAGCAACTCCGGGGAAGAAGGACAAGGAGGAAAAAGGCAGTGGAGGGGGGAGTGGGGAGTGGTGGGGGAAGAGGCCGAATGGACAGAGTGATGGGAGGTGGAGGCAGTGGCGATCAAGCGGGGAGCGTACAAAGTCATCACCAGTGACAGCAAGAAGCAGCAGCAGGTGAGAGGGGAGGGAGCCACATGGTAACCATGCGCATCCTGTCAACAGCGTTGACCTGAAGAAAGTGCTGTCCCCAGGGGCTACTTCTTGAGCAGCAACAACAGCTGCAAAAAACCAGGCTGTGTGGTGGGTGAAGAAGGCCTGGTGCACCTGGTGAGTCGGGAGTGGGGTCGGAAGCCAGGGCTCTTACACGGCCGGGGAGATGGTACAAGCTGGGGGGGGGGTTGGCAGGTCCGTCTGCAGACTCCAAAATCCATTATAAAGGATCCTTAAAATAAGGGTTTACTGTGTTAAAACTAGTAGAATATACAAATTATTTCATCAGTAATAAACACCATTAAATATTTTATTTGAACGACTATCAGCCTTGAAATGCTTTAAACATGGATGGGAGAATTTGCATAATCAGATTTTTGCATGTCCGGTTGTCCATAATCCTAGGAAAGTAAATGTGCCAGGAAATGCACGATTTCTGTGTGTGCCACCATGGACATAGAGGTCCTAAGTTGCAGAGCTGCTTGATGGCATTGAAGCACAAAGATGAAGAGATTTTAGTTTAGTTTAGTTTATTGTCACGTGCACTGAGGTACAACGAGAAGCTTTTATTGCGTGCTAACCAGTCAGCAGAAAGACAATGCATGATTACAAACGAGCCATTCGCAGTGTGCAGATACATGATAAGGGAATAACGTGAATGACGTTCAGTGCAAGATAAAGCCCATTAAAGTCCGATCAAGATAGTCAGAGGGTCTCCAATATGGTAGATTAGCTCAGGACTCTTCTGCCATCACTTAACCAACCTATGCAGGTTAGACCTGGACATTCATCCCTATTAGTTTCATGGAGAGGAACAGTTATGAATCAACTTTTGATATAATTGAATATTTCAGGCATTTATTTTTTTTGTATTTTCATTTTTTTTTAACAATTACTTATTTTACTAGTATGACTATTTGTTTAAAGTCAGCAACATTTAGCCTGTACAGCAGGATGAAAGAATATTCAAGGAAATTACAGCAGGATGAAAGAATATTCAAGGAAATGCTTCAGATCTATTGGGAGGTCTGAGCTGTTCCTACATCTTGTTCTAGTTTTAAAAATTGTCACAGTAGCAAGCTGAGAGTGGGCGGTAGGAGAATAACATTCAAGTTTGAGAAATCTCAAGAATCATTTGTAAAGGTGAGCCAATTTAAACAAAATATGTATTAGCTAGGGGTTTGACATGCACAATTTATGACTAGACTAAGTGGGACCCGTTGGGTCCCAGCATCACATGGAAGGGCTGGTCCCTCAACGCAATTTTCCACCTCTCCACCAATCCCAATATTGGTGGCCAGTGGGGGGGCTTTCTGGATCACTATATGGGTGTCTATACTGGATATGGGTGAAGTGGGCTGAAGGGACTGGTTTCCAGAGGGCTAGTGTGGACATTGTGGGCCGAATGGATTATTGGGCTGGCGGCTCAGTCATTCAAGCCTGTTGTGTTGGCACCTCACTCACGGCTGGTGGGCTGGCAGTTGAATCATGGCTATTCCGCGAAATTCCATTTCAAGCAGGGTGCAAGGCCACCAAATTGAAGTGCAGTTTCTTACCACTTCAAGCAGGGTGCAAGGTCACCAAGTTCAAGTGCAGCTTTATACTATTTCAAGCAGGGTGCAAGGCCACTAAAGACAGCGAGTCGTGACCTCTCCCTCCTCCATCTTGCAGAGACTGAGCCAAGCCCACACCTCTGAGTTTATAGTCCCGCCCCATCCCACCAGAAGGGGCGTGGCCTTCATGGCGTGATTGACAGGAGAGAGAATCTCAACATTTTTTAGACACTAATAACTCTTTTATTTTAAATCGATGGGAACAATCCTCAGCACCTGATGAGCGGAGGGGGAATCTGAGTAAGATGGCCAAAAATCACAGCTGTACGTGGTAGTGTTTTTTCTAAAATCAGTGTAAAGCGCAAACAGAAAGTGGTCAAGATTAGACTTTTAATTATATAGAGGGCAAGGCAACTTTAATTAGGCAAGGCAACTTTAATTAGGCAACACAGCTTTAGCATTTCCAAACCAAAGTCACATAGCTTTAGCATTTCCAAACCAAACGCAACACAGCTTTAGCATTTCCAAACTATATTTTCAAACCACATTAAGGGCACTGACAGGTCAGTAAAACCACTCACAGTTTAGTCCACATGTGTTTAGTGTTATTCGCAGCTCAGACTGAGAGACATGACCCTCTCACACCCCCATCTGGCAGAGACTGACTGAGGCACTCAACGCTTCTGGGGTTTATAGTCCCTCTGGAAGGGGTGTGGCCTTCAGGAGAGAGAATCTCAACATTTTTTAAACACTAATCACTTTTTTATTTTTCATCGATGGGAAATATCGTCCTGCGCAGCGGAGGGGGACTCGGAGGAAGATGGCCAAAAATCACAGCCGTAAGTGGCAGCGTTTAATCTAAAATCAATATACAGAACAGGAAGTGGCTAAGATCAGACTTTTAGTAATATAAATTTTGTTTATGCATCGCCACGTCTACAGCACTGAAGTGCTCATGAAAATGACCAGTCTATTTCTGTTTTTCAAGAACCTTCTTTTCTACAAAGGTACTTATGTTGATTACTGCAACGAAATAACATATCTGACCAAAGAAAATGGCAGCTTATGAATCTTCTTCTCCAAATTGACACCCAATTCATACAGTGGGAGTTAATTAGATTGATTAATATGCTTTGATCCCATTATAAAAATGGGGTCCGAGGGGTGATAATATTAGAGATGTATAAACTCACAAGGGGCATCGATAGTGAATGCATGCAGTCTTTTTCTCGGGGTTGGGAAACCAAGAATTAGAGGGCATAGGTGTAAGGAAAGAGGGGAAAGATTTAACAGGAACCCGAGGAGCATTTCTTTCATTCTGAGGGTGCTACAGTACATTTATACAATGGGCTGCTGGAGGAAGTAGTTCAGCAGCCACTATGGCAACATTTGTAAGACATTGGATAGATATGTGGATAGGAAAGGTTTAGCGGCATGTGGGTCGAACATGGTCAAATGGCACTATCTTTGATGAGAATGTTGGTCAGCATGGACGAGTTGGGCTGAAGGACCTGTTTCCGTGCCGAATGACATGATGACTGCAACTATATATATACTTACATTTTGACCAATGCTGCTGAGATAATAAACACAAGGACATTATCCATAATTACTGAAGTATTTATTTAGTTTTAATCTTCCTAACTAGGTTCAATCTCACTCATGTGAGGAAAAAAAAAACGCTTTCTCCCCAATTCCATAGTAGTCAAGTTAAAACAAAGCTCTGGAGTATTCATTGCACCATTCTCTTGTTTTCAATTCAGCTCTAGCTGCCTTCTGTGACTTGTCATTTCCAATGTCACATCGCTGATGAACCATTACAGTTTGAACTGCATTTGATCATCTTGAACCCATTTGCAGCCAAACTGCTTCCTGGCGACGATGAAGTTTTTCAAAATTATTTGGCACTCATCATACATGTAGGTCAAAATGTGCAAGAATGACATTTAGATCAATTCCATTTGATCACAAGTAAAATGAAAAATTAATTTAATCATAAATTTAATAACCTCATGCAAGCCTATCTAACTGGTTAATTATTATCTCAAAAATAATGTCTTTGTTTCTCCTTTATACTGTAATAACAATAATTTTAAAATGCATTTATCTTTTTGCAACATTAAACATAGAAACATAGGAACATAGAAATTAGGTGCAGGAGTAGGCCATTCGGCCCTTCGAGCCTGCACCGCCATTCAATATGATCATGGCTGATCATCCAACTCAGTATCCTGTACCTGCCTTCTCTCCATACCCTCTGATCCCCTTAGCCACAAGGGCCACATCTAACTCCCTCTTAAATATAGCCAATGAACTGGCCTCAACTACCCTCTGTGGCAGAAAGTTCCAGAGACCCACCACTCTCTGTGTGAAAAAAGTCCTTCTCATCTCGGTCCTAAAGGATTTCCCCCTTATCCTCAAGCTGTGACCCCTTGTCCTGGACAACCTGTTAAGGCCAACCAATTAAATGTGCTTGAAGTGCAAACCTTTCTGGAATATGTGAATTAGGCAGCAAATTTGACCAAAGAAAACTCTTAAAAATAATTTTTAGAAAAAACTTCAGCCGCAGCAGTAGAATTGTTGCCTTACAGCGAATGCAGCACTGGAGATCCGGGTTCGATCACAACTACGGGTCTGTTTGTACGTTCTCCCCGTGATTTGCGTGGGTTTTCTCCGACGTGCCAAATGTACAGGTATGTCGGTAAATTGGCTTGGTAAATGTAATAATTGTCCCTAGTGGGTATTGGATAGTGTTAATGTGCGGGGATCGCTGGTCAGTGCGGACCCGGTGGGTCGAAGGGCCTGTTTCCGTGCTGTATCTCTAAACTAAAGCTCCTAAAGATTAAATGTTGTAGTCCCATCATAGAGTAATGGACCTCTGTTGTTTGTGATATATGTACTGTAAATGACTTGGGCATAAATATAGATGGGTTGGTTGGTAGGTTTGCAGATGATACCAAGATTGCTGGAGGTGCAAGCATTGAGGGAGGTTTTCAAATATATCACAATCACAAACACAATAATACTTTATTAGCCAAGTATGTTTTGCAACATACAAGGAATTTCATTTGCCAAGTCAGTCACACAAGTACAAGCAACAGAACACACAAAACCTGGATCAGAAGATATTAGCTACAAGGAGAGGTTGGACAAACTTAAATTATTTATTTTTCTGGAATGCCAGAGGTTGAAGGGAGATCTGATAGCAGTATATAAAATTATGAGGTCAGAACCTCCCTCCTAGGGTGGAAATGTCAAAGGCCAGAAGACATATCTTTAAGGCAAAGGAGCAGAGTTTAACGGAGATGTGTGGAACAAGTTTCATTTGGTGGTGGTGGTGGAGGCAAATACGATAGTGGTGTTTAAGAGTCTTTTCGGAAGGCACAGAGACGTGATAACTTATTATAATCCCAGAATAACCACCGCACATCAAATTGTGCCACGGGATTTTTTATAGAAGGCAAATGTTTGAGATGTGATTTCTACTTGCCCTATCGCCAAATTTTAATTATAACCATATCATATTTATCACGTTGCAAGCAATTAATTGTGAAAGTCAATTTTTAAAATTAACTACTGCGAGTTACTCGAGCATATGGATATGTTAAAATCATTGGATTTCTGTTAATAGCCATCAAATTCCATAATGGCTAAGAACAATTAAAGGGTAAAGTTATCATTTCCCAACAAAGCTCACGGTTTTGATCCTCCGTTGCAGTTCTTTCTTTCCATCCCATCATATCTGTTGCTCCTATACTACTTTCATCTCCAAATTCTTTTCAGGTGTTCTCCAAGCCATTTCGGGTGATATTCCTTGTTTATCAAACCTTCCCCCTCATTGCTTTCCCATAGTCTATATGTTCTTTCCAATGTTCTTTAACTGATATTGGAAGTTTTTTATTTGCTGTTTTATATACCAAAAAAAAACCACACATCATAGACCAGATAATAAGGATAGAACTGGATGGAGTGGATGTGGCGAGGATGTTTTCACTAGCTGGAGAGTCAAGGGCCAGAGGCCATAGCCTCATAATAAAAGAACATACCTTTAGGAAGGAGATGCGAAGGAATTGGTGAATCTATGGAATTCATTGCCACAGGTGATTTTGGAGACCAAGTCAATGGATATTTTTAAGGCAGAGATTAACTGCTTCTACAGGTATCAGGGGTTATGGGGATAAGGTGGGACAATGGGGTTGAAAAGGAAAGATAGATTAGCCATGATTGAATGGCACAGTCAACTTGATGGGTTGAATGGCCTAATTCTGCTCCTAGAACTTATGAACATAATATTGAGGCACCAGAATGGAGAACGTTATGCAGGAATTTCTGGAATATCCAGGAAGTGATGAAATGTCTTGTTTTGTCTAGTAAACAAGCTATAACCAAGAGGAAGTCAAGTGAAAAGGCCCAGGACTGCGCATGGGTCATGCTGAGATCAACAGGGGGGTGGGACCTAGGAGGAAAAGCCTGTGCCCAGAAAATGCAGTGCCTGCTATTGGCGTTAAAATGGGTCAACAACAAACTCATTAGCGGGATCAGCTGCAATACACAATTAGAGGAATTAATCCAGAACCTGAAAATAATGGGCTGAAACTGATTGCAGTCTTCAGCTAATATAGAGAAGAAAAATCAGAAGTTCAAATGAGGCAATACTAAGGAAAAGCTACCTTTTTGGGCCTACTAGCTAGGAATTACTAAAGAACTGGTGCAGCGAGTTGGAAGGCCAGAGCGAGTTGTAATATCTCGCAGTTGAGGAATATGGACACACAAGGGGTTGCAGATGTTGGTTTACAAAAAACAACACAAATTGCAGGAGTAACTCAGCAGGTCAGGCAGCATCTCTGCAGGATACGAATAGGCAACGTTTTGGGACCGTTATTCAGTCTGATTGTAACAAGGATAGGTGATGTTTCAGGAGCGTTTGGTTAGGCGTGCATGTATACACAGTTGCATATTTTGGCATTTCACCCACGGCAACAGCTGAGAAATGCCAGATAAGTGACTACTGGGAAATGGGTGCTCAACAGGCATTTTCACAGCCGAAGTCAAGAACGGGGATTTGACTTGTAACAGGATTGAAGAGAGATCAAGCAATGGAACTATTTGCATGGAGGGAAGGCCATAAACAAGGCACGAGCAAAAAAAAATAAAATAAAAATAAAAAATTTGCTGGAGGATTTCAATGGGTTAGGAAGCATCTGTGGAGGGACTAACAACAATTCGAGTTTGGGCCCTTCTTCATGACTGGAATAAAAGGGAGATAGCTGGTAGAAACATAGACAATAGGTGCAGGAGTAGGTCATTCGGCCCTTCGAGCCAGCAACGCCATTCAATATGATCATGGCTGATCATCCAAAATCAGTACCCCGTTCCTGCTTTTTCACCATGTCCCTTGATTCTGTTAACCCTAAAAGCCATATCTAACTCTCCCTTTAAAACATCCAGTGAATTGGCAGCCACTGCCTTCTGTGGAAAAGGATTCAACAGATTCACAACTCTCTGGGTGAAAAAGTGTTTCCTCATCTCAGTCCGAAATGGCCAACCCCCTATTCATAAACTGTGGCCCCTGGATCTGGACTCTCCCAACATGGGAAACATTTTCCTGCATCTAGCCTGTCCACCCCTTAATAATGTTATACGTTTCTATACGATCCCCTCTCATCCTTCTAAATTCCAGTGAATACAGGCCCAGTCGACCCATTCTATCATGAGAAGGGATAAGAAGGGAAAGGGTGGTGCAAGAACTGGGATGGTTTAGGTGAATCCAGGTAATGAGGCAGATATCAAGTGGAGAAGTGAGGGGTAGTGACAGTGGCTGGAGGTGATAAGTGGAGACCACATGCAGCAACAGATGGTGAATGACGGTGATAAGATTGGAAGGTGAGGCATGCAATACAGACCCAAAGGGAGCGATGTGGTGTACATGGGAGGGCCAGGAGGGGTAAGATGGATTTCAGACAGGAAAAAGTTGAGGAATGAAATGTAGAACCAGAGGGTGGGGATGGTGGATATTTGGGAACTTGGGGGATTGCGGTGGGGAGGGAGAGGTTCTGGTCATAGAAAACATGCAGCATATTTCACATTGGCATAGACTCAGGAAATACTGGTGAATGGTAGTGGGTGAAGAAAGACGGGATGTTTTATTTTATGTTAGATAATTAGTCAAAGAAACATCAATGATTGAGCCTGCTCAAATATTTTTTGTAAAGTACAGCTTATTTTTTTGAAAAGTTCAAGCGATATTTCCTGTCACTTTCTGTAAACTGTGAAAAAATTGTAGAGGATTACCAGAACGCATGTTAGCAGGAAGTTTGCTCTCTGTGTGTTCTTTATGCATCTGGCTGTCAATGTCATTAATTAATTCCCAGACTGTAGCTTTTCTCTGCACTCTATTTATCTTTCATTAATATTCTAAATCCTTGCAGTATTGAGGTGCACAGTGAGAGGTCAGTAATCGAGCAATTCTGGGCTAAGCAGCTAAACAGAGTGCAACACAACACATCAACTGCATAAGAGACTGGGCCACAGGAAGGAAATTAATCCATTGTTCTTACTTCTGCTAGCTGAGTTGAGCAGGGAGTTGTAATGTGGGAATATTTTATATTTAGTTCTCAGAACCTGAGGTGCAGGTATTTTTGTTAAGACATAAGATACTACCGATGCCAGAATCTTGAGCAAAACGACAAACAGTTGGGAGGATAGAAACAAAAAGCTGGAGTAACTCAGCGGGACAGGTAGCATCTCTGGAACGAAGGAATGGGTGACATTTCGGGTCAAGAAAGAAGAGCCTCGACCGAAATGTCACCCATTTTTTGTGTCTAAACATGAATCTGCAGTTCCATCTGACATAAAGTGTTGTAGAAACTCAGCGGTTCAGTCAGCCTCTGTGGAGGGAATGGACAGACAACATTTCGGGTCAGGACTCTTCTTCAGACTCAAGAGCTGCCTGAACCGCTGACTTCCATCAGCACTTTATTTTTTTGCTGCAGGTTATTTTCATGTGGGTACACATTGCCATGGTGAATCTGTGATATGGTTGCTTTCAGCAAGGAAGCAAGATGAAAGAGAGTATATTTCAATACTTTTCAGACTATCTTACAAAAGCCCGGGCTTCGGATTAATATAAAGCACTCATGAAAATTTCTCGGAAAGCACTAGAGAAATTTGAATTTGTGACTTTATCGGGGACACGAGCAAGTAAATACACTTTACTAAAGTTTAGAAAAAGATTTTAGTTTTGGTAGAGTTGCTCAGGTGTGGCTGGAACGCAAAGACCCAAGGAGTTGCAGATGCTTGTTTATCAAAAAAGAAACCAAGTGCTGGAGTAACTCAGCGTCAGGCAGCATCTCCAGAGAACATGGGTAGGCGCATTTTGGGTTGGGTCGTTTCAGTTTGAAAATAGGCCCAACCTGAAAAGTCACCTTTCATGTTATCCAGAGATGCTGCAAGGTCTGCTGAGTTACTCCAGCACTATATGGTTGTGGGGCATATGAGTTCCTGAAATTGATAGAGTAGTCGAGTATAAAAGTCATAAAATTACGTTGAACCTGTCTAAAATATTGGTTACAGTATAAGTAATGTATGACATCCAATTCAGATCTTTTAATTTTCGGAAAGAAGTGAAGGTCCTAATGCGGTTGCAAACAAGGTTTACTGGAATAGTACTTTGGATAAGGTCTTTTGATGTCAACCATTGGAAGCACAGTATTTGCATTACAGTGACAGGGTGACACTGGAGAATGTTTGAGGGGGATTTAAAGGATGCGTGCAAGATCAGAAGTTTAAGTGGATAAACATAAATACGCGCTTTTCACCAGCAGATGATCAAAGGTCCAGAATCCACACATTAAAACATTTTTTTTAACTAATAAAAGAAATGTAAGAAACAAAAATATTTGCACAAGAAATAGTTATGATATGATGCCTCTCTTTAAAGACAGAAATGGAGTAAATCAGGGGATTCAATAGAGATTTAGTCAGGTTCTTGGGAAATAATAATTTATAGGACAATATAGGGGGCAAGAATAGCACAGCAGGTCTATAAGGCAATCTGGTGGTTTGGATTGACTTCAGGGCAGACATACAATTGAGCCTGGTTCCAGGGAATGAGAGCTGTGTCAGAGGTAGAACTGGTGAGCCAGTGATCTTCTGCCAGTGATGACCTTTGATCATCTGCTGGTGAATAGAGTGTTTATCCACATTAACTTACTTCTGATCTTGTACACATCCATTAAATCGCCCTCAAACATTCTCCAGTGTAACCCTGTCACTGTAATGCAAATCAGGTGTTTCCAATGGTTGGCATCAAAAGACCTTATCCAAAGTACTATTCCAGTAATCCTTGTTTGCAACCACATGGTGGGACAAGCGGTGGGAAGGGTCTAACCATACCACATATTTCCAGTCGTATCTGCCTGAATATGCAGATGTAGTTTGCTAAAGTAACATCCCAAATGCCTGACTATTGCCAACCAACTCCATGCTTTGCGGACTCTGTGTCCAGGTGGAGCCAAGTGACCCATTCCTTTGCTCAGTACTCAATGGTCCCTACGTTTAGAACACAGAACACTACAGCACAGGAACAGGCCCTTTGGCCCACAATGACTGTGCCAAACTTTTAGTTTAGTTTAGAGATACAGCGCAGAAACAGGCCCTTTGGCCCATTGGGTCAGCACCGGCCAGCAATCCATGCAAATTAACACTATCCTACACACACCAGCGACAATTTACGCTTATACCAAACCAATCAACCTACAAACCTGTACGTCTTTGGCGTGTGGAAGATCTCAGAGAAAACCCATGCGGTCACAGGGGGAATGTACAAACTCCGCACAGACAGCACCCATTGTCGGGATCAAATCTGGGTCTACAGTGCTGCAAGCACTTTAAGGCAACAGCTCTACCACTGCGCCACTGTGGCCGCACTGGATGTAATGCAAGTTAAAATATTCTCCTCGGCTTGCACATGATCCATTTCTCTCCATTTGTTGAATATCCACGTGCCTATCTAAAAGCTTCTTATATACTACTATTCCTATCTACCTCCAGCACCACCCCTGGCAGGACGCGACAGGCACCCACCACTCTCTGCATTAAAAAAATAATTCACAAAAGAAATTCTAGGCCAGATTCTTTTCAAACAGTAAATTATTTTAAATGGCAGATTATTAAGCAGCAAATAATAAATGCTCTGGTTAAATGAATGAAATTTTGACTATAAACTGAAAGGGTAATTTATTAAAAGAAAGGATGTCAACTCGTATATGCATTATACATTACATTTTAATTTCCTTGCATTTGGTAAATGCAGTAGTGAAATTCATGTGCTAAAGATGTGTTTTTGGCCTAAATTACTAAACTGGGTATTCACATGGTACTTTCCAGGTTTTTATTTTTAATCGAGCATTTTAAAAATGTACATTGTGGAGTTTGCATGGTTATTACTTTTAAATGCACCTAGAAATACCTAGAAGCATGCAATTATCAGCATGAAGTTCTAGAATAACAGGGCCACAAATACCAACAGCAACAGATCATGTTTGAAGCAGCTCCAATTTGAAATTAACATGATTCACATTGCAAAATATAGCATGAAAGGAACATGAAAGGATTACATGATTCACATTGCAAAAATACCAAGTGGGAAGGATCTTATAACAGTTTCCCTGTATTTGAGCTGTCATGTACAGGCACTGTTCCCAAGTATTATATTATTACAATGAAAATGATGCCTATATGTCCAAAAAACAATGCACAGTCTGGAAAGAATATCAAGCGCTTTTCATGTCTGGGTTCTTATGGTGACCTTACACCAATTAATGTTTTTATGAGATTGTCATAAGGTGACATTCCCAATAAACTATAATCCCATTTATATAACTCAGAAAACTTCAAGCAGTAAACCTGGGTGACATCATTAAATACACAAAATGCATTTCCCACAGCAACCTCCAGATTGATATAATGAAATGAAATTCATTGGGTACACGGCATCGGAACAACCCTGAATAGTTTATTAGAGACTGCTATGAAGGAGTCTAAACTGAATGCTATTGAAGATGCAAGGATCAAAATGTGTGATTAACCCATGTCTATTTATCCTGCCATGGGCAGGGTTTAATCATCCTGGTAGTGTTAAATGTGCTGGCTGTTGGTGTAATATGAATGCATAGTGTATAATGGCTTGCTCCAGTTGGTGCTGATGAAAAGCATTTGCTGCATAGCTTTATTCTTCTCAATACTGTGGAATGATTTCTGATTTCTTTTTTTGGATCCGGCAATATTTGCAAGATTTCCAGAAGCCCTGCAGATCTGTAGTGAAGCAGCAGAACGCTATGAATCAAAAGGCCAAGGGCATGGGTGCAGGACGTTTATTGACCTCACATGTGGCCAAGGTCAACAAAGGCAATGACAAATACCATCCGCCAACAAATGCACTTAGAGCCTCACATACTGCTCGAGGGAAATACTATTCAGCCAACAACCACCACCATTTCTCTACTTAGGCCACTACTTTCCATTCATGTGTGCACACTCCCTTACACCGAGTTTCGCACAACCATCTAAAAGCTTAAATGCGCACCTCATGTTTCAAAGACACTTCACCCACTTATAATCGAATCCACTCACTAACACATTGCCCTCTTACAGGAATAAATGGAGCATTACCAGTGCTAGATGGCATAAACTGCACACGGCATGACCTAGTTCATTGGCTCACAGACTTCGAGAGTGCTGAAGAGTTTCTGATAAAGCTGCTATTAGTGTGTGGGCAGCAAAAGGATTGAATCATTTAAAGAAGTCAGATTATTCATAACCAAGCCTACTCGTCACAGCATTTATTAGCTGCACGTAAGACATAAAATGTACTCGCCCTCACCCCGATCCTCAATATAACCCTCCCTCAAGTCTTCTTTCTTTTCAGATAGTCAAGAATTCTTCCATTGTCCATCGTCTTAGCTGCTTAATACCAAGAGTTTTCAGCTCAGCAGTTAGTAATGGGTGGCATCTGTGCGTAGTGACTCAGAGGATATCTGGCTTGTAGCCAGGGCAGGGGAATAGGTAGCCTAGTGGCCAGCCCCTTGGAAAGTAAGGTTGTACATGTCGTTCAGAGCACATAGATGATGACTTTGATGGATCAACTAACAGGTTGGACTAACAGGAGGATAGTGGCATGATTGGAGCATCAGCATGCCTGTCTGACACTATGCATGAAACCGTTTAAATGGGTGGGAGAACACGTGGTGCCACTACGGGGCAGCACGGTGGCGTAGCGGTAGAGCTACTGCCTTACAGCGCCAGAGACCCTGGTTCGATCTTGACTACTGCTGCTGCCGCCTTGTACGGAGTTTGTACATTCTCCCCGTGACCTACGTGGATTTTCTTCGAGATCTCCAGTTTCCTCCCACATTCCAAAGATGTACAGGTTTGTAGGTTAATTGGTTTGGTGTAAATATAAAATTGTTCCCAGTGTGTACAGGGTAGTGTTAGTGTGTGGGGATCGCTAGTCAGTGCAGACTCAGTGGGCCGCAGGGCCTGTTTCCGCGCTGTATCTCGAAACTAAACAGTTGGGAAAGGTGTGAGGAGGAGGAGAATCCAGCTTCAAAAACTTGCATGTGGTTATGTATAGAAGTAAATGCTACACTTGGTCCAACTTTATGCAGCAACTATGGGCAGATGCAGAGATCTGCTCGTATGGAAAAATTGGCCCAAATATGATCCAACGAAGAGCTAATTCAAACCTAGCGTGAGCCTGAGAATCCAAGATTTCCATTCCGACCTGCTATCTATCAATGCCATAGTTCAGGTTGCCAGGTTTTATAAACAAATTTTGACTATCCACATGTCCATAATATTCTCAATAGAACAATAAATAGGTCTCCAAATGTATGGATTCTGTATCCACAATCCAAGGAAATAGTCAGATGCCACTGACTTAACAACATTAGGAGAACATAACTAAAAGGTTGCTCCAACAGCATGCCCATTATGGTTGAACGCCTGGTTTGTCTACAAGTGCGAATCATGTCAATATGTGGCTAGTTTATTTCGACAACAGGGAAACAACATAGGTATTGAGAAATCTCGACATTTGTATTTTCCCAACCAATATGTAACCCGATTGTAAATATATAATTGGATTGATACTGCCTTCCCATCCAAAATCCATTGTAGGTGCGTTCTCATTGTAACAAACAAAATCATATCTGGAATATGATGCAAAATTGTGGCATTGCTATTAAAATTGCATCAAACATCAGACACAGAAATCAGGTAGGAGGTGGGGAGAGTGGGAAGTCCTGTTTGCCCAGGTGAGGGGTGGAAGGTTTTATCAGGAGCTGGTGAGGCTACCTTTAGAATATTGTGAGTTCCATATCTGAGGAAGAATGTGGTGGCTTTGGAATGGGTCCAGATGAGGTTTACAAGAATTATCCTGAGAATAAGGAGCGTTTGCAGGTTCCAGGCCTCTGGGCGCTGGATGAGAGAGTAGGGGGGAGCTCATCAAAACTTACTGGATAATGAAAGGCCTAGATAGAGAGGACATGGAAAGGATGTTTCCCCTAATGGGAGAGTCAAGAACCAGAGGGCATGGGCTCAGAAATAAAAGACGCACTTTCAAAATGGAGACGAGGAGGAATTATTTGAGTCAGACGGTGGTGATTCTGTGGAATGCATTGCCACAGATTGCAGGGGAGTCCAAGACATTGGGTATTTTTAAGGCACAGATTGATACGTTTTTGATTAGGAATGGCGTCAACGGTTATGGGGAGAAGAAGAATGGGGTTGAGAGGGAATGTTAGGATCAGCCATGATAGAATGGTGGAGTAGACACGATGGGCTGAACGGCTTAATTCTGCTCCTATGTCTTATGGTCATTAGGGGTATGCCACTCTTAGATAAAAGAGGAAGCAGGTACCAGCAGCTGTTTATAATGAACAGATTTTTACTTCAGAGGCAAAACCTCAGCTATGAGGATGCTGCTGTCATGGAAGGGATTCCTAGTGAGTTATCAATAAAAGTCAGCTTGTGAACGACTGAGACAAAGGATGCAGTAGGGTAAATCAGACTAATCAGTCACCAGAAGTCAAACCTCGTTAGATCATCTACAAAGTGACCCATCAGATGTCCATGAATACATGGGACACATCTTGTAGCACAGATGGGTCGAGTGAAAGGGAAGGGGATCATACCATCAAGGTTATTGTAATCTCTCAAACTCAATAAAGACATATCATGACAGAATAAAGAACACTGATGTCTCATTATTTATTAATTCCCTAGTAAAGACTCTTGCGCACGGGTGGTAATCCTATTATCTGTCTGTTGCAAACGATGGTTGGCAGAAGACATCAATCCAATGGATTATCTTCATAAAATCACCAGATGAATTAAAACTTCACAAAGTTACTACTTTCACGAGCGACCTTGAGAACACCTTAGGCTAGAACAAGCTTTCAATCTACAGTATCTGAAGAATGAATAAAATGCTGCTAAACCTTGCTGACATTTGCCGGCTCTGCAGTGGGACTCTCTCTCATGAATTATTGACTGGGTTTTAAGTAAGGAATCCAAAACTGTGGATACTTTCCAGAATCCACTGGAAAGTATCCACAACAGCCTCGAGTGGAAAATTGGCAGCATCCTTATGAAGACCAGACATTGACTAGCCTTGAGTTCTGCTCAGTCTCTCAGAATTTACCAGGCCAGTGTGAGAGGGTAGGGAAATAAGTGGAGGATAGGAATGCAAAAAAAAAAAATTACAATGCAAATCATTATATCACTAAAAATACCTATAGCCTTTTCCACTCAACAAGGTATGCACATGTATATGTTGCACCATTTTTTTGTGCCTCATTTGGCTGCATCCTCTCGGGTGGCAGGCTCTATAATTTTAACAACTTACAATTCTTACCAAAGTCAATTAACATTGCTTCCAGTGTGTAGGATAGTGCTGGTGTACAGAGGTTGCTGGTCGGCACAGTCTCAATGGGCCGAAGAGCCTGTTTCCACGTTGTATAGCAAGTATAGCAGGGTGACCAAAACTGAACACAATACTCTGACTGTTTGTTTAAGAAGGAACTGCAGATGCTGGAAAATTGAAGGTAGACAAAAATGCTGGAGAAACTCAGCAGATGAGGCAGCATCTATGGAGCGAAGGAAAAAGGCAACATTTCCGGTCGAGACCCTTCTTCAGACTCCGACTGTGGCTTCACCAGTACCTTGTACAGCTATAACATAAGATCTCAACTTCTATACTCAACAAACTGACTGATGAAGGCCAAAATGCCAAAAAGCCTTCTTCATCACCTTACCTACCTGTGACGCCTCTTTCAAGAAACGATATACCTGCTCTCCTAGATCCCACAGCTTCACAACACTCCCATGAGCCCTGCCATTTACTGTGAAGGTTGTACCCTGATTAGACTTCCCAAAATGTCCTGTACACAAGTTTAATGGATGTTAAACTCCATTAACCATTCTTCTGCCCATTTGCCCAACAGATCAAGATCCTGCTGTAACCTTTGATAACCATCTTTGCTGTCTAGAATACCAGCCACTTTAGTGTCATCTGCAAACTTACTAATCATGCCGTGTATGTTCTCATCCAAACCATTGATATGAACCACAGACAGCAATGGGCCCAGCACCGATCCTTGAAGCACGCCTCTAGTCACAGGCCTCCAGTCCGAGAAACAGCCTTCCACCATCGCTCTCTGCTTTATGAAGCCAATTTTCTATTCTTAGTAAGTATTAAGAAAAACAGTGGTCCTGGGAATTTAACGGTACACTATCCTTTAGCTCTATTTCACACATAATCACCTTATGATCACCTTCTCATCATTTTCATCTCATCAAGTTCCTTTAACTTAATTGCCTTCAGAACTTATGGGACATATTATGCAGCACTTTTATCAAATGCTTTCTGGTAGTCCGACTACATTTTTCCCCTTTGCCAACCCCTGTCACATTTCCAAAAATACTCTACCAAGTTTGGTAGACATAATTTACTGATTTCTCTGATCAATTCACACGTGGGTCAGTGTCACTTGTGTCCATGATATTGTTTCTACAACATTCCCCATCACTGATCTGCCACTGCCGAGTTTGTCTGCAGCCTCTTTTCAACACAGGTGTAAATCTTTTCAACACAGGTGCTCAAACACTATGTACAGAATCTTCATTATAACCCATTATATATCATAATGAATCCACAGAAGTTTGGAAGAGGATGGATAGTGCCTCTGCTAATTCCTCCCTTACATCCCACAGCAAGCAGAGTTGGACTTGGTAATCCATTCACTTTAAATAGATATGTTGATAGCTCATCTTTATCAATTGTTTACCCCTAGAATCTCAACTACATCCCTTTCCTAAAACTCCAGCAGCATCATTCCTTAGGTTGAACATGGTGTGAAACAGTGATGGCATTAGATGTAGCAGGATGCAGGATAAGGGTCAATGTGCCAAGGTGAATAATATCTAAAGTAGCCAGCCTGTTATTCAATAGGTGATTTTTTGCACAGTAATGATCACATTTAAATAATCAGATGCAATGTGTCCAATTTCTTGACAATATTCTTTATTTGCAACAGGACTTCCTCAATGTTGTTTGAGCACGTGACTGCATACATGTCAAGCCAGTGTGATTGCAAGACTACCTGTGGTTAAGTTGAAATGATGAGAAGGTGATCATAAAAGGAAAGGACTCTTACACCACATGGCGATACCAAGAGAGTTGAAAATTCACAACCCTTCTTTCTCTCAGCTCCAACTGTTTTGTGCTAAATTATTAATATCAAAGCTAATGTCAAAGCTAAAGAAATATACTTTCATGTCATTTGATCCATTACCATTGCTCTAAAAACATCAAATATGCAGGCAAAATATATTTTAACCATGACAATCTTTGTACCGGTCTCTATCATCAATGAGCAGAGAGCAGTTTATTGTCACGTGTACTAAGGTACAGTGAAAAGTTTTGAAAAACAATGAGGATTTCTAAAATTGTGTCAAATTTTGTTTAACACAGATACCAGCTGTTATCAGGCAACTGAATTGCCCTACCACAACCAGAGAGCAGTGCTGAACTACTATCTACCTCTTTGGTGACCCTCGGACTATCCTTGATCATACTTTGGTGGCTTTACCTGGAACTAAATGTTGTTCCCTTACCATGTATTTTCACACTGTAAATGGCTTGATTGTCATCATGTATTGTCTTTCTCCTGACTGGATAGCGCACAACAAAAGCTTTTCACTGTACTTCGATACAAGTGACAATAAACTAAACTAACCCGCAGATTCTTTCATAGTCTCTTGAATGGCAACACTGAATAAAGTAATTTGCTAAAGAGTAATAACATAAGTTTTTTATTTGAATAGCTCTCAAGAGGTTTCTCAACACTGCTTGATAGTTTGGTAAATAATCATTGCCGCACTTAGCAGAAAGAATACACGTTCAGCCTGTTAAGTATTGGTTTATATACCACAGCGATTCAAGGCATTTACTTCAGATCATGAAATAACATTCTTAATTTGTGGACACTTTTAGAAGTAATCTAATTCTTGTTCACTGTGAGTGCTACTATTTTAATTTAAAGCAATGGATTTGATCTTGTGTTCAATAAAAGCTTTGCGCTGCACATATCACTTAAAAGGGCTTGGGGCAGACAATTAATTATTCTTTGATAAAGATCATTAATGAAAACCAAAGTCATTAGGATATGGAAGAGATTTGATGCATATATTTAGGAGGAACAGCTTGTACACACTGAGTGGAGTTCTGCGATGAGGTAGACACAAAATGTTGGATTAACTCAGCAGGACAGGTAGCATCTCTGCATGGAAAGAATGGGTGATGTTTAGGGTCGAGACCCTTTTTCGGACGAGGTATTCCAGTTAAACTACCACAGTATACCCTCAACCAACTTTAGATACAACAAAGATAGACACAAAATGCTGGATTTACTCAGCAGGACAGGCAGCATCTCTGAAGAGAAGGAATGAGTGACGTTTTGGGTCTAGGCCCTTCTTCAGACGAATCTTTTAGATCCAAACAAATTCTGATACAACAATCATACATGGTCTAAAAATATAAATAGCTGAGTTTGATAAATAATGTATCAGAATTGTCTTGTGTGAGAATGTGTGGGATGCACATAACATATGCTGAAATAAAACAGTGCAGCTGTAAAGAGTGCAATAACAAGACATATGCATTTCGATGATACTCCCTCAGTGATGCATTATATATTTAGCACACACAGGCCGTTAGACTAAGAATCCAAACATATCTTGAAAATTTATGATGAAAGTAAAAAGAATAATGATTAGAATGAGTAAACGACTTGTTGAAATAACTCAGGAGTGTTGTCGGTAGAGCAGATTAATTGTTGACCGTAGCGATAATCGGAGGTACTGGCAGAATTGTTGAGCGAGCAATAGCCAGTGTGGGCATGGGAGAGAAGCCCGACAAAATCTCAATGATTCAATTCCATGATTCAATGAAACTATATTGTCACATGTACCTAGATTCAGTGAAATGCTTTGTTTTTGCACATTCTGGTAACTTCACCTGGGCAGTGTGCAAAGCGTCTCCACGTTTCTGGTGCTGACAGTTAAAAAAATTCTTAGTACAGTCTTATCTCCTCTCAGCGACCCCCCACCAGGTCGTTCTTTACTCTTGATGGCCCTGCCCAATCCCTCTTTGTTCTCGGTGCCTGCTCACTGCGTCCTCCTTTGTTCTTGGTGGCCCCTTGCCACGTTCCTCTTTGCACTCGGTGTTCCCCCGCCGGCTGGTCGTTTCGCTCCATGGGACAACCAGCAACCAACGTCCTCTCCTTTCCCCGTCCACTTTGGTTCCGGGATGGGGGGGGGGGGGTCTTCCGCAGCCGACCTCGAGGGTGTAGTAGGACAGACCCCGGTTCCTTTTCCTCTCTTACTACCTCGCTCCCACCACATCTAACATCACCAGCCCCATCCTACATCTGATTCGGAGCCAAGCACCAGTAGCTTTGCGGGCAGCCCCCTTCCAGGGCATGGTCCCCTATCAGTAAAGTGGAGAACAGCGCAGCTTTACAAGCTGCTGAGTGAGTCCTTTGGATTGGGACTAGCTCTCAAACTGCTCCAAAGATTAGTGGGGCTACATTGGTAAGGTGTAGCAAGCGTAGTTGAGATGCCAACAGGTCTCAGTGTTCCCAAAATTGGTCTAGTGTTGACTGTTGAAGAAATGGTACAATAGTATATGGAACAGAGGACTAAAGTAACATCTTTTTTCAAGTTAATATCCATGGCATAATTTGTTTTGAAGAGATCAAACAGACCTGTACACATTAAATCTGAAAATAATGCGAATACACCCTGCATACGAATCTCTTTTCCATTTCAAAGCGGGGAAAATAAATGCAATATCAGTTAATGATGACATATGCAAAATGTATGCACTGCGTAGTTAGAGTTGTAAATTAACCCTTCTTAATTCATGCCATTTATAATCTCCACTACACATATGTGCATGCCACCCTTTACGTGGTATTACGGTACTACACAAGGTCAGCTAACTCACTTTCTCTCTCACAAGCCTGCAGAGCTAGATGTGAGCAGCCCGCTGTTTGAATGTTCCCGTTTGCCTATGGAATAAAGATTGATCTTCACCATGTGCGTGTTGCTGTGGATCATTCATAAACATGGTGTCAGAAGTGGTGTCTATGTCATCGAAATCGATCACCAGCCCCTGGTCAGTATCCTCAGTAAACTGATCCACACGGCACCAGTGTGTTTACAACGCATGATAATGGAACTACAGAGATATGACATCAGACTAACATACAAACGCATTAAGGACATGCACTTAGCCGACCCCCTCTCACGGGCACCTCGCCCAACCTGCGAAAAACACCTGTCTGGTGATGAGCACGAGGGGTACACGGTTATGATGGTCTCCTGCCTCCCATCTGCCAGTTTAGGAATCCTAGTGACACAGACAGCTGCAGAAACGCTACGATCGCTGGCCACTGTCATCTGCCGCGGCTGGCCAGACAAACAGCACCACCTGCCTCAAGCTGTCTGCGATGAACTGGTCATTCAAGACGGTGTCATAATGAAAGGACACAAGGCAGTCATCCCGACATCTCTTCACAGCAAGTACTTCGACATTGTCCATGGGGGCCACACCGCTGCAGAAATAACCCACCAACATGCAAAAGGCATGCTGTTCTGGCTGGACATGGCTAACTACTTTCTTGAGAAAGTTGCTGCCTGCCCGACCTGCAATAGCCTGACCCCACACCAACAGATGATCATGGCTGTACATCCAAAATCAAAACCCCATTCCTGTTTTTTCCCATATCCCTCATTTCCTTTAGCCCAAGGGCTAAATCTAACTCTCTCTTGAAAACATCCAATGAATTGGCCTCCACCGCCTTCTGTGGCAGAGAATTCCAAGATGCACACATTTTAAATTCTGTGTCTATTGATGATTCATTATATTTCTGGCATGCCATGGATTTATAATAAGAACACACATATTTATTGGAAGTAAACACATTTCTTTTCTGAGAATAGAATTTAAAGACATGCACAAGATAAAAATAAATATGAAGTATTAATAAGTTTAAACATAGAAATATAGAAAATAGGTGCAGGAGTAGGCCATTCGGCCCTTCGAGCCTGCACGGCCATTTAATATGATCTTGGCTGATCATGCAACTCGCTATCACGTACATGCCTTCTCTCCATACTCCCTGATCCCTTTAGCCACAAGGGCCACATCTAACTCCCTCTTAAATATAGCCAATGAACTGGCCTCAACTACCTTCTGTGGCAGAGAATTCCAGAGATTCCCTACTCTCTGCATGAAAAATGTTTTTCTCATCTCGGTCCTAAAAGACTTCCTCCCTATCCTTAAAACTGGGAGAACCTGTTAAAGATTCAACAGAATGAGATTTTGTTCTGTCCTACTGACAGAAAACTAAAGTGATGGTGCATGTCTTTAATGGATGCTTCTATGTCTTCAGGGCCATGGTCAGATGGGGGATATGATTTGGGATCATCAAAACTGGCATGAGTTTAAGTACTCCAATTATAGCTGAATCATTTGTAGTAGCATGTGGCTCAAAGGTCATAAAGTCAAAAGTGATCGGAGCAGAATTAGGCCATTTGGCCCATCAGGTCTACTCCGCCATTCAATCATGGCTGATCTATCTCACCCTTCTAACCCCATTCTCTTGCCTATTCCCCATAACCTCTGACTAATCAAGAATCTATCAATCACTGCCTTAAATATATCCATTGACTTGGCCTCCACAACCTTTTGTGGCAAAGAATTCCACAGATTCACTATCCTCTGACTAAAAAATTCCTCCTCATCTCCTTCCTAAAGGAACGTTCTTTAATTCCAAGGCTGACCTTTAGTCCTAGACTATCCCACTAGAGGAAACATCCTCTCCACATCCACTCTGTCTAAGCCTTTCACTATTCGGTAAGTTTCAATGAAGTCCCCCCACATTCTTCTAAACTCCAGCGAGTACTAGCCCGGTGCGGTCAAACACTCATCATATGTTAACCCACTCATTCCTGGGATCATTCTTGTAAACCAAAGGAACTATTGCAAAGGTGATTTACAACTTTGAACAATCCACTATCCATCAAGATAATAAAGTATCCCAAAAATGATAGACTGCATGCTTTTGCTCCACCTAACTATGTACATGAAATATATGAATTTGCAAAGGCTAGTAAAATAAATCTGTGATATTCAATTTTACTCTACACGAGGTGTTACATTCCTCATTTAGACTGACTGCTTATTGTTGACTAAATAAATCAAAATCAAATTACATAAGATTAAGAAGCAGCAAAATGTTCACTAGAATTGCAAAGGCAAGAAGAAGTGTTGGTAAATGGGATTTGTGTAAATGGATGATTATTGTCAGCATGGAGACACAGACTAAAAGTCCTGTTTCTGTGCTCTGTAACGTTATTAGAATGTGACTATTTTGCAGGGGCAGTGTGGACATGGAAATCACAATGTGCAATTCCATTCAATTTTCTGGTTATTTTCTTACTCATTGCATCATGATGTATCAAAGAGAAGATATCCCTTATGAAATGTAACACGCGAGTAGTCAACTCAAATTCTTATGGCACTGTTTAATGAACATGAAACCCCACTCTTCACCTCCTTCCAATACAGTTCCAGTGAGATGGAGACCTCGACAGACTGCAGATGCGGGAGTCTGGAGCAAAAAAAACATACTTTGGAGGAAAGGGTTGAGCATCACAGGCGGCACAGTGGTACAGCAGTGCAATTGTTGTCTTACAGTGTCAGGGACCCAGGTTCAATCCTGACTGTGGGCGCTGTCTGTACATTCTCCTCGTGACCGCGTGGGTTTTCTCCAGGTGCTCCAGTTTCCTCCCACATTCTAGACATCCAGGTTTGTAGATTAATTGGCTTCTGCAAATCGTCCCTAATGTTTAGGATAGAACTAGTGGACATGTGATCGTTGGTCGGTGTGTTCTCGGTGGACCTCAGGAATGAGGGGGACAGAATAGTGAAAGACTTGGATAGAGTGGATGTGGAGAGGATGGTTCCACTAGTGGGAGAGTCTAGGACTAGAACGCCATAGCCTCAGAATTAAAGGACATTCTTTTAGGAGATGAGGAGAAATTTCTTTAGTCAAGGGGTGGTGAATCTGCGGAATTCCATGCCACAGAAGGCTGTAGAGGCCAAGTCAGTGGATATTTTTCGGCAGAGATAGATAGATTTTTGATTAGTACAGGTGTCAGAGGTTATGGGGAGAAAGGAGAATGGTGTTAGGGGGGAGAGATAGATCAGCCATGATTGAATGGTGGAGTAGACTTGATGGGCTGAATGGCTTAATTCTACACCTATCACTTATGACCGAAGGGCCTGTTTCCCTGCTGTAACTCTAAACTCATCATAGCTGGAGGAAAAGAGATGATCAACATTTCAGGCTGCAATCCTGCATCAGGACCTGAAACATCGACCATCCCTTTGCCTCCACAGATGCCACTTGACCCACTAAGTTCCTTCAGCATTTTGTCTTTTGCTCTATTCTAGTCAGAACGGTATTACTGCAAAGCTGTATCTTCTTGTTGAAGGCCTGGTATCTTAAAAATATGGTTTATCTGATTTTATGAGTGTATCTCAGAAAACTGTAGTCAAAAATCATCTTTTGTTTCTTTGTGCAACAATTTATAAAGCTCTGTGGCATTTTCTTTTGAAGTGAGACAATTTATCAAAACAGAAAACTGAAAGGAAACTTTATCCATCATTCTCCATTGACAGTAAATAAGATCTGGTCATTGCTGTTAAAAAATATAGACATAATACTGACTCAATACGTTAGTCCAAGAGTATCCAGAGATGCATCAACTAATTCCTTCTTCAGCTTTCCAACTGAAAGCTGGTGCCTAGCACTTGACACTCAGCAGAAATTATTCACACAGTGCATGGCCAAAGGGAAGCTCTTGCAGTTCAAACTGTGCTTAAATTATAGGAATCTTTATCTTAAGGCACTTTGAAAAGTAGTTCAGATGAAGGGATAAATTGTCTCATTCATAAATACTTTATTTTACAACTTTTTGACAAATTTCCCCTTGTTCTTGCTTTATTCCCATTCATCTCCATATTATTTATTTTTGTGGCAATACGCAAGAAATTTGGATTGTTCCGCCTACTTTCAGTGGGCGGCGCGACTCTGGTCGCAGCGGCCTCTGCAGTCCGTCTGTCTTTTTTTAATTTTTTGTCTCGGTTAGTTGCTAGTTAGTGGTTTTTTTAAGTTGGATATGTGTGGGGGGTGGGGAAACTTTTAAAATCTTTTCCCTGTACGGAGGACCCGACCTTTTCTCTGTCGGGTCTCCGTTGTCGTTGGGGCCTAGCACCGTGGAGCGGCCTCCAACCGGACCTGGAGCTCCAGTCGCGGAGCTGCGGGCTACTTTCCAACGTGGAGCTGGCCGAGTTGGGAACTGGAGGAGCTGTGGTGGCGCGCTGCTGCTGCCCGACCCCGGAGATTCGGAGGCTCCAGCTGCAGGCCGGTGAACTTCTCCCGCCCGAGTTGCGGGGTTGCGACCTGGAGCGGGGCCTTACATCACCCTGCGCGGCTTTGATGGCCACGGGACTTGCTAGGGGCCGCCGGGGGCTCCAACATCAAGACCCGGAGCGGGGCCTTGCATCGCCCGGCGCGGCATGAATGGCCGCGGGACATATACTATCACCCGCCGGGGGCTTTGACTCTGACCGGGAGAAGAATGGGGAGTGCAGGGGAGAGATACGACTTTGCCTTCCTTCACAGTGAGGAGGATATTCACTGTGATGGATGTTTGTGTTTGTGTAAAATGTGTTATGTCTTGGTTCTTTTTTTTGTATGTATGACTGCAGAAACGAAATTTCGTTTGAACGTCAATGAGGTTTCAAATGACAATAAATGGTATTGTATTGTATTGTTGTTCGCAGGATTGTGGAAGCTTTATTTAATGGAAGGGTTAAAAATTGGGAATTTGATTTCACAGAATAAATGGGGAATTACAATTTTACCTGCCAGAACTAATTTAAATGTAGCCAGGCAAGCACCTAGGAATTCTTGTTCGTCTGTAGATGATAGTTAAGTTTCTCTGTCTCGATGCAATGTTTTTCTACTCTGAAAGTAAACATTTTGGCAAAGTCAATCTGCTTCTCTTCTCCATTATCCAGATGTTGTGCTGGAACTATGTCAATGTCATAATGCAATGCAACCCAGATTAACAATAACAGCTGCACCAGATCATGACAAGCCACTGTCTGGAGCTCAGCAGCAAATCCTACGTCTCAGAATGGATTTCCTTATATTTATGTCAAATTCAAATTTATTTTGTGATTCCCTAACGCATGTACAGGTCCTGACATGATGCATAATGATGGCAGGGAATGTCCTGAGTAATTCAGAAGTCTAAAACATGCCTTCATTTCTGTCAGGTTGGTCAGAATAGGTGCATGCAATCTTGTTTTTATGTTTCCTCAATTATGTAAACTTTTCAGCTTCCATCATATGGCCAAGGTGGCCAAGTTCTGAAGCAGCAAAATAAATCTTGCCTTTCTTCAACCATCTCCTGCTTTTCAGAATCTTAACACTCATTCCAGGTTTTCCTTATTATTCCTGCTCTAATCTGACAGGCAGGCATAGATCACCAAGGAAAGCAGAACAACTGACACACATAGGATCAAATATTAATTGAAGATAGATGCAAAATGCTGGAGTACCTCAGCGGGACAGGTAGCATCTCTGGATAGAAGGAATGGACGATATTTTGTCACCCATTTCTTCTATCCATTCCTTCAAATTAAAGATGGGTCTCGACCCAAATCGTCACCCATTCCTCCTATCCAGAGATGCCGCTGAGTTACTCCACCATTTTGTGTGTATCATCGGTGTAAACTGGCAACTGCAGTTCCTTCCTACACATCAAATATTCATTGTTCTTTGGAAAATGCCTTAGGCCAGTGTTATCCAAAATGGTGATCTATTACACCAGAACAGTCCACAATCAGCAGTTATTACTGAGTACTAACTTGCTGGTGAGCATGTGACATATCAAAGGTTATGATGATCTATCCTTATCTTTCAGACCAGACAAATCATCAATCAGATCTAAGTGATATCTGCCTACCTCTGCTTCCTATTGATTGTTATCTTGTAATCTCCACAGATCCTAATGGTACCATCTGCCTGCTTTACAGGAACAGCTATGGGGTGGGAGATTGCAACGTCACGTGGTAAACCCTGTTTCGACTAATGCAATCAACCCAACCTGCACAAAAAAAAATAGATGTAGTGTTTTGGTGTCTACAACTTTAGGCTGTGCACACCATACGCAAGAAGAAGAAGGAACAACTATCGCAGCCCAATCGGAAATTACAACCAATTTACTGACACTTGCTTCCGGGAAGCTCTTCAGCTTTTTGCAGTTTTCTCCTCAAACTGCAAGGTGCAGCTTTTGCCTTGAAGAATTGAGATACAGCAGGTGAATCTCAACTTTCATGTCTTGAATGCTTTCAAGTTTATCACTAAACTCCACTGAGCACACTGGGGGTAGACAGGTTCTTCCTACTCTGATCACACTTTACCATTCCCAAAAGCAAAATCTGCAGATGTGGAAATCGGAAATTAAAGCAGAAAATGCAGGAAATGCTCAGCAGGTCAAATAACATCTGCGGAGACAGAGGTATAAAGTTAATGTCACAGATTGATGGTCTTTCATTTGAACTGAGGGTGGTTAGAAATGAAATAAATCTGCAAATCAAATTTGTAACCATTCCCAAAGGAAACCAACCTGAAACTTTAAACCATTTTCATTCTTCATTGATGCCCCCCTTGCCAGCTGACACAGCCCAACATTTTCAATTTTTATTTTTATCCTTGGTAGGTATTTCTAAATCATCAACTTTGTTTCTCCACCAGGAACAATCAGAGGATGACGATGCGATTCATCTCCATTAGTTCTCACTAGCTCATATATTCCTAACTCATTGATTATTTTCCTAAGATGGACACAAAATACTGGAGTAACTCAGCGGGACAGGCAGAATCTCTGGAGAGAAGGAATGGGTGATGTTTTGCATTGAGACCTTTCTTCAAATTATTTTCTTAATGTAGGTACAAAAGAAGGTAGGCAATTCCTCACACTTCATCGTCTGCTTTAAATTCCTGGTCACGCATTATCAGTATTGCAGCAGCAGTATCTATTTCCAGCAACAGGCACTCTTTCTTTCAATGTAATCTCCAGAGTCTTAAGGAAGCTTCAGGCAAATTCTGACGTAACATGGGCAGTCTATATGATTCATGCAGTCAGTCGACTGCATTCTTCAGCTAGTTTGTGCATTTACAGCCCTTCTCAATAGGTTTTCCATTCCACAGATTGCTGAACAAGCCATGCACTTTGACATTATGAATTTGGCAAACAGACTCTGTACCTCATTCAATTAGTTTAACCATCTCTTCAAATATATTCCAATTTGGCTGGAGCCAGCACGTATTTTAATCAGCTTGTCGGATTTAACACCTATAGCCTCAATCAAAATGGACTTCTTCCTTTCTACGGTTTCAGAGTGTTCCATCCTTTCCAAATATCTACGCCACGACTGGATGAACAGGATTAAAAATACTTTTAGTTATCATACCCTGTATAATAGTCCGACTCAACTGAATTGAGAAAAATTGAATTGGTGAAATATAACTCCATTTCAGCAAACCAACTGTTCTGCAACTGCAGAGAATGAACAAAGAGATGGTAAAAAAAGTAAGGGGAGCTTGCCTCTACGAGACAGTTTCATGAAAGGCCAGCCATCCTTACTCCTGCAAACAATCAAGTTAATCATTTTAATCTCCTCATTGTTATCAGTAATCCTAACAGCACCATTCTATCTATGCAAACATTTAGGAAAATAACCTATTTCAGGTAACCAGCATTGAACTCTGTGTGTTTGTATGTATAGCCATTTTATTTAGCATGATTATCTGGCCAATAGAGGGAGCTCATTACAAATTGTAACATTTCAAAACATTACCTTGTCTGTTAACATTTTTCCACAGCCTTTTGATAACATCATCACTGATCTGATTTTTTGCTCTGAACTCCACTTATCTGATTAAGCCTTATAATCCTAGATTCCCGTTTTGCCTGCAACTTAATTTTGTATCAAGTTGGAAATGTGGCATCCAAAGAGTACACAGAATATCTACGTGCAGCAGAGTGAAAATAAGCCTATAATCTATTTATATATTTATTTCAGTGATAAATATTGGTCAGGACATTGGGAATAGTTTCCCTGCCATTCTTTAAATAGCATTCTCCACGATATTATACTGATATCCAGCGGAATAATCAGGCAGATGTGAGGTTTAACTTCTCACGTGAACTGCAGCACCTCAGTACTGAACTTCATTGTTGTGCACCAACATCCTGTCTCACAGCCAGGTACACGCAAATACAGCCACCTTTCTGTGTAATAATTAAAAGTTTAAAATTCTTCATTTGCATCCACTTAAGAAAACATAAAATATGAATCTCTCTCTCACACTCTCAATTTAAGCAGGGGTTGCCAACCTATGGCCCCCGGGCCGAATGCGGCCCATAACCCAAAATCATCTGGCCTGCAGGTGTATTTTATCCACGTATTCATTCTGCTCGCAGATCTCCGTCATCTCCTGTACCTCCCGGGCCCGAGGCCACGGCGCGGTGATGCAAGGATGCTGCAATGGCAGATCTGCGCCGAGCTGCCGAGCAGCGCCGAGCTCTGGCTGTACCACATTCTGCGCAAAGCCGCCGGCACGGCCATGCACCTTCTGTGTCTGGGCTTCTCTGTCATGATCGGAGTTGTCAATAGGCCAGGGACGAGTGAGTGTGAGTATTTGAGCCACCGCTTTCAGGACAGAACCAAGGCAATGATCCGTAGGTGCGCCATGTCCGTGAGCACCCGTAACTAGCAACCAAAGATCATAGAGAAGAGCTACTATGATCTTTGCTAGTAACACGGGGCCAGTGCTCCAGCTGGCGTCCTCGAAGGGGCGGGGTCTATGTGAACACGTGATTTGATGCCTGCCATCCGGGCCGGGGTGGGAGCAGGGATCATGTGTACACGTGATAGATGTGGCCCCCCATCCGCTCACAGACATGCGTCCCAGCCGCTATGCAGAGCAAGGATACCGACCCCTGATTTGAGGAGTTATACTGTTTAATATTAGATGATTGAAGGGTCCCAATAATGAAATGATGGAAATGAGTGAAATACACTGCATTTAGGTGATAAAAATACATTTGGGTGATAAAAAAAAGTACAGACAGCACCCATAGTCAGGATTGAACCAGACCTCTGGCCCTGTAAGGCAGCAACTCT
Organism: Raja brachyura; assembly: GCA_963514005.1. Next base: position 18,280,087 of record OY740798.1, on the reverse strand, counting down.
ACCGCTGTACCATTGTATTAATACCACTGTATTATTGCACTGAACCACGTATTGAAGGGTTGTTGTGCAGTTGTTCAATGTGTATTTTGTTGAGGAACCACTGATGCAAAATTCAATGGTGCATAATTCTGAGTTTGCCTGTACAACTTAACATGTTTATATCTTTTCATTCACATTTGTGAAGTATGAAGAATTACTGGATTAAGTTGTGGATTACAGGTGGTTTATGGGAGGGAGAAGGGGAGTCCTGAGGTGGTCTCACGGCATAGAAACCCGGGAGTGGTGATGATAGGTCAGGGATTGGTTGGCTGGGGAATGGTTTGATGGTTGATTAGCCTTTGTCAGCTCAGGATGGATAATTCTAACTTACTGGGAGTGTTAATTCATAACAGTGAGAAGCCCAAGAATACATTGCAAACTACTGTAAATCCCTTACTGCCATCCTGTATCTGTTAGTAGGTCTGGTGTGAGATGGGCCTGTTTCCGTGCTGTATCTTTGAACTAAAAAATGAACTAAACTAAATTTGTGCAAGTTAATGGTAATGCTTTGAGGACAATCCATATTATAGTCGAGGAGGTCATGTATGTCCTGAAACTTCTGAAGGTCGATAAATCTCCCAGGCTTGATCTGGTATATTAAAGGACATTGCGGGAGGCTATAGAAGAAATTGCTTGAGCCCTACCTGAAATAAACGAGTCATTTTTAGACATGGTTGAGGTGCCTGAAGCCATGGATGTCTTATATTAAGTCCATTATTTTCCATTACAATTGATTTTTCATTGGAATTGAATCATGTCGCACACAACATCACGGAACTAGCCAATCCAATTGCTATGCAGCATTTTCTTGTCTGAAGTAACTCATGTTAAATGTTTCAAAACCCTTTTAAAAATTGAGATGGAATCAAGTTTTTTTTCCAGATCAGACCAAAGTTCAGCTCTGATAATAGCTGTTCAAAGCTGCATCTATAATTATTCAACGTCTCATTCTCATCAATAGACACAAGGTGCTCTGATACGGTGTCTACACATTCAATTGTAGGATTTAATCTTGCTGGGGTTGAGAACCAGCTGCTGGAATGAAGCACACAACGTCTTGTACATCTGAAACATAATGTCCCAACTTCTATGTACAATTCCCAATCTAATGAAAGCCCCCCACCCCCTGCTTTCAGTCTGAAGAAGAGTCCCGACCCGTAACATCATCCACCCTTTTTCTCCAGAGATGCTGCTTGACCCGCTGAGTCACTCCAGTGTCTATCATGGTGTCTATCTTAAGCCAAAAGACTTCTTCACTACCCAATCTACCTGCGACACAACGTTTAGTGCTATTACTCTTCAATCGCTCTTCTCCATTCACTGTGAGGGCCTGTCCTGGTTTGACTTCCCAAACTACAATACCTCACACTTATCTGAATTAGACTTCATTTGCCATTACTTAGCCTACTTGCTCAGCTGATCATGATTCCACAATCATTCTTGATAAAGATCTTCACTGTCTGTGATATCATCTATTTTAGAGTAATCTGCAAGCTTATTAATCATGCCTTTCACATTCTCACCCAAATCATTGATATAGATGGCAAACAGCAAAAGGACCAGCACCGATCCCTAGGGCACAGTGCTGGTTGCAAGTCTCGAGTTCAAAACAAACCTCGAACACCATCCTCTGATACTAATCATTATGTCAATTCTCTATTGATTTTGCCAACTCTCGCATAGACCAAAACATCCAGAACAACCAACCATCCAGAAACTTGCTGAAGTCTATATAGACAATGTCTTAAAGAAAGAACTGCAGATGCTGGAAAATCGAGGGTACACAAAATGATGGAGAAACTCAGCGGGTGCAGCAGCATCTATGGAGCGAAGGAGATAGGCAACATTTCAGGCCGAAACCCTTCTTCAGACCTATAGACAATGTCTATTGCCCTGCACTCATCAACCTTCTTTGCTTCTTCATCAAAAAACTCAAATGAAATTCGTGAAACACAATCTTCCATCCACAAAACATTGCTGATCATCCCTAATCAACCCTGATTTTCCAAATGCAAGTAAATCTTATACCTCAGAGTCCTCTCCAGTATTTTTTTCCTCCTGCAGACTTGAACTTACTGGTCAATAGATCCCAGGTTTTATTTGCAACCGCCTAAAAAAGAGACACAACATTAGTTACACTCCAGTCTTCTGGCACCTCACCCATGTCTAAAAATAACTTGATTATTTCAGGTACAGCTCAAGCAATTTCTTCTATAGCCTCCCACAATGTCCTTTAATATACCAGATCAAGCCTGGGAGATTTATCGACCTTCATAAGTTTCAGGACATCCATAACCTCCTCGACTATAATATGGACTGTCCTCAAAGTATTGCCATTAACTTGCACAAATTTAGTTTAGTTCATTTTTTAGTTTAAAGATGCAGCACGGAAACAGGCCCATCGGCACAGCGTGTCCGCACCGACCAGCGATCCGAGCACATTAACACTATCCTGCACACACAAGGGACAATTTACATTTATACCAAGCCAATTAACCTACAAACCTGTATACCTTTGGAGTGTGGGAGGAAACCAAAGATCTCAGAGAAAATCCACAGGGTCACGGGGAGAAAATACAAACTCCATACAGAGTACACCCATAGTCAGGATCAAATCTGGGTCTCTTGCGCTGTAAGGCAGCAATGCTACAGCTACACCACCATGCCGCCCAGGCCAGGTTTCTCAGCCTGCAAGTCTTATTCCATGGTAAAAACAGACTAGAAATAATCAATGAGAAACTCACCTCCAGTGGCTCCACCCATAGATGACCACTTTGATGGGCTCTTATTCTCTTTCCAATTACCCTTAATCTCATTATATAAATTCTCTTTGGATTCTCTGTAATATCATCTGCCAGAGAAATCTTGTGCCCCCTTTTACCCCTCCTGATTTCTTACTTTAGTATGCTCCTCAATCCCCTATACTCAATTCCAGCTACCTAAACCCGATCCATGCCTCCTAACCACAGCCTGAATTTCATTAATAGAAACATAGAAACATAGAAATTAGGTGCAGGAGTAGGCCATTCGGCCCTTCGAGCCTGCACCGCCATGCAATATGATCATGGCTGATCATCCAACTCAGTATCCCGTACCTGCCTTCTCTCCATACCCTCTGATCCCCTTAGCCACAAGGGCTACATCTAATTCCCTCTTAAATATAGCCAATGAACTGGCCTTAACAACCCTCTGTGGCAGAGAGGTCCAGAGACCCACCACTCATCAGCCAGGTTTCTGTACTCGTATCTGCCTTGCCCTTCAATCCAACAGAGACATGGATACCTTCAATTCTCACTGTCGTACTTTGAAAAGCATCCATTTTCCAGACATCCCTTTGCTCTCAAAGAGTCTACTCCAATCATCCTTGACAAGTTTCTGTCTAATGCCATCAAAGTTAGCCTTGCCCCAGTTTAGAACTTTGACTAATGCACCAGCCCTATACTAATCTATAACTATTTTGAAGCCAGTAGAGCTGAGGTTGTTGGTTGCAAAGGGCTTACTGACACTTCAGTCACTTGCCCAGCCCAATTCCATAAGAATATGTCAAGCTTTACATATTGCCGAAGGAAACATTCCTGAACACGCATGACAAATTCCACCAATCTAGACCCTTGGCGAATGGCATTCCCAGTCTATACTGGGAAAGTTAAAATCCCCCACTATGGCAATCCTATTCGTCTTGCACCTACCTGTAATCTCCCAGCAAATTTGTTCCTCTAATTCCCATTGACAATTTGAGGGCACCAGTAGTCTGGAGATCACTACCCGTGAAGACCTGCTTCTGAACCTTTGGTCTGACACCCTATATTCACTCTGTAGGATCTCATCCTTTTTCTAACTATGTTACTTGTCTTAATGTGCATCTGGTAGCTCTCTAAAACATCCTGGACCTTGGCATCAGGGAGGCAATACCCTGTCCTGAACTCCTGTTTGTGGCCACAGAATCTCCTGTCTGTTCTCCTAACTAATGAGTCTCCCATCATATAGACCTGTCTGACTTCATCCTCCCTGCTGTGCCTCAGGCCACGACCTGGTGCCACAAACCTGAGTGCTGCTGCTCTCCCTTGTCTCAGTCCTTTCACTTTTGATCCTCAAATAGACTCACAACATCTGCCTGATGAGCTATTGCTTGTTGGGAACTTATTTTTTAGTTGCAGAAACATTTCTCAGAGAAAAAGTTGCAACTGCAATTGTTTCGTCATTCTATAGATTGTGCAATGATTCTTGCGGATTGGGGATAACAAATGCTACACCAATATTTGAGCAAGGAAGTAGAGAGAATGCAGGGAACTACCTACCCGTTAGCTAAAACATGTTGTAATTAATAATAATGGATGTGATATCAGGCCTCTTCAAAAATTATGAAATTATTTGTGCAGAGCTATCTTAGATTTATCATTAGGTAAACGACAAAATCTCCATGACTCAAGGAGTTGAGAATTCCAGAGATTCTTCAACCTCAGAGTGAAGAATTTTTCCTCATTACATTCCCAATTGTTCTCTGCTTATGAAAAGGTGACCCTTCATTCTCAATTCCTCAGCCTGGGAAACACCTGTTTATATCTATCTTGTCATCCTTTGAAGAATTGTGCATGTTTCAATAAGATCTTATTCTTCTAAACTCAAAAGAATAGAGGATTAACAAATTCAGTCTCTCCATACATGACAGACTGGCATCTCACAAACCAGTTTGGTGAACCTTTGCTGTGCTCCCTTGCAGCAAATATATCTCTTTTCAGGTAAGATGATCAAAATTAAATGCAATAGCTCAGGTGTGTTCTTGCCTGAGCCCACTATAATTATAGAAATATATATTAGGGTGGCACAGTGGTGCAGTTGGTAGAGCTGCTGCCTCACAGTGTCAGAGACCTGGGTTCAACCCTGACCTCGGGTTCTGTCTGTTCGGAGTTCTCCCTGTGACCGCATGGGTTTGCTCCAGGTGCTCTGTTCCCCTCCGACATGCCAAAGAGATGCAGATTTGTGGACTAATCGGCCTCTGTGATATTGCACTCTAAAGTGTTTGGAGTAGCTGTGAAAGTGGGATAACTTAGAATAGTGTGAATGGGTGACCGATGGTTGAATGGACTAGGTGTGTCAAGAGTCTGTTTCCATGCTGTATCTTTCAATCAATTACACATCTACCCAAATCCTCTTTCAATGAGGTCAACATGCCAATTATTTCACTAATCAATGCAACAGCATTCATTCAGCTCCAATCCCTTTTAACACGCCTTTCATAATATTTCTGAACTCTGACTGAATTTGTTGCTGTCATTTGTTTTGGCTGCATGATTGTTTTGTCAACTGCATTACAAACCTCCACTTTTATATTAATTTCTCCCCCTGTGGAATTCTCTGCCTCAGAGGGCGGTGGAGGCCGATTCTCTGGATATTTTCAAGAGAGAGCTAGATAAGGCTCTTAAAGATAGCGGAGTCAGGGGATATGGGGAGAAGGCAGGAATGGGGTACTGATTGGGGATGATCAGCCATGATCACATTAAATAGCAGTGCTGGCTCGAAGGGCCGAATGGCCTACTCCTGCATCTATTGTCTATGGTCCTGTACCTCTCTTCTCAGGATCCCAATGCCAAGCCCAGTTTTAAACCATCCTCAAAAGCACCAGCAAAACCCAGTGTGATAGTCCTGCTGAGGTATACATTTTCTGCCCAGTACAGGCTCCACATGGTCCCAGATTCTTGTAACTCTAAACCCCTCTCTCTGCACCATCTCTTCAGCCATGCATTCACTTGCTCTCACATGCAATATTTAAGATGTGGTATTGGGCACAGTGCCACATTCCTGCACTAACCTCAAATCCCTTGATACTCTTAAAGCCTATCGACCTTTGTCGAGAATATATACAACTGAGTCTCTGCAGCCTTCTTCAGCTGAGAATTCCAAAGATTCACTTCCCATTGGGTAAAAAAAATTCCTTTAGATTACAAATCGCAGCAAGAATTACCATTGACATCACCATTAGACCACAATAATATATAGAATTTAGAATGACCTATATCAGTCTTGCAGCTTGTTCTGTATTAATTTAATTATTACTCTCACAATGGCGTCCTCTATTTATATTATGAATTAGTACATTCCCCATTTAAATTAGCTCTGATTTCTTCCAATAACTTAGGGTGTAGGACTGAAAACTAGTTCTGTTACTATTGGGCAAATAACAATCAACTCTGTACTTACTATTAAATGCATTGATTGATAGATTATAAAGTGTCCCATGGGCAGCACGGTGGTGAGACGGTAGAGCCACCGCCTTACAGCGCCAGAGACCCAGGTTCGATCCTGACTATGGGTGCTTGTCTGTACAGAGTTTGTACGTTCTCCCCGTGACCCGCATGGGTTTTCTCCGAGATCTTCAGTTTCCTCCCACAGAACAAAGATGTACAGGTTTGTAGGTTAATTGGCTTGGTATAAAATGTAAAAATTGTCCCTTGCGGATCTAGGGTAGTGTTAAAGTATGGGGATCACTGGTAAGTGTGGACCTGGTGGGTTGAAGGGCCTGTTTCTGTGCTGTATCTTTAAACTAAACTAACGTCATGGTGCAAACTGGCAATGAATTATCTACATTCAGCTGCTGGGTTGTGTGATATCAATTAATCAGCAGTTCTATATCATAGGGTACACAAAATGCTGGAGAAACTCAGCCGGTGCAGCAGCATCTATGGAGCGAAGGAGATAGGCAACGTTTCTGGCCAAAACCCTTCTTCAGACTGATGGGGTGGGGGGGGGGGGGGGGGGGGGGAGGCGGGGGAAAGAAAGGAAAAAGGAGGAGCCCGAGGGCTGAGGGAGAGGTAGGAAGGGGAGGAGACAACAAGGGTTAACAGAATTGAGAGAATTCGATGTTCATGCCGAGAGGATGCAGACTCCTCAAGCGGAATATGAGGTGCTGTTCCTCCAATTTGCGCTGTTGCTCACTCTGGCTGTGGAGGATGCTACACAAAATGCTGGAGAGAAACTATATCATATATGCTTGCATCTGGAAATACACTTTGCCTGGAGTAATACCTGTTGACATCTCTGTCATTTTCCATGATTAGCCTTCTCCAGAATGTGCACTCTTTTACTTGACTCGATGTATATTTGCATCATCCACCACGTATTATGAGAATTATAATACAAGCTATAATTAAAATCTCATACCAATTAAATTAAGCACAACCGTTGAGAAAGTTTCTTGGTCAGAAGTGTACGGTATTTTTAACCACATTGAAATTAATCAGATTAACGCAATAACAATTCTACTATGGATGGCAGCAAATTACCTTGTACATAACAAATTTGCTGTGATTTTCTGATCCATGTTGGTAGAAGGCAGATTCTATTGTTGCCAGAGCCTCCTTGGAAAGTTATTCCCATTGGTGTGATTTAATATTAATGAAGAGGTATTTTTGACCCAAATCTTGCAGTCAAATTGCTCAGAGTAGATGAATCGAGGACCAGAGGACATAGGTTTAAGGTGAAGGAGAAATGATTTAATAATAATCTGAGCGGTAACTTTTTTTAAACAAAGGGTGGTGGATGTATGGAACTGCCAGAGGAAGGTAGTTGAGGCAGGGACTATCCCAACAGTTAAGAAACAGTTGGACAGGTTTGGAGGGATATGGTCCAAACACGGGCAGGTGGGACTATTGTAGCTGGGACATGTTGGCTGGTGCGTGCAAATTGGGTCAAAGAGCCTGGTTCCACACTGTATCACACTATACAAGAACTAAGAGTAGAATGGTCTTTCGAGCTCACTTCACAATCCAATAGGATCATGGCCAATTCTGATCTTGGATACCTTCCTGCCTGTTCCCCGTAACTGTTCATTCCAAAAACGTATCTCAGCCTTGAATATATGCAATAAGTTATTTTCTACACCTCATAAGTTCATAACTAGAATTAGGCCATTCAGCCCATCAAGTCTGCTCCAGCATTCAATCATGGCTGATCTATCTTTCCCTCTCAAGCCCATTCTACTGCCAGCTCCCTGTGGGAGAGAATTCTGAAACTTTACTGCTCTCAGACAGAAGTTCCTCTCTGTTATCGTAAATGGGGACCCTCATATTCTAAAGATAATTTTTAAAATACCCGCAAAATGTGAACAAATTAAAACGCTTAAACATGCAAAACTAATTCCACCCACGGTGAAATAGGGTCTCAAAGCATTACATCCCTTCATTTTCAGACATTTTGTATTGGAATGGTCAAGGCAGAATCAATTTACCGCAAAGGCAAACTTGTATTTCCTAAGTTTATAATTCTGGAGTTGGATCCAATAAGATTTTTAAATGGACCCTACGCCAATACGACAAATGGTCTAATCCCTCTCCATCAGACTAGTTAACAGTGTGTGGGAATTGATTACTTGGGAACAGTCAGTCTCTTGTGACCATGCATGCTTTTGTTCTACCTCATGCAGTTTCTTTATTAGATTTATTTGGGCCTAATGCACTTCAAAGGAAACTCAACCTCATAAGGTGACTAGTATCTATTCACTAATCCTATTGTTAATTTTCAAGAATTACAATTATGATTGCCTGCTTCCAAGTGGGGAGATACATTGGTAGAATATGAGCAGTGGCATGACAATGGGTTATTATCTCATGCACATTCTGTTGGATGTAAGCCACAGATGAAATACGTGTGGCCAACTCATTGGCAAGGTTTCAGTGATCAGCTAGCAATGACCACACTGTGGGCTGCCTTACTACATCTGTTTCCCGAGGGCCTCATATTGGTTCAACTAGCTTGCCATGATTGAATGAATGCAGGTGAATTTCTAACAGGGAAGGAACAATGTGACTAGAACCAGTGGTATGAGTTGTTCCTGAGGACTCAGCAGCTTTGCAGAAATAATGGCCGAATGCAGGTGAGAGTAGTCATGTACTTCTTTGTGATACATTTGTTGGAGGTCCTTTAAATCACAGCAGATGAAGGAGCTATTCGGTAGATGCTAGACAGCAGAAGAAGGTGCAGCAGTTCAGGCACCTTCAGATTATATCCCTAAGCAACCCACCAGACTGCTTAATGCACCACACCATTACAATTTTGGTCAGTTTAGTTTAGATGAATTTGGAGATACAATGTGGAAACAGGCACTCCAGCCCATGCTGACCAACAATCACCCTTATACTAGTTCTATCCTAGAGAGCTGGGAAAATTTACAGGAGCCAAATAACCCACAAACCTGCATATCTCTGGAATGTGGGAGGAAACTGGAACACCCAGAGAAAACGATGTGGCACAGTGGCGCAGCGGTAGAGTTGCCTTACGGTGCCGGAGGCCCGGGTTCAATCACAACTACGGATGCTGTCTGTACGGAGTTTGTACATTCTCCCCGTGACCGCGTGGGCTTTCTCCGAGATCTTTGGTATCCTCCCACACTCCAAAGACGTACAGTTTGTAGGTTTATTGGCTTGGGTTTGTATATTTGGTATAAGTGTGTGTAGGCTTGTGTTAATGTGCAGGGATCACTAGTCGGTGTGGACTCAGTGGGGCAAAGGGCCTGTTTTCGCGCTGTATCTCTAAACTAAACTAAATCCCATAGGTGTAGGAAAGAACTGCGGATGCTGGTTTAAATCGAATGTAGACACAAAATGCTGGAGTAACTCATTGGGACAGGCAGCATCTCTGGAGACAACATCTTTATGATCTTCTCCAGAGATGCTGCCTGTCCTGCTGAATTACCCCAGCATTTTGTGTCTACCTTTAAACTAAAGCCCATGCGGTCACAGGGAAATCACACAAGCTGCATACAGACAGCACCCGAGGTCAGGATTGAACCCAGGTCTTTGGTGCTGTAAGGCAGCAACTCTATCACTGTGCCACTGTGCTGCCCATTAGCACGTCCTGTTAGGACTTGGACTAATCCTACAAATGGTCCACACACTCTCACACACTTATTAATTCTCCAAGCTACCAGGCCACATCTCTGAGATTGCATACACTGCCAGCTCTTCAGTCAATAAAGGCAAAGCACCAGAATACACTGCACAATACTTGCCAATCAAACACTGGGTACATGCCAGAAAAACTGCAGATTTACAGAGCGGGAGTGCTTGCCAATGCAGCTCATCTTTGCAGTCAAATATGCTGGTCTAAGTGCATTTAAAAGCACCCTGCTCCGCTAGGAAGACTGCAATGATGGTGAATTTATGTGTTCATTCTCTCTGCTGAAGCAGGAGACGATATTCTCAACACACAGGGAGTTTAAACCATCTGCGATCTTCAACAGACACCATAAAAAAATATTGCGGATGAAACTGTCCTGGCCTGGAAACATCCAAATGCATAACAATTGCTGTGCTCCAGTATTGTAAAATCCACTAACAACATTGTTCTCTCCCTACTCAGTGGCTGCAGGGTGTGGTACATCTTCACCCAGACCTTTAGGGGCCACACAGTGGTGCAGTGGTAGAGTTGCTGCCTTACAGCGTGAGAGACCTGGGTTCGATCCTGACTATGGGTGCTGTGTGTACGGTGTTTGTACAGTCTAGTCGTGACCTGCGTGGGTTTTCTCCGGGTGCTCCGGTTTCTTCTCATACTCCAGAAACATACAGGTTTGTAGGCTAATTAGCTTGGAAATACTGAAAATTCCCCCTAGTGCGTGTAAGATAGCATTGGCATGTGGGAATCACTGGTCGGCCCAGACTCAGTGGGCGGAACGGTCTGCTTCTTCGCTGTATCTCCAAACTAATAAAAAAAAAATTTTGCATTGAATGGGTAAGAGAGCCAAACTTGCTACCAACTCTATGTCGGAGGCATTGGATCCAGTGTCAAATAATCACCACATGGACTTAGGTGCATCGCCATGGTCCATTTCAGCAGCACAGTTGATTCTGTTGGTGGGCTTGAGACATGTATTATTACTCTTCAATTAACAATGAAACCTAAATAGTGGACATATTTAGTGTTAGTAGTTAATAGTAGAGCTGAACTTTCTTGTCATGGTTTAAGAAAAAATATTTTAAAATAATTATCCGTAATGATGCAGTTACTAATGCAAGGTAAATGTTTATGTTTCAATGTTCGCAACTGGGAGCCTGACACCTTTGTATACTATTTTTGATTTGGCTTTTCCACTCCAGAATTCGATGACACTGCAAAATTCAAATGTTTCATTAACCCCTTACATAACAACATTTAATAGTTGTTTGAATGGGTACATGGATAGGAACAATTAAGAGGGATGTGGACCAAACATTGGCAAATGGAACCAGCATAGGTGGGACATCTTGGTCAGCATGAGCGAGTTGGCCTGATGGCTGATTTCCATGCTTTATGACTCTGGGGCTCTATAAATCAACTCCAAAATTGATTAATTGGAAGCCATCAATCAACTCCGAGTTTCTCTTGAGTTTAATTCTTGGAGGAAATTAATGCAGACTTTTGGAAGGAAAGATATCTTTCTTTTTCATTATTGTCCAGGGTTAAAAAACATATCTTCCCTTCATGCTGAGGCACAAAAATTGAAGTTTACTGACATTAATTTAACTTCTAAAATCATTAGCCCGATATGCAACTATAACCAAAGGGACTCTGCACTAGCTCTAGTCATGATTATTACTTGTTTCTCAAACATAGAGGTCCTGCCACTTGGAATACCTTGCCAAATACTTCATCTTCCTGTGTTTCTACTCCTCTTTTGATCGCTGCCTTTAGAGCTTCTCCTGTTGATAATGCCCATCATCTCTTCCACCAACAACACACACTCATCCTGTTAATTTTTTTCAGACTCATCTTTTTGTTGAGTATTTGAAAATATTATTGATAGCGTTATTGGCAGAAGCTATGGAGAAGACACAAGACGTTGATGTTAGGATAGTAGTCACCCAATTTCATTTTATTCATGAATATTTATATTTAATAGTGTTTGTTAACCCATGCACCCTGTGATAGTGTTATATGATTAGTAACACTGGAATTATGTTTTGTTTCTAATGAACATCTTTGTTTTGAATACCACATTCAAAAACAGATCATCAAATTTGCAATTCCCCAATACTGTATGTGCAATGCCAAGATCATATTAACTACAAAAGTAATCTCATACAATTTTGAGAGCTACCTAAAGATATTTTTCAAGCTGTCTAAAAACTTTCTATTCATCAGTGATAAGTTTTTAGAAACCCAAGAGAAAATGGTGGGTTATTTTAGCAGGCTATGCTATTTCTCTTCATTTGGAGAATATGCCTGCGTAATTGGAAGCCATCAATCAACTCTGAGTATCTCTTGAGTTTAAATCTTGGGGGAAATTTTTGAGGACTTTTGGAAGGAAGGATGTCTCTCTTTTTCATTACTGTCTAGAGTAAAAAAAGCCATATCTTTCCTTCACACCAAGGTCAAAAGTTGAAGTTTACTTAAATTAATTATTTGCCAATATCTACATATTTCAACTACTTCAGCACAGTCAATTTTGCATCTTGTGGTTAATAAGTTCTAGGAAAAGAGATAGGCCATTCGGCCCATGAAGTCTACATTCAATCATGGCTGATCAGTCTTTCCCTCACAACCCTATGCTACTGCTTTCGCCCAATAACCCTTTATCACTGATTGTGCAAAATGACCCAGACCTTTTTTTGGAAGAATTAATAGACGATTCCCACATTTTGATTTATTGCCCAGGGATTTTCTGGGGAATAGCAATGAGGCTTGTGAAGATAATCTTAAAGTATACACGATAAATATAGAGAAAATACATCCATGGTAAAATGGCAGAAATCCAGAGGTTGCCGAGTGAATCCCTCCTCCTCACTGAGCCAAATGCACAAACACCATATTCCCTGGTAAATATTTCAAGATAGCATTCCTGGTAAAAAATATATTTTGTTTATAGAATGTGTGATATGCCAGCTAGTTTAATCTAAATTATATGCTACAATCATTTTTTTTTTTTAAGCGTTCTAGAAAATGTTCTCAAAATATATTTGTTAAAGATTGGTCTCATCAATTCACATCACCCCTCCACTTCTAATTACACTTGAATAATTCTTAAAATGCTAGCAATCTAAGCCACATAATTCAAACAATAATTATACTTAGTGCCTATAATATCAAGATGTCAAGGTGCTTTGCTCAAAATAACATTTCTACTACTAAAATAAGATTAAAGATCATATATTTCAAATATTATCTCTTATTCTTCTAATATTATCTCTTATCCTGACTTCATATTGCCCTCATACTTAGACATGTAAAGTATTCTTTAACAACCCATTCGCTACCCCCACTTTGTATTCTATTTTGTTAGCAAGGTTTTGTTCATAGTGCTGAGCATTATTCCATTGTGATTTATCCTGCGATGGCTCTTTTACAATTTTATGTTTTTTTTAAACTTTAGTGGATACGGCACAGAAACAGGCCCTTTGGCCCACTGACTGCCGATCAGCGATCCCCACACACTAACACTATCCTGCACACACAAGGGACAATTTAACCAAGCCATTTAACCTTTGGCGTGTGGGAAAAACATCTTTGGAGTGTGGGAAAACCGGAGAAAACCAATGCAGGCCATGGGGAGAATGTACAAACTCCATCTAGACCGCACCCATAGTCAGGATCGAACCCAGGTCGCTGGAACTGTAAGGCTACAACTTTACCACTGCGCCACTATGCCGCCCGGTCTCAATTTATTGAGACTTTTCTGCCTAATCTATTTTGATAATTTGGCAATAATATGTGATATTTGTATAGATTATGCATTTATTGTTTGATTTTTTTTCTTGCTACAAATTAACTTGTACTTTGACGAAAAAAAACTGGCACATTTTTCAACATATCAGCGATCAGTTTGCTGCGGGAATGAAAACTCTGTATAGCCTGAAAACTTTGCATTCCAATTGATCCCAAAACCGCTAAACTCAATCATATTCTGCCCGCAGCACTTTCTCGATTGCATTACATTGAGAATTTTGTCAGGAGTTTGAAATAATTTATAGTAAAATATTAATAGCAAGTTAAATGTTTCTCTAAGAGGGTTAAACTGTGAACAGCAGCACTGGGAGATGTGATTTGAAAATCAGATGAAGGAAACCAGACTGCTTGAGATGTGGGAAATTCATTTAACAGACCAGTGATTTCCCACATCCATATCACTTAGGATAGCCCTGCTTATTTGTACTCAGCAGGAGTGGTTTGCAGGAAACCCCCTTAGTAGTTTAATTGCCATCAGTGGACTGGGAGAAAGTAAGTTAAGGTGGCAGCAATATTACGTCGGAGTAGAAAGCACAAGGTCAGGTGGGCACAATGAAACTGGGATAGTTTGGTTTAGTTGGGACAGGCAACCTGACTGATAGAGGAGGAGCTTACTCACTCAAAACAGGTCAGGATCAGAGGGAGATCATCAGAGATTAACTAAGGTTGTGTTATTAAGACTGTCAACGTGGAGTGTGAAGAGTGCTTTGTTCTTTTAACAGGATAAGGCAGTTAACATTATTACAGTTCATTTCATGTCCACCTACTGAATCTAAAGTACTGCAGTTTGATGATTCACACAAGATCTTGCCTCAATAAATTGTTAATCAAGCTGCCTTTAATAAGCCTGGAAAAGGGCAAGTTGCCGCACACACATGCAAAATTCTGGCATTCACGATATAAAACACAGAGCTTTCATTGTTAGAGACTCGAAATGTACTATCACGTGATTGCACATTCGCACGGTAAAGGAAAGTTCATTGATCACAAGTAGTATGGGTGGGATGGAACTGCAGATGCTGGTTTAAACCAAAGATTGACACAAAAAGCTGGAGTAATTCAGCAGGACAGGCAGCATCTCTGGAGAAAAAGAATGAGTGATGTTTCGGGTCAAGACCCTTCTTCAGACTGCATGGGATCAGCCATGCCAATTACAGCAACTGCTTCCAATAACGGAAATGACAAAAAGTCACCAACCTGAAATGTTAACTGTTTTTCTCCCCAAGAATGTTGCTTGACCTGCCATCTTTTTCAGCTTTAATTCAGATTTTTAGCATCCATTTGCTTTCCTACTCCCAATTCCTTCCTAGTTCGGTGTAAGATTTGTTGTTTGTTTATCCACCCATTTTCTCTGTAGAAAAGTGTTTATATATCTTTTCTTTCAATGCAGCCGAGCAATTTACCTCAACTGCACCGTGTGAAAGTAAATTCCACATTATAATGACACTCAGGGTAAAGCCTCTCCTGACACCCTCATGGATTTATTGACATTATCCTATAAACCAATACCTGCCACTAACTATTTATCTGCAAACAAATAGATAGTCTCCCACAAGTCTTAAGTGAGCACTGATCAATATAGTACAATCTACTCTGCATTCCCCTCTTGCTTTGACATCCCACAGGTTTCTATGCAGACATTACCATGAAAACATGTGGTGCTTCATCCAAAATTAAAAAAAAAACATAATTTCTGCAAAATAACTTCCTGTTCAATGAGTGGCTGCAGTCAAGATTTGGATTGTAGGCTTGCAGATTCTTCAGATTAAGGACACATCTATTTACCTCAATATAAAAAGAAACAGTTCACTTAATTGCAATTCAAACACTAGTTCTGTGGGATGCTTGGGCTCACCTTTACATTAAGGATCCAGAGAGAATGTCTGTTACTTTAGCAAAGCTATCATAAGGATATTTTCATCCATCACTTACATTCCCCTTAAACCCCTTGTTAATGGTTCATCACAATTAGCTGCACAATACGATGTTTTAAACATACATGCCCCACCCCAAGTCATTCAGAACATAGAAATGTATCACAAGCTGATAGCAGTTAAAATTCAAACTTATAATTTTCCTTCCAAAGCAGAATGCACTATTCATCAATAAAATTTGCAGCATCCAAACTCCTAAAGAGAATTTAAAACAAAGTAACTTAATTTTGAAGAACTAAAAAGGTAAAAAAATGTCATAAGGAATAGTAGAATTAGGCCATTCGGCCCATCAGATTGATTCCACCAGTCAATCATGGTCACAGTATCTCTCCCTCCTAACCCCATTCTACTGCCTTCTCCCCATAACCACTGACACCTGTACTAATCAAGAATCTATCCATCTATTTCTACCTTAAAAATATCCACTGACTTGGCCTCCACAGCCTTCTGTGGCAAAGAATTCAACAGATTCACCACCTTCTAACTAAAGACCACAGATTCATCACCCTCTGACATCCTCCCTGGAATCTTTCCTTGGGCTGATGGTGGAATCCATTAAGTCTGAAATGTTGATGCCATTAGTGCAGAGAGGCTGCCATTAATAGAATGAGCTAAATACATTCACTGAATTTTGATACTGTGGGTCATTGTGGATCACTGGGGCTTCCTTCCTGGTCACAGCTATTGAAATGGCCGACAGCATTTTCTAATTTATATTCTGCAAAAGTCTTAGAAATAGGTCCAATTTCTCATAGTAGTGAAAAACCACTCTTCATTTCTGCTGAACACATTAACAACATAAGGGGGAGGAGACAAAAAAAATGAACTCTCTTTATATGACTGAATTTAATTGCATAATACAGTTGAAAGTACATGTGCAAAATAACCTAAAGTTAAGTTCATTAGCCTTGGGGCTAAAAAAAAATGATTTTAATTACACGTCTGAATAGAGCTCTGGTCATTTATTTAACAGATAGGGGACAAACCAGTTGCAGAGAAAGAATCTAACAGCATTTTGCAGCCAAATAATACCAACAAAAATTAAGAAAAAATACAGATTATTTATAACTTTGTAGTTTAATACTTCCACAACCTACTTTTATACATCTTTGTGAAATGGTGCATATTCAGGCTGACATTAAGAAGATTACATGTGATGAATTTAAAACTTGATAAGGATAATAATTGACTGAAAGGAAGGAACATAGATTTCTAAAAAAAATTATATTTACAAAAAAGAATTCCCTTCAAAAATAGATCCAAACGAACTCCATCAGTGCTATTATATCTAATGTTCCATAGAAATATCTTCTTTTTAAAGTCCAGTGTATTAAAAAATATTGGTACCAAACCAAAACTACTTTGATAGCTTCTTGTTATCCAGCATATTAAAATGATACTGTATATATGGAATCTCAGCATAGTATGGATGTTGCATTTTTCCCCACATATTTTAATGTAGTTACAAGTTTCAGTTTAGGAGATACACGTTACATCCCCACAAAGTGTTAATCCCATAGTTAATCAGAACGGCCCTTTCAAAGTTGGAGATAAAATATTTCTAAATGTGCAGCTAATATCCTGCTCATTTCCTCGCTCTCGGCATAACCGTGGAAGCATCGCAGTATTCCTCCTGATCGGGAGTTTAGACAAAATGGACAGTTTTCACTGTGGCCGGTGCGTTCTCAATCAACCAGAGCATGAGCATGCCCAGTGCTAATGAAGTCCTCTTTTGAGAATTTCTACTCAATGAGTCTCCCAGGCTGGTCAAGTAGCACGGATTCGTGGGCAGTCGAGTTGAGAAGCCTCGGTGGCCAGTGATATTGAACAGAGAGCGCCAATATAATGGGATTATTGTCCTGCAATCGTTTCACACTCAGCACAACTGGAGTGCCAGCACTGAAAATAGGTGCGATAACAAGACCTAGCATTGAAATTAATAAAACAAATCTAAATCAGAAAATGCTGTTGGCATGATGGGAGGATGCTGGGTGCTTGTAATGGTATTTCGGAATCCCACCCTTTATCGCAGTTCACCCGCCAAATACGCCTACAAACACCTTGTAATAATTCATATCACAGGAGACTGGTGTAGAATTCTCTTCGGCACAAAACCCAAGCACATAGAAAACCTTCCAAAACAGGGGGTCACTTCTCTTCTCTAGCCGTGAAGAGAAGTGACCCCTTTCCCCTTAATCAGCAATTTGTCATTGACTGGAAAGCCAGAGATTGTAATGCTTTAAAAAAAAAAAATTTCAAATAATCTCGCTGGCTGAAATGGTACAGCGGAAGAAATGACATGGGGCTTCGCGTCGGCGCCTGTGTGCGATAAGGGAGTTAAAAGCGGGTTCCGCACAGCCGACCGTCTCATTATCTGCAGCTCATTAGGAAACTGCAGCGAAACCAGCGGCTTCCCGGAGAGAGAAAAAAAAAACCCATCCACCCCCCCCCCCCCATTTCGGCTCTCAGCCCGAAACGAAGCACAAAAGCTTGGATAGAGAAACAACCCCCTTTTATATGCATTTCCAACCTCCCCCACCCATCTTCTCTACGTGTTTGCGGGGTGAATTTGAATGCACGGTTAACTAAACGGACAAATGCACAAACACACACAAATGAATATATGTATCTTACATATAAACGGAAAGATCGTGCACAACTCACAGGTTGATCTCTCTTGCTCTCGTTTCGCGGTCCTTTTTTTTTACTTCCCAAATCTGTTCCTCTCCTCTCAGCAGAAATATGCACCTCTGCAATTTCAAATCAATTTCCGGGATGACATATCCCCTCTCCCCGCAGAAATATCCAAACGGCACGTCCCTTCGTTCACTCCGTCCTTCGGTACCTTTCTCCCCCCTCTCCCGCAGAGCCTAGTCTCCCTTTAAACAGAAGCATCCGTTCCTTCTTCCCAAACTCAAAGAAAAAGCATCATCATCCAACTAGAATTCCCCGCGACCCGAGAAATCGGGATCTTTTGGCGTCTTATCCCTGCCGCTCGCTGCAGAATGCCAACAAGCTGCTGTTTGTTTTTCTTTAAATATACATACGTTACTCCCAGAACAACTTTCTTTCCTCGTCTATGAGCTGATTATATTTTCCAATCACAAGGCAGTGCGGTAAGGATTTTTTTCTTCTTTCTCTCGCTTTCCCGTGTAACCTTTTTAAATTCTCCTCCTTTTCTTCCTTCGTCCCTTCTCTCATCTCACATCGGAGATAAGATCGGCCGGTGCAATCCTCGATGTCATGGTTTTTTTCCCCCCCTCCTTGTTCGGCTCTCAAGGTTCCAACAGGGAACAGCGTTCAAACCCAGCCACTGCGGAGCCGTCCGTTTCCTTCGCCCCCTCTGTTCTCTCCTTCAGCTACACAACAGCCTCCTGCCGACCGTTCTCCCTCGCCTCGCATTCTCTCTGCCTTGGTACCATGAGAGGCACGGAGCGGATCCTCTTTCTTTTCGTTTTTCAATCCGTCTTACTTTCTTCCCTCCTCCTCCTCCTCCTCAACCTCCTCCCCCAACCCCCTCCCTTTTGCGGCTCTTGAGTCACGGTACCATCTCCCAGATCGCAATCTACAAGTTAATCTCTCGTCTGTACATCAACACGTTGGCTGACACCTTTAAAATGTCAATTAGTTTTTTTTCTCCCAGGGAGGATGGGAGAGGGGAGGGGGGCGTGGGTGGAGGAATCCTAGAGTTTCAGATCAAATCGTGCACTGCTTAAAAACCATGTCAACTGGATGAAATTCCAGCCCACAGTGTCCTCCACTTATTTATTAACATCCAGGTTGATCTTGCATGCTCCGGTCTAAAGTCCTCATGCCCAGCTGCCAGCTAACACTCTTTATTCCCTTTTCACTTACTCTGTCACTGACTCTCTTTTTCTCTCTCTCCCCTTCTCTCCTGATGAGGGAAAATGCAATTACCCAATTACCTCCATTATCTCAGCACTCATTGGGCAACAGTATTGGTCCTTGACGTCGGCCGAGGTGCTAGTTGGCTGACGAACATCAAGCCACCACTGCCACCGTGCGGACAATCAGAGCAAATCAAGACCACAAGCGAACACAAAACCTTAACGCCAGCCGAACATTTTTATTTCGCAGTCCCCAGGGGGAGATTCCAAGTGTGGTGAGATCCCTCCAATTATTCTTCTGCGCAGTTTTCCTCTACAAAGACGCGTTGCTGCTTAGACTAGCCCCTTGCTTATTGCTGGCACGGCCACGTGTATAGATTGATCGAAGTGGGTGCAATTTAGACACAGGGCAGAAGATAGACACAAAGTGCTGGAGTAACTCAGCGGGTCAGGCGGCATCCCTGGAGAAAAGGAAGAGGTGGCGTTTCCGATCGATTCCTTTCATTAGACTGAGAATCCGGGAGGGAGGGGGGAGACTAGAGGTATGGGAAGACACAGGGCATTGGGGCAATCTCTGAGATTTGTTACTTTAGGACGCGATGTCGACAGGATTGGGAGCAAATTGGAATCCTTCATCCTCAAGACATTTTAAAAAAAACGTACATTCTTAAAATGCATGTGCACTAAGTACAAATCATTAACAATAAGCGAGGTGACATCAGTCGCGGTGAAAGAATAATAAGCAGCAAAATATGTTTCGCTGCCCACAAATGCTGTTTAATCTGCTAGATTGTTTTGTCTTTATTTCAGGTTTGCTGAGTTTGCAGATTTTTGTTTGCTTTATATTAACAGTAAACTTTGTGAGTGTGTTGTTGATGGGGGAGGCTAAAGAAAGGAAAGGGACAGAACAATGCCAAGATGCCTGGGAAATTAACCCTGGTTAGGGTTAGTAATGTTATACAGATCATATAGTGCCATCGGTGGACTGTACTTGGCCTCTCAAATTAATTGCAGTGACATGAATGCACTGGGCAAAAATATATCACATTTACAGCACTACGGACTGGGATGAATTTCTTTGCATTACATTTATTATTGTTATGTGTACCATAATAAATTGAAAAACTTGTTTTAGCATTTTATCCAGGCAAAGCATACCATACATACAGGCATACATTTTGGTTGTGCAAAAAAGTCTGAATGTAGTATATATGTTTAAGAAGGAACTGCAGATGCTGGAAAATCGAAGGTAGACAAAAATGCTGGAGAAACTCAGCGGGTGAGGCAGCATCTATGGAGTGAAGGAAATAAGCAATGTTTCGGGTCGAAACCCTTCTTCAGACCGATAGTTTTACATAGAAACACCAGAGAAAGTGTAGATAATAAAATGCAATTGCCACAAAAAGGTAGGTTGGGAGATCAAGAATTCATCTTGGAGCGAGGGAAGACCTTTCAAGAGCCCGATTACTGCAGGAATGAAGCACTTTTTTTAGACTATTGGTACGTGCTTTCAAACGTTAGTATCTTCCGCCTGACAGGAAAGAGCAGAGAGTATGGTCAGGGTGGGAACTACTTGATTATGTTGGTTGCCTTCCCGAGGTCGACAGAGTTATTGGAGGGAAGGCTGGTCTGCATGATGGACTGGGCAGCTTTCGCAACTCTGCAAATTCTTGGCCGCCATCCAAAAAAAAAATCACATTTATTTTAGTTTTTTAATTTTGTTATTTTTGTTTTTAAGTTGATATTTTTGTTTGTTCTCCTGGGTCTGTGCACATGAAATAATAGAACATGGAAACAGTGAATAGCACATGAAACAGTGACATGGAAAATGCAGTCTTAATGATGGTAAAACTCAATGCAGTACTGTGTGAAAAATGGCAGCTAATTCTTGAAAATGAGCACAGAAATACAAAATATACTATCGGAGACACTCTACTGTTACACATGATATGGTATTGTACAGAAACAATCAGCTGAGAAACAGTGATTTGATATGCTTTGACATTTTATGCATTTTCTTATTGAGAAAACCAAAGAAAATATTAAACTGTCTCGAATGAAGGGTATTCGTTTATGCTCCACTGTCCTCTTTGACTCTGAATCGCTAATCGTATAGTTCTGAAGCATGAGAAAATCGCTTTTTTATTATTTTTCAGCTTTTCTCTTAATAACGTGTTTAAATTTTGATCTTTTATTTTAAAATATCTTTTATTTTAGTGCTTTATCTGCTATTTTGCTTTCAGAGATTCTGATTGTCTCCATACCCCAACTTGGTAAATTCACTGTTCTGGGATACAACTGCTGGCATCAGATTGGGACTACATTTCAATGGGTGAGCAATATTACGAAGTGCAAGGGCAATTTTCATCAACACCAATACATCATCGATAAGAGGAGTCGAGTATAGGAATAAAGAGGTCTTTCTGCAGTTGCACAGGGCCCTAGTGAGACCACACCTGGAGTATTGTGTGCAGTTTTGGTCCCCGAATTTGAGGGAGGACATTCTTGTTTTTGTGGGAGTGCAGCGTAGGTTTACAAGGTTAATTCCCGGGATGGCGGGACTTTCATATGCTGAGAGAATGGAACGGCTGGGCTTGTACACTCTGGAGTTTAGAAGAATGAGAGGGGATCTTATTGAAACATATAAGATTGTTAAGTGTTTGGACATGCTAGAGGCAGGAAACATGTTCCCGATGTTGGGGGAGTCCAGAACCAGGCGCCACAGTTTAAGAATAAGGGTTAAGCCATTAAGAACGGAGACGAGGAAACACTTTTTCTCACAGAGAGTTGTGAGTCTGTGGAATTCTCTGCCTCAGAGGGCAGTGGAGGCCGTTTCCTCGGATACTTTCAAGGGAGAGCTAGATTGGGCTCTTAAAGGTAGCGGAGTCAGGGGATATGGGGAGAAGGCAGGAACGGGGTACTGATTGGGGATGATCAGCCATGATCACATTGAATGGCGGTGCTGGCTCAAAGGGCCGAATGGCCTACTCCTGCACCTATTGTCTATTTACTGCTAACTGCAAAGT
Source organism: Raja brachyura (assembly GCA_963514005.1). The sequence goes on along the minus strand of OY740798.1, from coordinate 18,257,548 downwards.
CTTGAATATTGCTTTGACTTTGTTATTGTGCAATTCTTTTTATGAAATCATTGATTAACGTAACTGTGAAGACTCATCCATGAAATTGGTAAAATCATGAATCATAGGTTGGGAAATTTCTGCACACAGTGAAGTGGGAGAAACTCTCAGTAATTGAATAGGTAAGAACTTATCCGACTCGTATTACTGAATGAGTCAAAGCTGATGTCAATGATCTTTTCCAGCGTTCAGGAACATGAATGTCAATTTGTAAGCTGCCAGCAAAGTGCAATGTTACACATATCTGACTCGAGGGCCTGAACTATAGGGAAAGGTTGAGCAGGCTAGGACTCTATTCCTTGGAGCGCAGGAGGAGGAGGGGTGATCTTAGAGGTGTACTAAATCGTGAGAGGAATAGATCGGGTAGAGCCTCTTGCCCAGTGTAGGGGAATCGAGAACCATACATTTAAGGTAAGATTTAATAGGAATCTGAGGGATAACATTTTCACACAAACAATGATAGGTGTATGGAATGAGAATTAGTATGGAGGTAGTTGAGGCAGGTATTATCGCAATGTTTAAGGAACATTTGGACAGGTACATGGATTGGATAGGTTTATGGGCCAAATGCAGGCAGGTGGGACTGTTGGGGATGGGACGGTGTGGGCAAGTTGGGCCGAAGGGCGTGTTTCCCCGCTGTAAGACTCTATGAATAGTATGGATAATAGCATTGAAGAATACATTGTTGAAATTCAAGTATATCGTTATTTGCATGGGTCTGGTGAGGTTCAGCTACAATGAAAAGTCTTGCTTGCATGAACATCACAGGCATATAGACAGACAAACAACCAAAACATACATAAATTACACATATTTTGAAAAGAAAGACTAGAAAAAAAGACATGAATGCAAAGAACATAATTCGAACAAAAAACAAGTCCACAGAAGTGCAAAAAGTGGGCCACAGGACTCTGTTTTTGAGATGGGATTAATGCTGTGTCGGTTGACTAAAGAACCTGATAGATGTAGAAAATAGCTGTTCCTGAAAGTAGTGGTGTGTGGTTTCAGGCTTCTGTACCTCCTGCCTGATGATAGCAGTGAGAAGATGGCATGGCCTGGATGGTGGGGATCCTTGATGATAGATGCTACCTTCTTGAGGCAGCACCTGGTATAGATGTTTCAATGGAGGGGAGAGCTGTGCCCATGATAGACTAGGCAGACTCCACTACCCTCTGTAAACCTCCTGTGTTCCGGTGTGTTCAAATTCCCCTTTCAGGCCATGATGCTACCAATCAGGACCCTTTCTACAGTGCATCTGTAAATGGTTGTTAGAGATTTCAGAGACATGTCAAATCTCTTTAAACCTCTAAAAAAGGAGAGGTGCTGGTGTGATTGCATCTATGTGCTGGGCCCAACATAGGCCATCTAAGATTTTAACAACCAAAAGAATTTGAAGTTGCTAACTCCATCCACCATCGACCCACTAATAAATACTGGTGCATCATCTTAGAACTTCCCTTTTCTGAAGTCACCAATCAGTTCCTTGGTTTTGTTGACCAACTCAACTTGGGCGTTTTATCTCTCTTCTGTATGCTACCCCAACACCAGCGATAACCAGGGTCAACTTGTAAGCTGCTAGCACAGTTCAACGTTGTATTTGGGATATTATGGGCAATAAAGTATACTTTCAAGCTATGGATCTGAAGATTTGGGCATTATCTGCTTGTTTCCCTCAAATTTATAGCAATTCCATTGTTTGCTTCATTATTGCGGTCAAGTGCAAAGTGAAATGCAAATATAATGTTGTTAATGAATTCCGCATCCATGGTAATCATTTGCTGAGAGAAACAATAGTTTAGAAATAAAAGACGAAGATTGAAAGTAGAAGTGTTATTATAATTGGACATCTGGAAATCTAATCAGTGGGAACAATAATGAAGGACAAAAATCTATTTTAAGGCTTTATTACACATCCACATATGCAGGCTGCCTTGACATTTGAATGAGAACATAAGGAGGGATCATTGTCCATGTTGAATAAAACCACTTATTCTAATCTTTGAGTGATGGAAACACCTTACAAACACAAATCGGGTCACCATTCTCAGAAATGATCATTTATTTTAGTCTGATTTCAAGGTAGAAATCATTGTAATTGGAGTATACAGCAAATACTCTTGTAATACTGCTTTGTTTAGAGATACAGCATGGAAACGGTCTCTTCAACCCACCGAGTCTGAGCCGACCAGTGATCCCCGTTTATACAAGCACACATGAGGGATCATTTTCAATATTTACCAAAGCCAATTAACCTACAAACTTGTACGTCTTTGGAGTGTGGAAGGAAAGCGGAGCACTTGGGAAAACCTATGCGAGTCAAGGGGAGAACGGACAGCACGCGTACAGACAGCACGCTTAGTCAGGATCGAACCCGGGTCTCTGGCACTGTAAGTCAGCAACTCTATCGCTGTGTCACCACATCGCCCAGAAAGCACTTCCTTATTTCTAAATTGTACCAGATCACTAACTTTGAAGGGTTTATATTTTGATACTGGTAAATATATAGTTAAAAATGTTTTAAACGATGACTCATTGCAGTCATTGTCAGAATAATATTATTTAAGTTAGTGTTGGACAACCCAATGAGTCAAATACAGAAACGATATATAAAAATAGCTTGCAGGATGAAATCAATTCTAATATATCTCCCACATTAGCTGTGACTATTTTAATATCTTTATTTGTGTTACAGAAAAAGTGTGAGAGACTGTACCAGGTTTACAGGGCTGGATGGCTGTTCACTAAAGCAGTCAATAGCTGGTATACCAAGCAGCATGCTTTGAGAAAATATGGGGCTCTGTAAGTGCACAAGTTGTGGGAGGAAAATGTGCATTTGCTTGTGATAATTAATTCTTCTTCTCTGACCTCCCATGGTATTGGCTATCCATAAAATTACAACATTTGCAAAATAGAAAGAGGAAGAGCACCAAAAAATTGGTTCCGTGTGCAAAGCCTTTGGATAAGTGAAATTGTCAAACACTCCGTGGTTGACAACTGTTAGAGGTGCACTTTCAGCTATCCAAACAAAGAAACAGCGGCAATAATCAAAACCCCACTGTGCCAAAGCATTTTATATTTCAATAACATTGTTAGCATTCAACAAAGAAATGACATAAAAACAGTACAATGAAAAGAACGCAGACCTTGGAATTTGCATTTCCAATCTGAAATGTAACCCCAACATAAATATGTAATTCTTTTGTAGTTGTAGAGTCATAGAGTTAAGGGCCTGTCCCACTTAGGCGATTTTTCAGCGGACTGCCAGCAGTCGCCTGAAAAACCGGGAACTGGAACGGCCACTGTCAGAATGGAAAATACCCATCGCAAAGGCGGGGGCCAGGGCAAGCAGGGGGGGAGCATTGTCTGAAATTCACACGGTGGAAAGCCAAGGTGATACAGACACACACCGTGATGAACAGGAAGATTAAGATGGCTAGCACAGTGTACGATAGTCCTTTAAAAGAGAGGGGACTGGGGGGAAGGTGGAAGAAGGAGTGAAGACACTTTTAATAAGCCAGAGATACACAGCTGTTCAGCAGGCATTTAACATTACCGGACGGTTATCCTTGGTTTTGAAAACTCGTGCTTATGTTTTTTCCAATGAAAATGACCGGTCAGCAAACTACCTACGACTACCCATACCAACATGGCGTCCCCACTACAACTGCACCTACGACTACAGGATTATCGAATTTCTCCATGGCGACCAATTCTTGGTCGCAGAAACTTTTTCAACATGTTGAAAAATTTGCGGCGACCATACTGAGGCCGCGACTAGTCCCCAGAATGCGGGAACCCCTCGCGACCATGAAGGTGACTCACCAGAGACCACCAGCGAACATGTGGCGACCATGAGGCGAGCGCAGTCTCTTGCACTCGCCTAAAAAGACGCTTAAGTTCGACATGCCCTTTATACAGCATGACAACAAGCCTTTTAACCCAACTCCTGCATACTGACCAAGATGTGCGTCTGACCAAGGAATCTATACCTTTTGCCTCCATGTGTCCCCTATCCCACTGAAGCTTTCTTATCTGTGTATCTGTATTGTAAACATTGTAGCTTCCTCTGGCAGCTTGTTCCATGTGCTCTCCCCCTCTGTCTGAAAAGCCTGCCCCTCGGGTCCCTTTTATATCTTTCCCTGCTTAACTTGAATCTATTCTCTCCTCCCTCCCTGGTAAAAAAAGGTATTTGCCAATCCAGCTTATCTGCACACCTCATGATTTTATATACCTCTTTAAGGTTACCTCAGCCTCCTACTCTCCAGGGAAAAAAGGTTTTGGCTTATCCAATTTCTCTTTACAATTCGAGCTCTACAGTCCTAGTATAATTCTTGTGAATCTTTTCTGCATTCTTTTCAGCTTAATGGTATAGTTCCAATAGTTTGGCGATGAGAACTGCATACAGTACTCGCTTTGAAGACGGGTCGCAACATGAAAAGTCTTTATCCATTTCCTTTCACAGATGCTTTCATACCTACTGAGTTCTGCAGCAGTTTGAATTTTTGCTCAATGTCCCAGCATCTGCAGTACCTTGTGCCAAATGCCCTTTTCACCATCCCATCTACCTACAGAGAACTATCAGAGGCCACCATCAGAGAACAATCTAGACTGTAAATGTAAACCCATTATAACTATTGACCACCTGGAATAGAATTCGTATATGACTTTGAAGTTGCTTCAAAGTATTGGCACATACACCAGATGGGGTGGAAATCAAGCTTAAGTTCATATTGATCATATTGAGGGAAACAAGAGCAGAATTCAGCATCAGGTCAAAGAAAAACTACAATTATAGCTGATGGTCCCTAGCAGAATGAAACCTTGAAATTAATATTTCTTGGCCATGCATTCATTGCAGTTGGGTGTGGTGGCCACAGTCAATAAAAGTGGTCCTGCTAGAATGTGTCTTTCCACAATGCAAATTGGATGTTGCATGAACGATGAATTAGTAAACATTATTTGTATTATGCAGGTCTAATTGATTTTAATACAATTTTGATCGGGGATGAGAGAACCACTTCTTAAAAGTTACTTAGGAAATTGACAAGTGGAAAAAAACCCTTGGGGGGGAAAAAAAAAGTTTCTCTTTAGCCTTCCCGCAGTGATTCAAATACCGTTGATTCTTAAGATAGCATCTGACCATTTCATCCTTGAAATTTCTTCCTTGAAATTAAGGAATAGACAGGGTGAATGCACAATCTTTTTCCCAGAGCTGGGGAATCAAAAACTACAGGACATAGATGTAAGGTGAGAGGGGAAAAATTTGATAGAAACCTCCGAGAGATGAGTTTTTCACACCGAGGGTGATGGGTATTTGGAACACGCTGCCAGATGAAGTAGTTGAAGCAGGTACACTAACACCATTTAGAAGACATTTGGACAGCTACAGGGGTTTAGAGGTATATGGGCCAAATGCAGGCAAATGGGATTAGTCGAGTTGGGGCTTCTTGTTCGACATAGACGAGTTGGGCCAAAAGGCCGGTTTCTGTGCTGTGTGACTCCATGGCTCCAAGTATTTGTTTCTATTGACATACGTGTGATGATACATGATTAAACAATGTAACGCACAACCTTTTGTATTTTTACCAAGCAACAACGAAAATAAACTTGTAGCTATTGAAAGACGTCATTTTTGGAAATGAAAAGTAACTTTGTTATGAAGAGACAAACTCTCTACCTCCTAACCCATCATTGTCACAATTGTTTATGTAACACAATTTTCTGTAATGCAATGATATTAATGGATGTAATTATTGTGTTATAGCAGAACTACCTTTAATAGATGATGACCAGAGGACAATTTGAGCAAATGCTTTTGTAGAAGGGTGACTGTGACCAGAAGTTATATCTCATCAGATACATGCATGTGGTGAGTTTTTCCCTAAGATGGTCATGTATAAGTAGAGCTCAGTTTGCACACAGACTGTTAGAGAGAAAGGGAAGGCTAACTTAGTTGCAGCACAAGGAACTACAGATGCTCGAATCTTGAACAAAAATCAAACTGCTGCTGGAACTCAGTAAGGTTGTATGTCATGTTGTTATTTGTTGTTACTTGTCAGTGACTGTATGTCATGTTGCGACTTGTGGGCAGAGCACCAAGGCAAATTCCTTGTATGTGAATACTTGGCCAATAAACTTACTTATTTATTGTACTTAAATCAGGCAGTTTATGAGGAGGGAGTGGATAAACAACATTTTTGGTTGGGACCGTTCTTCAGACTGAATAGAGTGGGGTGGGAAGGAAATTAGAAAAGAGAGGTGAGGCAGGACAAAGCTTGGCAAGTGATATTTGGATACAGGTGGGGGGGGGGTATATTGGGTTTAGCAAATAGGTGAAGTAAGTCCACCTAACAAGGCCAGAAATGAAAAGGAGCCAAAAGGGTGTGAGAGACAAGGAATGAAGTGTAAAGCCAGAGAAAAGGATATGGGTGCCGGGAACAGGGGGATGGGAAAGAGGGGGAGTTACAAGGAAATGGGGAACTCAGTGATGAGGGATAATTATACAAACAAGGGGAAAGGAAGAGCAAATGTCTTTTGGTACTTCCCTCGGGCTCCTTCCTCATTCTTTTCCGATTCTTCATTCCGATACCAACTCCTAAGTGACTTCATAAGCGGCATTAGGTTCAGTTTAGTTTAGAAACAGGATGGAAACAGGCCCTATGAGTCTGTGCCGACCAGCGATCCCCGCACATTAGCACTATCCTACACACACTGGAGACAATTTACAATTTTACCGAAACAATTAACCTACAAACCTCTATGTCTTTGGTGTGGAAGGAAACTGGTGCTCCCAGGGAAAGCCCACGCATTCATGGGGAGAACGTACAAACTCCATACAGACAAGCACCCATAGTCAGGATCGAACTCGGGTCTCAGGTGCTGTAAGGCAACAATTCTACCGCTGTGCCACCGTGATACTGTTAGACTGGATGACTAGCCCCATCATCATTCAATCAGCATTTCTTCCGTTGCAATATTTAACTTCTCAAAATGTGAAAAAGATTCCTAAAATTCTACCAAAATCTATATGCATCAAAAACATCAGCCGAATCTAAAGATCAAAGACTTTCTTGAAAAACCTCCCATCAAAGATCAAAGACTTTCTCAAAAACCTCCCCACTTAATGAGGAGGAACGAGAAGAATTAGGTGCTGAGATTACACTAAAAGATATTGAAGAGCCTATCAAATCACTGAATAGTGGGAAAACGTCAGGTCCAGATGGGTTCAGTAATGAATTCTACAAAAAAATTCAATTATTTAATTTCCCCATGTAAACAAGCCCTTTATATACATGCTTTTAAAGAACAGACCTTACCACAAACCCTTGCTGAATCAACCATTACATTGATACCTAAAAAAGACAAAAATCTTGAAGAGCCTGGATCATAGAGAGCAATAGCTCTTCTAAATACAGATCAGAAAATATTAGCCAAGACTTTGGCAAGAAGACTATGTCTGTACATTAGTAAATTAATACATCCAGACCAAACTGGGTTTATATGTAAGCGACATTTGTTTCATAACTTGAGACACCTGTTTAATATAATGTATTCACGATAAATGAAGATTTAAAAATTATTTCTTTAGATGCAGAAAAAGCATTTGACAAAGTAGAATGGCCTATCTGTTTACAGTGTTGGAAATATTGCAACTAGGAGAAAATTGTATTTCATGGGCAAAGCTGTTATATAACAATCCGACAGCCAGAATATTGACTAATGACAGAAAATTCTGTCACCTAAATTTAAATTATCCAGGGATAATAGACAAGGATGTGCCATTTCACCAATGTTATTTGCCTTAGCCATAGAACCTTTGGCAGAAATCATAAGAGTACATTCGGGTATTCATGGATGCAATACTAAATATACCAATAACAAGATTTCATTATATGCAGACGATGTACTCTTATACATTACCAACAATTTGGTTCCTTTTCAGGGTATAGAATAAATTGGAATAAAAGTGAAATTATGCCAATAAAAGCTCAAGATCCTTCTTTCTCCAACACATCTGAATAAATCAACATGTGAGCAAAATCCGATAATACATAGTACCCTACACATTTGGAAACAGTTGAAATTAAGTCTCAAACTGAGACATTTCTCTCTCCTTTTACCAATCGCTAACAATCCCTCATTTAAACCATCTACTTTAGATAAGGCATTTACACAATGGAAAAACTCAGGAATTAAAACGGTGGGAGATCTTTACGAGAAGGGGATTTTCCTCTTGTTTCAAGAACTACAAGAGAAATATCATTTGAAAGCAAGCAATCTTTTTAGATATCTTCAAATCCAAGACTATGTGAAAACATACACAAGACTGTCATGTTATGGGTCCAGATGAATGTATGAATAGACATGTCGATACAAGTAAGTTAATATCCTACATTTACAACACTTTTTTAATTGCACATATCCCATCTTCTGAGATGCATAGGCGAGCATGGGAAGACGAATTGGATTCATTAATTTCAAAGGATAGCTGGGAGGAAAGCCTACTATACATACACTACTGCTCTCTCCATGTCAGGCACTCCCTGGTACAATTTAAAATACTGCATAGACTTTACTATTCAAAGACCAAATTGAACAAGATCTTCCCAAACATCTCTCCTGTTTGTGATAAATGTCATCTCCAAGAAGCGACTATAACCCATTCCTTCGCTTCCTGTATAAAGTTACAAAACTTCTGGAGGGGAATATTTGATATCTTCTCTAAAATACTTAAAATTAAATTGGAACCAGATACAAAACTGATCACATTAGGTATGTCAGAGGCCTGTTCTGAGCTAACGATATTTCAAAGACGTTTCCTCACTTACGGCCTAATAACGGCAAGAAAATTAATACTCAAATTTTGGAAAAAGACAACAGTTCCCACAGTGAAGATGTGGATTACTGATATGTCCGAAACACTACATTTAGAAAACATTAGGCTTGTCTTGGCTGAAAAAGCAGATCAATTTCTCAAGACATGGTCGCCTTTCACTGAATTTCTGCAACAATAGAATGGTTAAACATAAATTTAAACCCGATGCCAGCGATTGGTGAGGGGGGGGGGGGGGGGGGGAAGGTATATCTCCATCTTTTCTTTCCTCTTGCACTTCGTTGGTAGCTTAGGGGTCTTTTTCTTGCTTTCTTTTATTTTACTAATTAAAAAAAATACGAATTAAAAAAAATAAGAAGATGAAAAGCATGTTTTACTGGCCTGGCATGGCCGAATACATCAACGACAATCAGGCAGCTTGTGCTGTGTGCAATAGCATGGCACCTCATCAACAAAAGCAACCACTTCTGCCACATCCTGTACCTGCGCTCCCATGATCTGCAGTGACAGCTGATTTATTTGAGTGGCACGGCAAGCAGTACCTGGTGCTCGTGGATTCGTATTCAGGATGGTTCGACATTGATTTTCTCAGGAGCCCCACTTCCAGTGGTGTGATTTCGAAATTATCTCATCATTTTTCAATCCATGGATCTCCAGGCAAGCTGTTGACTGACAATGGCAGCCAGTTCACCAGCCAACAATTCAGAGAGTTTGCCAGATGATGGAATTTTCACCACATCACCAGCAGCCCTGAGTATCCACAATCTAATGACTGGCTGAACAGGCTGTCCGTGGTGCGAAACAACTCATGGAATGCTCTCACAGGGCGAAATCTGACGTATTCCTAGAATTGTTCAACTTACGCAACATTTCCCGTGACCCTGCCTTGGGTTCCCCTGCTCAACGATTATTTCAAAGGCAGACCCGTACACCGTTGCCCGTCGCAGAACAAACGTTAATCCCACATGCCTTACCACCTGAGGATATTCAAACCAGGTTACGACAGAAGCGTGACATTTTTTAAAAAATGGTTTGACAAGACGAGCAGGCCTCTGCCACCATTGACCAAAGGACAGGTGGTCCGCTTACAGACTGACAAAGGCCATGGTTGGGGTGATTTCTGGAGTCCAGCTTCGGAGCCATGCCCGTACATTGTTAGAGCCGATGGCAGCACCTACCGATGAAACAGACAACATCTTCTGCCTGTAAAGGAGCCAATCCCTCCTCCTTATTATCCGGATCGTACAAGTTCATTTCAATCTGCATCTGGTGGCCCTCACATGCTCTTGCCAGCACAACAATCCAACCCTGTGACAATTCATCTGTCTGTCCCATCTTCGCCTGTGCCACAGTCTCTTGCTTCGACCCCAGAGGCGTTGGTCCACTCCCCCACGGTGGTGAAATCACCAGCTCTGTCCCCAGAGAAGAGGAATGGAGATGTCCTCTGTCGTACACGTGCCGGTCGTGTTTTCAGGCCGGTCGTGAAATATCCGGACTGTGTTTGACTTTCCATACATTTGTCATCAGTTGTGATTTTTGCTTTGCTTAGTTATGGGTATAGTTCTATTGATTCTTTAAGAGGTGGGAAGTAGGGCTTCTGGTGGCGCCATGTTCTAGCAACAGACGCTACACACAGCTCCGCTACCGAAAATTTGCGATTTTTCGCATTAAAATTGGGTCTACTGGTGGGGATCGATTTTAAAATGTTACCGGAGCCTCTGGACATTGCGCTGCTGATGTCATCAGTAAGCGCTGTGGATTTAACGGTGGATTTAACACTTTAAATGCAAAATCCGTTCACCGGTCAGAGTCCTCAGAGAATAATCACGAAACATCACTGGAGAAGCCAGAAGAAGCCTGAAGAACCTACTTTTGAAGTGGCTCCTGAAGGAAAAGTGCTCTCCGAAATGGCTACAAGAGCTAAGGCAGATAAGGACAAATAAATTGAGGACTTAAAGCAATCTGTAAGAGAACTGAAGGGTGAAAAGGTGGATGGAAAGCAGATGGAAACGATGATGAGAGATGATGGAACAGCTGATGGTGAACATGAATGCGAGCAATCAGAAAGTCATTGAGTCTGTGCAGGATTCGATTGTCACCGTAAATAAACGAATTGAAGATGTGAGAGTTGAATTATTGGAGAGAATGGACAAGGGGGAAGAAGACACCACTAAGAAGTTGATGCAGTGCATGAGACTGTCTCTTCATATGTGACAACAATGCAAGAGATGGAGGAAGAGATGCGACGAATGGCTGAGGAGATGAAGAAAATGAAGATACATCATGACCTCACTACAAAACAGCTGGCAAAAGTTTTGCACAAATGCCTGGATTTGGAAGCTTGTTTGAGACGTCAAAATCTAAGATTAGTTGGAGTACCAGAGGGAGCCGAGGGAGATAATCCTCGGGAGTTTGCTGCGGATTTAATTAAAGAAGCTCTCAATCTCCCTAACCTACCAAAAATTGAAGTGGCACACCGAGTTCCGAGATTTAAACAAAAATCTCAAACAAGCTCAGAATGTACACGCCAGATTATTGTGAAATTTCGGGACATTTCTGACTTGGAAGAGGTTATGAGTAACATTAAATATGGAGTGCCACTGAAGTACGGTTTGACATTGTTCAAAATATTCAGGGACTATCCTATGAAATTGTTCAGAAGCGAAATCAGTTCTCTCAGGTAAAGCAGGCTCTCCAAGGAATGAAATAAGTCAGATATGGTGTCTACTACCCAGCTAAAATGAGGATTTCTTACAAGGAACAGCAAAAATCGTTCACAAATCCGGAGAATGCATATAAATATGCTTTAACCATCGTGGAAGAGAACAAGTAATTTGAAAGGTTGAACTGTATGGATATTCTTTCTTTTTATTATTTCACCGTGAATGGTAATGTGTTTACCAGAAGATGGAACTCTCCCTGCATTTTGTCTAGACTGCTTATTGGTGGAATGCTAACTCAAGGACATTCTGGGTTCCAAGTGAGGCGGAAGAAGATACATACCGAAATGAAGAGCTCCACAACAGAATGCGCACAGAGCAATTATTGTTGTTTAAGAGATTAAATGAATAACCTAATGCTATAGAATTAACATTTTTAACACTTAAAACATAGAATACTAACACAGAATTGTAATGAATGTTAATCAGAATGGTAGTAAGGGGATGATTTATAAACTAACATTTATAACAATAAGTTTCAAGTATATTTACAATTGGGGCGTGAGGGGGAAAGGCGGGCTCCTGGCTCAAAACCAGGAACCTGCCTCAGGTTAACCCCTTCATCCAACAGTTATTACTAAGGTAAAATTATATGCTCAACATTTAGTAGATAAAACTGTTAGTTATATTTGGGAATATATATGAAATGGATACATTTACTGTAAATGGATACTATACATCTGATTTTGAACTGGCCCCGTTTCAGTATGTTATGACTAACTGAGGGAGCGGAGCTACTTGTTTGCTTAATATCGACAACGGAAGTCGACTCAATGTTTTCTCCCACCAACAGGTGGGCCACTTGTTACAGTGTCGATAAGTTCGGACACTGTATTTTCACTTTTACTAATTTTTTTTAATTATCACAATCAGTCACATGTGTGTGTTTTTTTTTTCAAGGAGAATCGCAAAAGGAATCTACAAATTGAACTTGGTTGGGTAAATGCTCCCCCAATACTTAAAGACCTGAGGTACGGATGCACCGCAAGATATGCAGGTATTAAGTCTATTCAAAATGCAAGACAATAAACAAAATAAACTGGGAGGAATCTCATTCTGCAGTTGCAATATTAGGGGTGTTAACGAACACATTAAAAGGGGTAAGATTTTAGCTCAGCTGAAAGCATACAACACAGATATTATCTTTCTTCAAGAAACGCATCTTAAACTTCAAGATCAAGCTAGATTGAGGGCGAACTGGAGAGGCCAAACTTTTCACTCGTCATATACATCGAAATCCAGAGGCACGTCTATCATTATTCGCAAAGGCATACCATTTAAACAGAAAAATACCTTAACAGATAAAGACGGGAGATATTTGATAGTTACCGGTGAGATCCATGCTACCCCAATTACCTTGATAAATATATATGCGCCCAACTTTGACAATCCGCATTTTTTCAACAACATTTTGAATATAATCGCAGAATATAATTACCAGAATGTTATAATCGGTGGAGACTTCAATTGTGTTTTAGACCCTTACTTAAACCCCTGTCTCACGGTGCGAGTTGGCCCACGAGTGACCCCGAGTTTTCACTCGTGGTGATCACGTACAGCCAACGTAGCGGGAACGTGGGACCTCGCGCGATCAACTTGTCCACTCGTGGCGCTAACGGCAGGTACCCGCGAAACTTGTGAACTCGTGAAAAAAGTCAAACATGTTTGACTTTTTCCACGAGTCAAATTTACTGTTCAAGTTTAAAATTGAAACATTTAGACTCGTTGTAAGAACGCAGGGCCCGTGCGTTTAACGTAGTGATTCGTGAGTCTACCGTGGGAACTCTTTAAAATATTTCAGTGCCATTCACACTTGAGTCTTAATCACAAAATTTAATTCACCCTAGACTAAATATTCTTTGTTTTTTGATCATTTTCGTCTTATTTTCCCATGTGTACAATTTTATATATAATGTATATCCTAAAAATATGTTAAAAAAAAAACTAGGAGTGAAAAAAAAGTTTAATTACCACAGGAGTTGGAAAATCATTCTATTAGAATGATTAAAAAAAAACATTCCAACGTCTAAACACTGGGCTTCAGCCCTATCCTACCCTTTCGGGGGGTGATTACTACAGTTATTTATTGGAAAATTAGCTATAAAACCATGGAGATGAATCAATGAACATTGGATTTTCCTGACGCGTAGATCTGGTTTTGGGGTCCCGCCAAGAGGAGGTGATGTGGACACGGTTTCAGTTACAGTTCTAGAGGAACATTGCTTCCGATCTAAGTCTCTTATGCACTCCTCAGAAGAACTGGGTGTGCTCTTCACCCATTATGGCTCCCAGCCTACAGGTTTCTGATCTGAACAACTAACTTCTTCCCAATTTCTCCTCCACCCACTCCCCCACCCCCCCCTATTTCCCTCTCCTCCTCGGCGCTCTTGTTCACTCCCTCCCTCCCTCCATCCCTCTCGCAGGGCTTGGTTCAAAGGGGGCAACGAGCCAAGCGGGGTCTGAACCCTTTCTGAAAACGAGCGCAAAGAGTAAAAAGTATTGTCAAGCGCTCCAAACTTCGTTTAAAATAAGTAAATCCGACCTTGGCTAATAATTTAAAAATAAATCCTTATACAAAACCAACACCCTACAAACTCTCTGTCTCTCACGCTGCCTGTTGCCTTGTGGGGGGTGTGTGTCGGAGAGAGGGGGTGTGGGTGTGGAGGGGACCCGATGTGAATGTTACCACTATAGGATGGCGAGCTTGGGCTCTGAGCTGCAGTGATAGAGAGCAGAGAGAGAGAGAGAGAGAGAGAGAGAGAGGTCGTGTTTTCTTCTCAGCTCTGCAGTTGAGAAGGATTGGAGCAGCCTTTCCAGGATTTTGCCGTTGGAGAGGGCACAGACCCAGGGGGGCTTCATAGTTCAACTTATTGTTGGGCTGTTGAAGCTTTTCTCTGGTCTGGGGAGCCTCCATCTGTGTGAAGATTCCTGAGTTTCTCCACATTGTCGAGGGTGCGGTTGGCGTTGGCGGATTGCCAAGAGTGCCTGTGATCTCAGTGGGCTGAAGTTGTGCGGTGTCTTTGTCGTTTTTGGCTCCGCTTCTCTGCCCTAAAGTCATTTTGCTCAGTGCGGCTGCCTGGCTTAATGTGAAGAAGGTACTTTTGCGTCCAGCGCGACTGGGATCGAGTTTCCCGTAAGCTGCTCTTGGCTGTGGACGAACCTGGGGACTTTCCTGCTTCAGCTGGAGGTTTCTGTTTTCTGCTGCCTGTCTTTGACTGTGACTGTCTCTGGGACTTAACTTGGAGCTGTGCTGCTGAGGGGCTTGGAGCTGGTTTGTGCCTCTGTGAGGATGGCGATGGAAGGGGCGCGGCCGAAGGTCCGGACCTACGCAGCGACGGCATCAGTGGCGGGTGCGAGGCCATCTGAGCTTGAGCCTCATGTTGACTTGGATGGGGACAGTTTTGGTATTTCTGTTCAAACTGGGCCTATGATGTCTAGGGGGGTAATTACGAAGGCCATGAATGAACTTCTTGGGAGGGGGGCTATTGTCTCTTCTGAGCTCGAAAGGGGAAAGGTGGAGATGATACTTAAGACCCGGGAGTGTGTGGCCCGAGCGTTGGAGGAGGGGATCTCAGTGGGGGGGGTCCACGTACAGGTGGATCCGTGGGTATCCAGGGTGAGACCGGTTCTCCTGCGGAGCTGCCCCACTTATTTTTCGGATGCAGTGCTTATTCCACACCTGTCCAAGTTTGGGGAGGTGCGGTCTAAATGTTTTCGTCTCTTGCATCCCGGGGGGGACCCGGAGGAAAAAGGGGTCTTCAGTTTCAAGAGGAGGGTGTTCATGAAGGTGGGTGAGGGGGATGGTGCCGAGGGGAGTTTTGAGGTGGTGCATAAGGGTGTACCCAGAACCGTGCGTTGGAGTTGGGGAAAGGCACGGTGTCATGCGTGCGGCGAATTTGGACATCTCCGTAGGGAGTGTCTTTTTCGCGGGGGCACTGCTAGAGGTTCTAGTGTAGTGGCCCAGGAAAGCGCTGCTGGCCCATCTGGGGTGGCTGGTCAAACCTCAGCGGCGCGGGGTGGTACTGCTGACCCGGCTGAGGTTGCCAGTTCTGCCTTGGTGACCCGGGGCGGCAGTGCTAAGCCTTCTGGGTCCAGAGGTTCCGCTTTGGGGACCCTGGGCAGTGAGAGCCCAAGCCCCCCACGTCCCCTACGTCTTGCGCCTGTGGCGGTGGATGGAGGTGGGGCGCAGGAGGAGGGGAGTGTTGAGGGGGGGTTTTGGGAGAAGCAGGGGAAGCATAATAAGAAGAAGGAGAGGGATAGGGCTGCCCGAGCGAAGAAAGTGCAATCGGGTGAGTTTGGCTCCAGTGTGGTGCAGACTGCACCTGCTGGGGCCCAGGGGGGAGTTGTGGTGGCTCGGAAGGGGGGAAAGAAGTCTAAACGTGTGGGTGGCAAAGTGGTTGGGGGTAATGTGGAGGCGGATGACCCTTCCCTTATGGAGGTTACCGCACCTCCGCATGCGAGTGGGACTAAAAGGAGGCATTTGCCTGGTGAAGAGGAGGAAGGGCGTGGGTCCAGAGCGAAGGGGATGTCTTTCTCCGGGCTTTCCACCACTGAGGTGGCTGAAAGTGGTCTTGACCCGGTGTCTTCTGGGTCGGTGGTTGGGCCTTCTCTTCATGGATCTACAGCGGGTGTCACCGGACTGGGTGCTGAAGTTGATTCCGGTGGAGTTGTGTCCACTGGGCGGGAGTCTGTCCCTTCATCTCAGGGGCCCTCTGAGGGAGTTATCTCGGCGGATGCTGTGGTTAGCTCCCTTGGGTGTGTACCCTCTGGGTCGGATGAGGTCCCCTCGTTTCAGAGGCCTACTGAGGGTGCTAGCACGGTAGGTGACGTGGTTGGCTCCTCTGGTAGTGTGCCCTCTGTGACGGGGGATGTGCAGAGTCAGGATGAGGGGGGAGTTTCGGGGGTGTTGTCGTTCAAGTCTGTGCTCCATATCAGTGCCAGTGGAGGTGCTGGGGGGCGGGATGCCTCACCGGATGAGTTGTCTGGGGTGAGGTTAATGGCAGGTGGTGATTCTCTGGGTGATGCCTGTGGAGAGGGCACTCTGGATGATGTGGAGGTCAGGGCTGTTATGGGACGTGATCCTCTTTCAGACTCCGAGGGTGCCAGTGTTCCACAGGCCCTGGGGATGCCTCTTGTTGTTGCTTCCCCAGGCCCGGAGGAGGAGGGTGATGGTAGCGGGCAGGAGCCCAGCCATTCAGAGGGCTGCGAGTCTCAGGTAGGGGTGTTGGGACCCACCCCCAGCATTGATCCGGGTGGTCGTGTCATGGCTGTGGAGGAGGATAGCGATGCGGCCAGTGGGGGGGGCTCAGAGAGTGTTGTGTCAGACAGTTCTGGTCTTTCTGAGGTTGTTGATTCAGGTGCGAGCGGGTTGGCTGAGAGCCCAGACTCCAAGGCCGTGTCTGAGGCGAAGCTTATTGTTGAGGTGCGAGAGTTCTTAAAAATAAGTCGTGCTCCCAAAACATTATGGTGGGCCATTACAAGGAGATGGGAGGATTGGCTAGATGTGCGGGAGAGTCTCGAGGCTATCCTTAGTAACAAGGATAGTGGTCTTTCTGACTCGGATTTGGGGCAGTTTTGGGGTTTGTTGAAGGTCCTCAGAAAAGGACCTCCTGTGACTACAGGGAGTGTGAGGGTCACAATCTAATGTGTCTACACATTCACAGTAGCTACATTAAATTTAAATGGGAGTAGAGCGAGTTTTCGAAGATTTCAGCTCTTATCAGCCCTAAGGGAGGGGAGATTTGCAGTTTGTTATCTGCAAGAGACACATACCGTTGCTAGTGATGAACCTACCTGGCAACTGGAGTGGGAAGGGAGGGTTTATATGAGCCATCTCAGCTCAAATTCGAGTGGGGTGGCTTTTCTGTTGGCCCCAAATTTTCTGCCAAGCATTTTAAAAGTGCAGGAAGTGGTGCCAGGACGTTTGCTCCATCTGGCCGTGAGCCTGGATGGCATGCCGTTGCATTTCATTAACGTGTATGCCCCTAGCTCCGGCACGATGCAGGCCGGCCTGCTTCGGGAGGTGAATGCTCTGTTGGGCACTATTGATAGGGGAGAGTGTGTCTTCCTTGGTGGGGACTTTAATTGCACACTTGAGGTGCGGGACCGTTCTGGTACTCAGTGTGCGCCTGCTGTAGCGAAGAAGCTGAGAGGCTTGATTGACTCCTTTGAGTTGGTTGATGTTTGGAGGGACCTTCACCCTGATTCCACTGCTTTTTCGCGGAGGTCTGAGGGCGGTGGTTCCCGCATTGATCGGTTTTATATTTCCCGAGCGTTTGTTTCCCGTGTCTCAGCGGCCTCAATGCGGCTGGTGCCGTGCTCGGACCATTGTCTGGTGCGTGTGGATTTCAATCCAGCGTGCGCTCGGGCTGGGTCCGCGTACTGGCACTTTAACAACAGGCTGCTGGAGGATCGGTGTTTCCGGGAGTCATTCACTCGGTTTTGGGTGAAGTGGAGAGAGAGGCAGAGGTGCTTCTCTTCCCTTAGGCAGTGGTGGGATGTGGGTAAAGCTCACATCCGTCTCTTTTGTAAGGAATATACATGGGGGTCGACTGGGAGGCGGGACTCAGCGGTCGCGAAGCTGGAGAGGGAGATACAGGACGCTGAGTCTCGCCTGGGTCAGTTTGGTGAAGACTCCAGCGAATGGGGAGAGTTTCAGAGGAAGAAGGAGGTTTTGAGGAGTCTGCTGCTTGAGCGATCTCGAGGCGCTTATGTGAGGTCTCGGGTCCAGATGCTGCACGAGCTGGACCGAGCGTCGCCTCTCTTTTTCTCTTTGGAGAAGGGGCGGGGAGCTCGAAAACAGCTCGTGGAGTTGCTTGCAGATGACGGCTCCTCTGTCACTGATCCAGAGAGGATTAATGCCTTGGTTAGGTCCTTTTATGGGACCCTGTTCTCTGCGGAAGGATTCAGTGTGGAGGCTCAGCAAGATCTGTGGGAGGGTCTACCGGCCGTAGATAGGGGGGAGGCTGATCTTCTTGATGGCCCCTTATCTTTGGAGGAGTTGACTTGCGCCTTGCATCAGCTCAGGAGGGGTAAGTCCCCCGGGCTGGATGGGTTGACGGTGGAGTTTGTTAGAGCATTCTGGGACGTCCTAGGGGGTGACTATATGTTGGTTTTGGGGGAGAGCCTGGCGACTGGAGTGATGCCTCTCTCGTGGCGTAGGACGGTTGTTGTCTTGCTGCCTAAGAAGGGCGAACTCCGTTTGTTGAAGAACTGGCGTCCAGTCTCTCTCCTTTGCACAGAATATAAAATTTTTGCACGGGCAATGGCAAATCGCCTGGGCTCCGTGCTGCATCAAGTGATTCATCCTGATCAATCTTATACAGTCCCTGGCCGGTCCATCCAGGATAACATCCACCTGGTTAGGGACCTGATTCATTTAGTCCAGGGTACTGGTGAGTCAGCTGCTTTTCTGTCTCTTGATCAGGAGAAGGCTTTTGATAGGGTAGAGCATGAATACCTATTTGGGACGTTGCAAGCGTTTGGGTTTGGACCACACTTCGTGGCCCGGGTCCGGCTTTTGTACGCTGCGGCGGAGTGTCTTGTAAAGGTTAATGGCGCGGTGCTATCTCCTTTTCATTTTGGGAGGGGGGTCCGCCAGGGGTGCCCTATGTCGGGCCAGTTGTATTCGGTCTGTGTGGAGCCGTTCCTGTGTCTTCTTCGGAGGAGGTTGACAGGCCTGGCCCTACCTGGCCCGCGGGTTGAGGTGATTCTATCGGCGTATGCCGATGACGTACTTCTTATGTTCACTGATCCTGGTGACCTGCGGAGGATGCGTGACTGCCAGGAGATATTCTCGGCTGCATCTTCTGCTAGGATTAACTGGAGTAAGTGCTCTGGACTTTTGGTGGGTCAGTGGCGGGTAGGCTCCCTGCCGGAGGAGATGGCATTGTATGCGTGGAGTACCACGCACCTCCTCTATCTGGGGGTGTACCTGAGTCCCACTGAGGATGTTTGGCCGGCAAACTGGCAAGAGTTGGAGACGAAGGTGGTTGCTCGGCTGGGGCGCTGGTCAGGCCTGCTTGGAGTTCTCTCCTTTCGGGGGAGGGTGCTGGTCATAAACCAGCTGGTGGCCTCTATGTTATGGTACCGGCTGGCTACTCTTGTCCCGCCCTCTATATTTGTAACTGCTATACAGAAGAAGCTGGTGGATTTCTTTTGGGGAAATAGGAAGCATTGGATTTCCGCGGCGGTCCTGAGTCTTCCGTTAGAGGAGGGCGGCCAGTCCTTGGTGTGCGTGCGCACCCAGGTGGCGGCTCTCCGTCTCAGGACTCTGCGGAGATACATGTATGTAGAGAACCCTCCCAGATGGCACGCTCTGGCCACGTATTTTTTTCGTCAGGGTCGTTGCCTAAGGGGGGTCTCGCGGCTCCCGGTGGCGGGTGTCAGTCGACCCGCTCTAAGGGGCTTGCCTGTTTTCTATAGGGATGTGTTAAGAGTGAGGAATTTGGTGGTGTTCAGCCAGAGTGTTGTTCCACGAGGAGAGGGGGATGTTGTGGCTGCGGGTGTGGCTGGTCCTCATCCTGTCATGGTGGTTGTCGAGGAGAGGCGCGAGCCTAGAGTGGTTCAGATAGAGCTTACCCCTGCTCCGTCAGATCTGCTCATCGGGCCTAGGCTTCGGGATATTTCTCGGCCTCCGGCTCCGCATAATCTGAGCTGCCTTTCTGAGATGACCAGCATGCCATTTTGTGATGCAAGGAGACGCGCACTGTACAGGATGCTCCTGCACATTCTGAACCACCGTGCCTTCGTCTCCCGTCCTGACTCACCATGGAGGACGGTGTTACCATCCGAAGGCGGCGGGGGGCCCCAGTGGGGGTCCTTCTATAAGGGAGTTGTACCCCTTTATATTGGGGACCTGGGGTGGAGAGTGCTGCATGGAGCGGTGGTTTGTAATAAACTTTTGAGTCGGTTCACGGGCTCGTCTGCCGCATGTATTTTCTGCGGAGAGGAGGAGACCGTATTCCATGTGTATATGGAGTGTGTGAGGTTACTGCCCCTGTACCAATATCTGAAGGGGCTGTTCCTCAAGTTCTGGCTGCATTTTAGCCCCACAATCCTGGTGTTTGGACACAAGGCGGGGAGTGGGGAGAGCCGAGTGTGGGGGGGGGACTTACCTGTCGGTTTGCTCCTTGGCCTGGCCAAGATGGCCATTCGTGGGTCCAGGCAGCGGGCGGTCGACGGTCTGGCGAGAGTCGGCTGCCTGCCCCTCTTTCGGGCCTACGTCCGTGCACGTGTGTCCCTGGAGAGGGAACACGCGGTGTTCACGGGGACTCTGGAGGCCTTCCGTCAGCGCTGGTCGCCGCGTGGGGTTGAGGCGATTATAAATGAATGTACTGCTGTACTACAATGATCTGTTCATT
The DNA here is from genome assembly GCA_963514005.1 of Raja brachyura. The sequence goes on along the minus strand of OY740798.1, from coordinate 18,236,594 downwards.
ATAGTGTGATTTTTGATTGTGTTTTGATGTGTTGTATTTTATGATTTGTGTTGAATAAAGTTTTTGAAATGAGAAAAAAAAAAAAAAAAAAAAAAAGTGGGTGTGCGCGTCAGCAGCAAAGTTATATACAACGGGGGTACACAAAAGGCTGGAGAAACTCAGCGGGTGCAGCAGCATCTAAGGAGCGAAGGAGTGAAGGAGACAGGTGATGTTTCGGGTTGAGACCCTTATATACAACGGGCTTGTACCCGCTGGCAAGATGGGTTTCCTTTGTTCTCATCCGGGGCTTCAGAGAGATCGGAGAGAATTAAGTCTCCCTTGTACACCACTCCGAACCCAAGGGCCTTGTCACCCCAGACAGATTAATGACGCCCCCCCCCCCCCCCCCCAACCTCCCTCACACCTGGGCACCAAAGCAGCTCAGGAGGCGAACCCTGAGCTCCGTCTCCCAACAATCTGATGCGCATTTTCCCTCTGTAGGTCATATTAATAGATGTAGCCGCGCTGATTTCTATCTTTAACTCAAAGCCACAGGATGGAGGTGTTTTCTTTAACATTGTTGCTTTATTAAAACATACCTTCATTCACGGTTGGCTCAAGTGTAACGGGAGAGGAACTTGGTAACTCGGGAGAGCACCTTGGAACATCGCATAAAGAACATGCCCGTGGGAACTCGGTTAAACACTTGACCATAAACTTTGAATCTCGTGCATAACCACGAGTCCGGTTTTTTTCTTTCACTTGGGGTCAGTCTTGGGTGGACTCGCACTGTGAGACAGGGCCTTTAGATAAATCTAGTCAAAAACAGAGAGGTAATACGAAATCTAAAACTAGCGAACTTTTAAACACATATATAAAAAATACAAATATAACAGATGTTTGGAGGATTGCAAATCCGACTGGCAGGGAATACTCGTTCTATTCAATGGTACACAAGACATATTCACGTATAGATTATTTCCTGGTAGAAACAAAATTAATTCCGTATACTTCGAATCCAAAATACCATACAAATACGATTTCAGATCACTCCTCACTAACTTTCTTTTTAAAAATGGAAGGAATGTCTAAGAATAAACCATTTTGAAGGTACAACCCTCAAATTTTAAAAGACCTGCAAGGGAGTATATATCTAAAACAGCAAATGGATCTTTCTTTCGAAATAAATGGCACGCCAGACACATCACCTACATTATTAAGGGAATCTTTCAAAGCATTTATTCGAGGTGTTATAATCTCATGCCAAACTTTTCAAAATTAAAAAAAATAAAATAAGAACAAACAAAGGCAGTTAGAAGAACAAATTAGACAATTGGACATAACAATGCTAAAGACCCAACTATGGATAAACATAATAAAATATTAATACTAAAATTTAAATTAAATAAATTATTATCAGAGAAAGTTATAAGATTATTCCAAATTACAAGAATTTTGTGATTGTGATTTGAATTTGTGGATAAGCCCCATAAACATTTGGCACGTCGGTTAAAAAAACGAGAAAAGGAACATATGATTTCAAAGATTAAATTAGATAGAGGGGAAGTATTAACATTACCGAATGATATTAATAAAAGGTTTGCGCAATTTTATGAGAATTTGTATACATCTAAAATGACAATGGACACCAATAAAGTTACAGAGTTCTTGGATAATTGCAATCTTCCCAAACTAGAGTTGCAGGAACAAGAGGAATTGGGAGCACAAATCTCAAATAAGGAAATAGAAGAAACAATAATCTCATTAAAAAATGGAAAAATACCAGGTCTTGACGGATTTAGTAATGAATTCTATAAATGTTTTTATGACATATTTACACCATGCCTACAGAAAATGTATACATATGCCTTTAAAGAACAAATACTACCTTAAGAAAGATAATGATGTGGAAGAACCCGGATCATATAGAGCTATTGCGTTGTTAAACACAGATCAAAAAATATTAGTGAAAATATCAGCTAGAAGATTAAGTATGCCAGTAAATTAATACATCCGGATCAAACGGGGTTTATCCCTAAAAGCCAATCATTTAATAATTTGAGATGTCTGCTCAACATAATGCATTCACACCAAATTGAAGATCAAAAACTATCAATTATTTCGCTGGATGCAGAGAAAGCATTTGATCAGGTTGAATGGGATTATATGATTAAGGTTTTGCAAAAATTTCAACTGGGAGAGAATTTCATTCTATGGATTAAATTATTATATAATAAGCCAACGGCCAGAATATGAACTAATAATATTTTATCTATGAAATTTCAATTGTCAAGGGGTAATAGACAAGGATGTTCATTATCACCATTGTTATTTGCCCTTATAATTGAACCCCTAGCGGAAATAATTAGAACTCATCCGTATATCCATGGCTTTAATACAAAATATTCAAACAATAAAATATCATTATATGCTGATGATGTACTATTGTACATCACAAAACCTCATATCACTATACCCAATATTTTAAACGTAATCGAGGATTTCGGATCATTTTCAGGATATAGAATAAATTGGAATAAAAGTGAAATCATGTCAATGAAACTGAAAGATTCTACACATCGCTTAGAGTTTCCTTTTAAAATAGCTATGGAAAAATTAAAATACTTGGGTATTGAAATCACTAGAAGATATCAAGACATGTTTAATGCAAATTATAACCCTTTACTTAAGAAACTATATAATGTAATTACATTTTGGAAAACGCTTCTGATGTCCTAAACAGGCCAAATAAGCACAATAAAAAAAAAATTTCTACCACAAATTCTATACCTGTTCCAATCAATTCCAATATACCTACCCAAAAAGTTTTTTTTTAAACTGGACTCAGATATTACAAATTTTATTTGGGATTATAAGTCCCATAGAATACAAAGATCACACTTGAATAAACCCAAAGCAGTAGGGGGATTAGCACTCCCTAATTTCATGTATACTATTAGTCTGTAAATATTAGAAATATGATTCAACTGTTGGATAACTCTCCCCAGCAACCGGAGTGGATTATTATGGAGAAAGAGGACTGCTCCCCTTGGAATATTGGAGCGATCATTCTTTCACCAATGACGTTGAATAATACAAATTACAACAAAAAATCAATTATACATAGTACAATTAGAATTAAGAAATTTATCTCTCCCCTTTCGCTAAAAAGCCTTCATTTAAACCCTCAATTATAGATAAAGCATTTATACAATGGAAAAGAGCAGGGATTTACACCTTAGGATATTTGTATGAAACGGGAAAATAATTTCCATTTAAAGAATTACAACTAAAATACAATTTGGGTAACAATCAGTATTTTAAATATTTCCAAATATGTGACTACCTGAAAAAATATACACAAGAATTTCACAATATGCCATCAGATTTACTGGATGAAGCAATGAATACAAAGGCTGAATCAGAAAATCTAATCTCATATATATATATAATATTCTAAATGCAGAAATACCAACAACTGAAGATATCAGAAAAGACTGGGAAATGAATTAAGTATAAAAATGTCCAAAGAAAGGTGGAAAGAACACTTATTAAATGTGCATAAATGTTCAATTAATGTAAGACACACTTTAATATAATTTAAAATCTTACACAGATTATACTAATCGAAAACTAAATTAAGTAAACTTTTTCCCAACGTCACACCTATTTGTGATAAATGCCAGTCTCAAGATGCTACTATAGCGCACTCATTTGTCTTTTGTACAAAAATTCAAAAATTTTGGATTGAAATCTTTGAAATCTTCACAAAAGTATTTAAAATAAAACTGACACCAAAGGCAGATTGGATTATTTTTGGAATAACGGAAGGTAGCCCTGAATTAAATGGGTTTCAAAAGAATCTATTTGAATATGGCTTAATAATTGGAAAAAAGCTGATCTTAAAATTCTGGAAAAATGCCCCTATACCAACAGTAAATATGTGGATTTCAACTATGTTTGAAACACTACATCTGGAATATATGAGATTCCACCTGGCAGGAAAATCCGATCGTTTCTATCAGATGTGGTCTGCATTTATAGATTTGCTGCAAGGATAGGGTGCAAGAGTACCTCAAAAAGGTACCGACGTCGGGTCTTAGTAAAGTGGGATGGAAAACGATCAAGTTGGTAAATTCCTTTTGCATGATGTTTATAATATAGTCACTGGCTTTTCCTTTTTTCTTCTCTTTTTCTTTTCTAGGGTCTATCTCTTAATCTCCTTTCTCTAACTCTTTTTTTTCCCCCTTTGGCACGCTTTTTCACTTTCACAACTCTTTTCACTTTCTTCACTCTTTCCGTTTCTATTCCTTTTCTTTAAAAGCCTTACAATTAAGGGGTACAATGATTGTAACAATATATACGGGATGTACACTGATCTATTTACCTCTAATAAATAAAAACATTTAAAAAAAAAAAGAAAAAGAGAGGGGATGTAGACCAGTGGCTCATGTTATGAGTCATGCTTTTGCAGTTACGCCCACTAGCCTATTGGCGTCGTGATCTACTGCACCCTTCAGTATGAAGTTGACTCTCGAGTAAGAGCTTGTAGTTGTTTATTCTAAATAAACAGTGTATAAATTGCCAAGGTGTGAGGTCTTTATTATTACAAGGACTCAAAACCAACAGTTCCCAAATCCTGCCAGCCTTGTCCTTCACTCTGACAGCAATATGTCATCACTATTACTTTTCAATGTCTCCCACTTGTAAGATGGCCTTCTATCTACAATTAGCTTTTCCCCATTAACTTTTGAGAGATCTTGTCTGAAACATCAAAATTAACCTTCCCCCAATTTATGACTTTACCTTGAGTTTCAGTCCTATTTTCTTCTAACACTTGCTTGAAACTAATATAATAATCATGGTCACCAGTCCCATGGTGTTCACACAGTGACTTGTGAATCATCTGCCTAGCCTTGTTTTCTAAGAAGAGGTTGAGTGTTGTTCCAAGTTAGGTAGGACCATCTGTAATAGACACAAAAAAGCTGTATGACGGGTCTAGACCGGAAATGTCACCTATTAGTTTTCTCCAAAGATGCTGCCTGACCCACTGAGTTACTCCAACTTTTTGTGTCTATCTGCAGTTTAACCCAGCATCTGCAGTTCCTTCCTACACAGGACCTCTTCATATCGTTTCAGGAAAACTCCCTGGCTCCATTTATCATGTTCTGCTCCATCTAATCCTTTGCACAGGGGGAGTTCTGGTTAATATTTGTGAAGTCAAAATCAGCTATTATTACAATTATATTAATCCTAGACTTGTATTTAATTTCCCAACATATATACTCCTCTAATTCCCATTGATCACTCAGAGCCTGGAATATAATCCCATCAAAGTAATTCCCCCTTTTTAAAATGTCTAAACTCTATCTATATGGCCTTGCGAGATCATCTCCCCAGGATAGTCTCACAAAGCACTAACTTTACGTTGTCCCTAATCAATAGTGCAAACCCCTTCCTCACCTACCTCCACCTCTGCTGTCAGAAGCAACATTACCCCTGAACACTGAGCTGCCAGTCCTGCCCATCCCATAACTAAATTTCCATAACAGCAGTAATGTCATAATCCCATGTGCCAATCTATTTCATTTCGGAGTCACGTGAGTGACTTCGTGAAGAGCCCGCCGGCGCGCATGCTCGACATATCGTCGTATCGCGTTGCTGCGACGGCTGACGGAGGAGCGAGCTCCTCGCCAGCCCTTCATAAGGGAACCACGCAGGTAAGTATGCTACCTTAAGTTGGTGGTTCTTGTTGTGTTTGTTTCACAGCAAGAACATGGATGGGAGAGGCCGGAGTTCGAGGAGAAGTCGCCGGCCAGCAGTTCCGGAGCGAGAGTTGTCGGGGGTACCTGCAACGCAGACCGGAACGAGGGCGGAGATGTCGGTGAGCTCTGTATTTTCAGGTCCGGACCCGCCCGCACACCACAGCTCGGAGGAGTTCGACGAGGAGGAGTGTGGTGTGCCGCCAGAGCAGGACGACTCTGCCATGGCAGCCAGGTCGTCAGCAGGCTTGCTGACGGCTTCGAGCAGAAGGGTCCGTGCGGCTGCACGGCCCGTTTCACGCAGCCCTCTGAGAAGGGGAAGGGCAGGAGCCCAGCAGCCTAACCCTGTCGGGGCTAAGGCTCTGCCTGCCGCCAAGGAGCGGTCAGGTTCCAGGACGGGACCCGGGGCAGCTGTGAGGTCCAGCCGTCGCCCCCCAACTTTCGACGCCGGGACGAGTCAGTTGGGGGTCCCGTCACGGTCGCCGAGCCCCCCATGGATGGGTGGGCGAGACCATGCGTCGGCAAGGTCCACGATGTGGGCAGCTGGCAAGCCTGCACGGGCCCAAGGTATCCAGGCTTCGGCTGGTGCCGACACCATGCCGCATCTGTCCATAGAGGCAACGGCTTCCGCTCCCGCTAAACGGAGGCGGTTGAACACGCCCGTGCAGGAATCGCGCAGTTTCGCCTCGGCGGCTGTCGACGACAACTACCGGCACCGGCAGGGCCTCGACGAGGTGCGGGCCGATGACAGGAGCCCCGGCCAATTTTCAGAGCCGGAGGACTCCGACCACCTGAGTGTTCAGGGTGAAGGGCGTATTGACCGGATGGAGCGGCTGCTGGAGCTTCTCCTACAAGGTCAACAACAACAGGCATCCAGCAGCGACAGGCACAGGGCTTCATCACCAGCTTCGTACACCAGCCTGGAGCAGCAGGACGAGGAGGCCGTGGTTGACCCCATCCCACCCCCGCCTGAATTACCGGCGGAGGACCTCCTCGATGTGGCTACCAAATTTGCAGCCCCTCATTCGTTGGGGCTTCCCATCAATACGAAGTTGGCAGCCACAGTGGACTTCCTAAATAATCACCAGCTTCAGGAGGAAGTCCTACTACAAGCCATGAGCCGTCACAAGGCTCCCTCAAACTGCAATTCCCTCAACGTGCCTGTGGTCAATACGCCAATATGGGGCAACATCAGTGCGGCTATCCGTCAGCAGGAGCTGAAAATTCAGCGGATCCTGAAACTCCTCATGGCCGGGATTACTGCCTTTGTGCGGTCGGTCGACGGAGAGGAGCTTAATTTGGACCAGGAGGATGCTCTGGCGCTTCTGTGCGCTACTCAAAACGAAATAAACGGCTTTCGGAAGAACAGCATCCGCCCAGCGCTCAACCCTAAGTTTGCAGGGTTGTGCAAACCACCGCCGCCGCCGCCGCCCCGTCAGCTCTTTGGCGAAGACCTCTCCAAAAGGGTCAGAGAGCTGGATGAACAAGCCAAGACCGTGGGGCTCATGCGCTCTCACAGTGCCCCCACGCCATCAAGCTCGAAAGCCCCACTTGGCCGTTCACGAGGGTCTGTCAGCACTTCCACCAGGAATTACCCTCCAGCTCCAAACCGATATCAGCCACCCCAACCCCAGGGGTCTTTTTTAGGACAGGCTCGGCAGAAGCCGAGGTGGAAAATGAGGACGCCACGACCTCAAACCAACCCAGCACCTCCACGACCACCCACTCGTGTCAGGGACCGCCGGTAACCACAGAGGTGAGGCGATCTGGTTCTCTTTTTTCTCTTTGTTTAACTCCACATGTTGGTGGGCGTTTGCGGTTGTTTGCGGGTGCATGGGGTGACATTACCAGCGATGAGTATGTGTTACGGAATATTCAGGGCCATAGTATTGAGTTTATTAATGGGGACATCCCTCCACCTCAGCATAGGCCGGGTCGTACTTTCAAACTAACGGCTGCGGAACAGTCAGTAGGCTATAAGGAAATTTTAAGGTTGGAACAGAAAGGGGTCATAGAGAGAACGGTTCATGAGCCCGTTGAATTTGTTTCCAATATTTTCACTAGACCTAAGAAGGATGGAGGCTGTAGAGTCATTATTGATCTAACCACTCTGAATAACTTTGTAACATATACTCATTTTAAAATGGACACGTTTGAAACGGCCAAATCATTGATTTCACAAGGGTGCTTTATGGCATGCATAGATTTACAGGATGCGTACTATACCGTACCTATGAAAAAATATTACAGAAGGTTCTTAAAATTTATCTGGATGGATCAGCTGTGGCAATATAGGGCGTTGCCTAATGGGCTCACCACAGCCCCTCGCTTATTTACTAAATTGGTGAAGCCAATTATGGCTTATTTAAGACAAAGACATCATATTGTTATGGCCTATTTAGATGATATTTTAATTGTCGGCCACACCTTGGAATTAGCACAACAAGGGGTGGCAGCTGCGGTCAATTTGTTCCAACAGCTTGGGTTCATTGTTCATCCAGAAAAATCTAAGTTCTGCCCCACCCAGGTAATTAATTATCTGGGGTTCCAGGTGAATTCCATTAGCATGAGAGTCACCATACCAATTAACAAAATTGAGGAGGTAACACAGGTGTGTACAGACTTGATTAATACTCGTATACCATCGATTCGTCACACAGCTACTGTCATTGGCAAGATTGTGGCTTTGTTTCCGGCAGCCCGGTATGGACCTCTGCATTATCAAAACTTGCAGAGAGCCAAGATCGCTGCGTTGCGACGGCATGCTGGTCATTATGATCGATCAATGCGGCTGCCGCCTGCAGCATTGGATGAATTACGATGGTGGGTTTGCCACATTAGTAAATCGTTCAAAACTATTATTGAGGCGAAACCGATGATATACTTACAAACTGATGCGAGCTCTGATGGCTGGGGAGCTACGAATCAATTCTCTAGTTGTGGGGGCCGATGGGATACCCTTGAGAATACGATGTTGGTATCACAAGGGATCAACTATTTGGAGCTGCTTGCAGCGTTTCACGGACTTCGTGCATATTGTTCCAAGATCATTGGAGCACATGTCCGGCTCCAAATAGACAATACCACAGCGGTGGCATATTTAAACCACATGGGCGGTACCAGGTCAGTTTCATGTGATAAATTGGCTAATTCAATTTGGCTCTGGTGTGTCAAGAGAGACATTTGGATTTCAGCTACCTATTTGCCAGGTGAGCTTAATATTGTGGCGGACGCCAGGTCACGCAAGTTCAATGATAATATTGAATGGATGTTACATCCTGAAATTTTTGCAAAAATCACAGCCAAATTTGGGAAACCGGACATTGACCTTTTTGCGTCCCGGTTGAACCATCAGGTACCAACCTACGTCGCGTGGGAACCAGATCCTGGGGCTATAGCGTTAGATGCATTCTCGCTAGACTGGGGGAATTGCTTTTTCTATGCATTCCCCCCGTTTTGCCTCATCAGTCGGGTATTACGTAAAATTCAGATGGACGGTGCCAAGGGCATCCTTATCATACCCGACTGGCCTACACAGCCATGGTATCCGATGGTCTTTGACACGCTCAGTGAACCTTGGGTCCGTTTGCAGGGTAGCCCAGAATTAGTTACTCACCCTGTTTCAGGGGAGCCACATCCCTGCCATGGCTATTTAAATTTGTTGGCTTGCAGATTCTGAATCGGCCTTTAGAACAATACGGCCTTTCTACCCGGACCATGGATACCATTGCGGCGTCGTGCCGAGAGTCTACAAGGCGAAGATACCGCTCTCACATCAGGAAGTGGGAAGCCTTCTGCAGCCGCTCTCGCATCACGTACGATGCCGTGACTATAACCGACGTCCTGGAATTCCTCGCGGGGTTGCACCATGATGAACACTTAAGCTACAGTGCCATCAACAGCGCCAGGAGCGCTCTATCATTCTACCTCAATATTGAGGTGGGATCCAACAGGCTAGTGTCCAGGCTCATGCGGGGTATTTTCAATACGAATCCGCCTACACCACGTTACAATATCACCTGGGATGTCAGGGACGTTTTAACTCTGCTCAGGACGTGGTCCCCCATGGAAGGGCTCCAGCTGGACAAACTCACCATGAAGCTGGTGATGTTACTAGCGCTGACTTCAGCACAGAGGGTACAGACACTCCATAAACTACGTGTCGACAGAATGATGTCTACCCCCACAGAAGTAGTTTTCTTTGTTGACGAGCTACTAAAGCAACACAGACCTGGGTGCACAGGGCTGCAGCTGAAGTTCCCGGCATACCCCGCCGATGCTAGGCTATGCTTAGCCTCCCATATCCGTTACTACGTCAAGGTGACGGCAAGCATCAGAGGAATGGAGAGATACCTGCTTGTCACTCATAAGAGACCTCACCATCGAGTGACAACACAGACGATATCCAGGTGGCTTCGAGTCGTCTTGGGTAAGTCGGGTATCGACACTAATGTGTTCAAATCTCATTCCACCAGGGCTGCATCGACGTCGGCGGCGAGGGTCATGGAGGTGCCCATGGACCATATTCTCGCCACAGCAGGATGGGCTAATGAGACGGTGTTCCAGCGGTTCTACAACCGGCCCGTTGCTGCGCCTCTACAGTTCGCAGAAGCCGTGCTAGATGCGGGGCAAGAACGTGGAGATGTCCCCGAATGAGGGGTTTTGATTTGTTTGTTAATAAATATGCTTTGTTTTGCAGTATGGACTAGTCAGCAAGTTATTCCTCCCATCCATCCCTGGTAGTGGTGTGACAGCATGGACGTGGTCCAGGGCGTGTCATCACAGAAGCTTTGAAGTCTTCACGAAGTCACTCACGTGACTCCGAAATGAAATAGTAAGATTGAACGAGAACTTACCAGTTCGAAGGTTGATCTTTATTTCATGAGGAGTCGAAGTGAGGGATTTCGTGCCCTCCTCGCCCAACCCTCAATCACCTTCATCTGGTAATCTTAGTCAATTCAATCATACTATGCGAAGTCATTTCTATTGTTGGTTCTGTGATTCCACGCCGCTACTTTGAAGTATGTCGAGCATGCGCGCCGGCGGGCTCTTCACGAAATCCCTCACTTCGACTCCTCATGAAATAAAGATCAACCTTCGAACTGGTAAGTTCTCGTTCAATCTTACTATTCTCTGCCTTACCTGTCTGGCTTCTTGCAGTGATGTAAATGCAGTTTAATCTATCAGACATAGAAACATAGAAAAATAGGTGCAGGAGTAGGCCATTGGGTTCTTCGAGCCAGCACCGCCATTCAATATGATCATGGAAGATCATCTAAAATCAGTACCCCATTCCTTCTTTTTCCCCATATCCCTTGATACATTTTGCCCTAAATCTAAATCTAACTCTCTTGAAAACATCCAGTGAATTGGCCTCCACTGTTTTCTGTGGCAGAGAATTCCAGATTCACAACTCTGGATTTTCCTCATCTCAGTCCTAAATTGCCTACCCCTTATTCTTAAACTGTTCTGGACTCCCCCAACAAATTGATTTTTTTTTTCTGCATCTAGCCTGTCCAATCCTCTAAGAATGTTATATTTTTCTATAAGATCCCCTCTCATCCTTCTAAATTCTAGTGAATACAAGCCCATTCTTTCATCATATGTCAGTCCCGCCATCCCAGAAATTAACCTGGTGAACCTACTCTGCACTCCCTCAATAGCAATAATGTCCTTCCTCAATTTGGAGACCTTAATTGCACACAATACTCCAGGTGTGGTCTCACCAGGGCCCTGTATAACTGCAGTAGGACCTCCTTGCTTCTAAACCCAAATCCTCTCGCAATGAAAGCCAACATGCCATTAGCTTCCTTCACTGCCTGCTGTACCTGCGAGCTTACTTTCAGTGACTGATGTGGAAGCACACCCAAGTTTAGTTGCACCTCCCCATTTCCTAATCTGACACCATTCAGATAATAATTTGCCTTCCTGTTCTGAATGAATGAACAAATATGTTTATTGGCCAAGTATGTACACATACAAGGAATTTGCCTTGGTGCTCTGCTCGCAAGTAACAACACGACATCCCGTAACAATTAAGAATGACATATAAAACATTAAGCATTAATAATAAAACATTATAGTTTAACATGTGAATGAAATAAAATACCAGAGCAAAGGGAGGCTGCAGACTTTTGGTTATTGAGTAGAGCTACTACTCGTGAAAAAAAAATGCTTTTATGTGTGGCTGTGGAAGCTTTGACAATTCAGAGTCGCCTTCCAGAGGGAAGTGCTTCAAAGAATTTGTGGCCAGGGTGAGAAGGATCAGAAATGATCATACCTGCTCGCTTCCTGGCCCTTGCAGTGTACAGTTCGTCAATGGGGGGAAGGTTGCAGCCAACAACCTTCTCAGCTGATCGGACGATTCACTGCAGCCTCCGGGTGTCGTGCTTGTTGGCTGAGCCAAACCAGACCATGATGGAGAAGGTGAGGACAGATTATATGATGGCAGTATAGAATTGGACCATCATTGCCTATGGCAGATTGTGTTTCCTCAGTTGCCGCAGGACGTACATCCTCTGTTGGGCCTTTTTGACTGTGGAGTAGCTTCTTGCCACCAAAGTGGATAACCTCACATTTATCCACATTATACTGCATCTATCATGCATCTGCCCACTCACCCAACCTATCCAAGTCACCCTGCAGCCTCATAGCATCCTCATCGCAGCCCACACTGCCACCCAGCTTTGTGTCATCCGTAAACTTGGAGATGTCACATTTATTTCCCATGTTTAAATCATTAATATATATTGTACATAACTGGGGATCCAGCACGGAGACTTGTGGCATCTCACTAGTCACTAGTTGGGTGACGCTAGTAGGGTGCCATAACACGCTCCATGCTCCAGATCCTGCTTGCCCAGTGGGCCCGATAGCTTTTACCTCTCTATTTATTTTATATTTCTCATCTGATATTTTGGCTCCCACCCCTCCGTAAGATTAATTTAAACCCTTCCAAGCCGCACTAACAAAGCTCCTCACAAGGATATTCGTTCCCCTTCAGATTAGAAGCAACCTGTCCCTTTTGCACGCTGCCCCAGGAAAGACTCCAGAAGTTGAAAACCCACACAGCAGCCCCCCCCCCCCCCCCCACCTCTGTCCGAACCAGCTCTTCAGCCACACATTCATTTGCTTTATCTCCTATTCCTACCCTCACTTGTGCATGGCACTGGGAGTAATCCTGAAGTTACAACCTTGCTTTTAACCTGCTGCCCAACCCATTGCATTCACTTTGTGTAACATCATTTCAATTCCTGCCTATGTCATTGGTATCAACATGGATCATGACCTCTGGCTGCTCACCCTCCATTTTGTGAATGTCCTTTTCCCGCTTAGAGACATCCTTGGCAATGGCACCAGGTAGCTAGCATACCATCCTGGAGACTTGTTCACAGTACATCTATCTGTGCCCCTGACTAGAGTCTTTTATCTCTATCGTTCGCCTTGTCTTTGACCTACCCTGCCGTACAACATAGCCAGCCACGGTGCCACTGTCCTGGATGTTGCTGTTGCTTTCTCCTGAGAGGTCATCCTCCCAATGATGTCCACAATGGTATACTTGCTGTAGAGGAACATGGCCCCAGGGGGCTCCTACAGGGCCTGTCCCATGGGCTAGAAGCGGGGAGAAGGGAGGAAGGGAAGAAAGGTAGGGGAGAGTGGAGAAAGTGGGATGGGGGCGGGAGGGGGGAAGAGGGGAGAGGGGAGTTCAGTCGAAATTTACTGAATCTATCCCTGTGAAAAGAGACGGTGATCGGATCTGGAAGCGGACCAATACATATATAAATAAAACTGAACGACAGACATCTTTTCATTTGCACAATTGATTTGATTGTATTAATTTTAATATATTAATGCTTAAAATTCATGCATTGAAGGAAGAATATTTTACACCCCATCTGTGGTCCCTAACCCTAACCCTAACCTGGCGTCACCCACAGGACAGCATACATCAGTGTGCGACAGAGCGCACAGCATGGTGAGACACACAAATGTCGCCCCAGGATTTTGAACATTCCAACAGGGAAGCACCGCGTGTTACCGTGCTTCACTGCATGCGTCACCACGCGTCACGCGCGCATCTAGAAGCGACAACCTATTTTTAGGCTGTCGCGTAAATGACGCGCAAATGTCGTCCAAGTGGGACAGGCCCTTAACACTTTCTGCCTCCTGAATATTTCTCAGTGATTCCAACTGTGACTCCAACCAACCCATGGGGTCTGAGAGGAGAAGCAGCAATTCATTTCTCGCAAATATCGTGGTCATAAACACGTGACTGTTCCCTCATTGACCAATTTGCAAATGAATATATTTAGGAAAATTGAACAATTTGGGGAACTTGCTTTGAAACCAGACATTGTGCCTTGTTTCCTAAGATAGACACAGAAAGCTAGAGTAACTCAGCGGGACAGGCAGCATCTCTGGAAAGAATTAATGGGTGATGTTTCGTGTCAAGACCCTTCCGTGTCTTGTTTCCCAGGACTAAATGGGTCAGAACACCAACTACACAATGATAAGAACAGCTTTAAGGTTAAAAAAGACCGATACAGATTCTATAAATAGTTTACTTTTCAAACTGCATTTTGCAGTTTGTCAAACCAATTTTGGTGCATATTCCCTCAGTTATTTATTGTGAAGGTCACCTGCAATTTTTTTCCCAGGAACTCAATTTATTCTTGCCTCTTTTGAAAAAGAGACCCGATTCAAATGGTTTCATTTTCATGTACACCATTAGTGCCACACTCAAACTATTGCTGATTTAATCAATGTCCTGCCCATAATGAGATGCAGTCACCTACAGTATACACAACATGCCATTTTAAATTGGCCCTAGCCTCTTTGAGTAAATAAAATTACAAATTAGCAAAATTGAGCATTTTTCTAATTATGCAAAAAACACCACCAATAATAACTGACATTTGTAATGCTAGCAGTATGCTGTAATATTCACCATGGAAATCGGTATATGCATACAGAAAGTATCAGCTATCAGCAATTCAGGAGGCAGATCTGGTTCAATCTGACACCATTTTTCCTTCGCAAAGTATATTTCTGGGGAGATTACAAATCACTTCTCAAACCTATATTTCTGTTGGCACTGAGCTGGTTCTCTGCTCCTTTACCCATTTTATGACTGCAGTGAAATTCATTTGTAGAAATTCCTCAGAGAAAATTCCTTTCACACTGAGTTGCCTCGAAGCAAAATTATGAAATGAATTATCTCCTTGAGTTGGTGCAACAGTTGTTCTTTAGGCAAATTATTATATTGTGAGTGGTCTACTCCAGACGCTACTGTCAGGTCAGTTACATTAAAAAAAATCCAGTTATATGGTATGTAAAACCAGATGAATAATTTATTCACATCACATTTGCAGCTTTCCTGTCAGGTGGCAATTTAGGAAACGGGGGAAGAGTGTGACTTGCATGTTGTAACACCGTGTTGTACATATAGCCATTCCCATGGCTTTCATTGTGTGCCTCCCAGTGGCATGCAATTCTCATAGAGTGAACACTCACTCTGAATACCCCAGACATTCCCAAGAATGTAAAACATTAACCTTTTAAATCGAACACTCTTTGATAAATGTTTTACGTGTATTAACATTTGGTAAAAATAACGTTGGAGCAGGGACCAGAAGAAATATGAAACATAAAACAATTAACGACAAAGTGCTGGAGTAACTCAGCAGGTCAAGCAGCATCTTTGGAGGACACGGACAGGCGATTTTTCAGGGGACATGGATAGACGATGTTTCAGATTGCGATACTTGAAGGGTCCCAACCCGAAACGTCACCATGTCCTCCAGAGATGCTGCCTGAACCACTGAGTTACTCCAGCACTTTGGGTTCTATGCTGGTCGATGCAGACTCAGTGGGCCGAAGGGATTTCCTTGCTTTATCTCTAAATTAAAATATAAACTAAATTACAACAAGGATCCAGCATCTGCATTCCAGTTCTTTGTGTCTGCATAAAACAATTACAAATGATTTAATTGATACAATTCAGAAAAAATATGACATATCTCTCTACCTTGCAGCATACAGTATTTCCTTCCATTGAAATAAACAGCAGCTCTTCTCAGATTTAGGTTTAACAGAGCGTGTAGGCAAAGTAACAGCGGAGCTATTGGAAGATCCTTGCTCCACCACCACAGTGCATATGGAATGACAGCAGTGATCAGCTATGAGGAAGTTCAGGATATTTAGAATAGAATAGAATAGTTTCTTTATTGTCATTGTAACATGAACCATGTACAACAAATTTTAAAAATGTCAGCCAGTCAGTGCACCATTCAAACATTTCTAAAAGCTAATGATACATACAAGGTAAAATATTAAAAAAAAAGATAAACAACTAAAATAAATATGAAAATAGCACGCATAAACACCCAACCCTACATCCTTCTGTCGATTTCACAGTGTACCAACAACAGTCCCTTAGTCCCTGCATTCCTTGGCGGCTACATTTAGTGCCTTTATAGCACTGGGGTAAAAACTGTTTTTAAGTCTGTTTGTCCTTGTCCTTCTAGATCTGTACCGTCTGCCTGACGGCAACACTTCAAACAGGGAGTGTCCGGAGTGGGAAATGTCCTTTATAATATTCTGGGATTTTTTGATGCAGCGGGAACTGTGTAAGTCCTTCAAGGTAAGGAGAGGGCAGCCAACAATCCTCTGGGCATTGTCAATGGCCCTCTGGAGCGTTTTCCTCTGAGCCGTGTGCAGCTGGTGTACCACACGCATACACAGTATGTTAGGATGGTCTCAATGGAGCACCGATAAAAGGACAGCAGCAGTCTCTGAGTGATGTTATTCTTCCTGTGCACCCTCCGTTTTGTTCTTCCTGAAGTCTATTATTATTTCCTTGGTCTTTAAGATGTTGAGGAGCAGGTTATTTTCTCCACACCACACTGTCAGCTGTTCTGCCTCATCCCGATAGGTGTACTCGTCCCCCCCGGAGATGAGTCCCACCACCGTAATGTCATCCGCAATTTTGACAATGGTGTTGCTGTGGTGGGTGGGGGTGCAGTCATGTGTGTAGATGGTGTAGAGCAGGGGGCTCAGCACGCAGCCCTGTGGAGAGCCGGTACTGAGGCTGAGGGCCATGGATGTGCGATGGCCCACTCTGACTCTCTGGCTGCGACCCGACAGGAAGCTATTTATCCACATGCAGGTGGAGTGTGGAAGTCCCAAGTCCCAAGTACCACTAGTACCAAAGTTCCTGCTTTTCTCACGGTCATAGTGGCACTAATTACATATGGAACATCTGTTGCTTTTGCAGAATTTTATGGGCTTTTATGTCACACACCGACAATTAAATAAAGTCCTGGCAAAATCATCAGTAATATTGAATTTGAAGTTAAAAGCACCAATGTTGAAAAAATGTAGGCACAAAAGACTGCAGATGCTGGAATCATTAACAAAATAAAAAGAGAGCAGCTGGAGGAAATCAGCAGGTCAGGCAGCATCTTTGGTGGGATCTGTAGCCCAGTCAATCAGACAAACCAACCTCCCCCACCATCGATTCCATCTACACGTCACACTGCATTGGAAATCAGCCAACATAATATAGGAGCATTGACAACTAGTCATTCCCTCTTCTCTCCTGTCCCATCAGGCAGAAGATATAAAAGCTTGGAAGCACTTATCACCAGATTCAGGAACAGCTTCTTCCCTGCTGTTATCAGACTATGATCCTCATAAAAGTTAAGGGTGTAGTCCAGATCTTCCAACCTTCCTCATTGTGGCCCTTGCACTTTTCTTTTATCTGCATTTCTCTGTAATTGGATTCCTATAACACCATGTTCTGCACTCTGGCAAAAAGCTGGAGTAACTCAGTGGGACAGGCAGCATCTCCGGAGAGAAGGAATGGAGACCCTTATTCAGACTGGTTCTCTTCAGTTCTCTTTGTAGGCATGTTATAAAACTTACCTTCAGCTGCGCTGCAGTTCTGTCACTGGCCGTGTGCGCGACTTTGGCGCCTTTGAAGGGGGGGGGGCAGCGGGGTTATAATGCGGTTTTCCCTTGCCATCCGAAATTATATTTTCTCGGAGTGCGAGCTTTTGCTAGAGATTCGTTCCGACTGCCGGTAAGTAATTTTTTTTTTTAATCGCCCGACTATTTCAGCGCTGCAGTAAAATAAAAATTAGCTCCTAATGCCATGAACGCTGACAACAGGGATGGATTTTACGTAGGTGACAGGTAAATGAAACCTGTTTATTTTTTCATATAAACTTGCTTGTTTAGATTAACTTAATCAACATTTCATGTTGCGAAACGGTGATTTATTCCCCATATGAACCAGCAGTATTTTTCCTGCCGATATGGGGTTTAAATTCACCGCAACCGCAACGTTCCAATCCATCGCGTTCCAGAAAATCCTATTCGCAAGTTGATTTAAATGGCCATTAATTTACGGGCATTAAACACTAAATTCCTTCAATTTGGCCTATAAATGAATGACAATTAGATTTAAAAATCATGTTATATTGTGAATTCTTGTGTGAGTGTTATTTGGACACTTAGGCTTTTTACATTTAAAAAAATATTTTCTTAAGAAATGGATGGATGTTTAGATCTAGTAATTGAATTTTGTAATTAGCTACAATTGGGTAACTAACTAATTATATGCTTTGATTTCAGGTCATCCAAGTAAGATTGTTCCATATTTGTTTCAGAATGCTTCAGTCTATAATAACTGACAATTTCTTTCAGTTCTCTTAATTTTTAAGAAAGTTATGGGCTTTTGACTGTCCTCGATCACAACTTTTGTGTTAAGTCAATGGAAAAGCAATAGGGAACAAGATGCTAATTTCCGAGTGTGGAAATGGCCATAGCTCTTTTAATACTGAAGATATGAAAGTGAATTAGGTGTCAAATTAAACTTCATTTTATGCTTTATCTGATGGAATAAATTGCAGACTTGATTTTTAAAATCTTAACATTTTGTAACATTGCCACTCTTTGTGCAACCTGTTGTACTTGTGTATGGGTTGTATTCATTTATTGTATGATTTGACTGGAACACACGCACATACAGATTTTCACTGCATCTTATTGCATTGTTTAATTAATGAACCAAAACCACATGCTATCACTCATCGAGTCGCTGCTTTCCATTGTCCAGTAATAATCCAAAAGTTCCAGTTTCTATGTATTCCTGGTTTGTCCCGCATTGAAATCTCAACCCCACCAACCTCCCTTAACTAAACATTAATTATGTTGTTTTAGTAGTTATAGGGTTCAAAAGCAAAATGTCAGACAGCAGTGCACTGCCATTATTTTATATTTGAGAAAGCATTGATTTTCACGAGGAAATAATGAAAACAAATGAAAGGTGTGCAGAAAATGATCTGATAGTTAATTAAACATATGCCAAAGCATATAGGCTTGGAAATGTGATCACGCTTTGCTATATTTCTGGGTGCAATGCAATCAAATTGCAAATCCAATTAGTCATAACTTTTGATATCCCAGGAGTGTCCACCATAACTCACAGGGCTTCATCACATCCCTCCCCATCTCCACTCCTCACCAACAAGGATATATGGATCGAACAGGTTTGATGGGATATGGACCAAATGCTGGCAGATGGGACTAGTGTATCTGGGACATGTTGGCCAGTGTGGGCAAGTTGGGTCGAAGTTGACTCTAACAACTCTGCCCTTTCATCCCCGACTACCATTCCTTATCATTTGCCCCATCTACGACAAAGCAACGACGGTCCAATTGCACTCCCAACTACCAAATCTAAACACACCTCACAACTCCATACATTATTATCACATGCCACTGCAGTCTTCCATTTCTCTTTGTGATGTCTCCACAAAATATCTGGACAGACACTGCCCATCCAACCCCTCTGCCAAGTTAGACACTAAATTGGTGGAGTAACCTGGCAGGTCTGGCAGCATCTCTGGAGAAAATGAATAGTTGACATTTTGGGTCAAGACCCTTCTTCGGACTGAGAGACTGGGGAAAGGGAAACGAGGGATATAAAACAAATTAATTAAAGATTCATAAAAAGTCTCAAAACACGATGTTTCCCTCCCTTCTGTGATCCATTTGACCCAATCCCCTCAAAAATGTAAAGTAGATAAATGATCTAACTGCAAAACCAGAGAGGCAAGTTCAAATGCCATCACAGCTGATATGAAGTTTAACTTCAATTAATTTAATTAATCTAAAATAAAGGCATTTATATCAACAATGATCAACATTAAATTACAAGATTACTGTCATGATCCAACTATTAACTAATGCCC
Source organism: Raja brachyura (assembly GCA_963514005.1). Next base: position 18,216,595 of record OY740798.1, on the reverse strand, counting down.
TTCAGAGAGGTAAACTGTTCTTACTGCGATAGGACCAAATATGACCAAAATAAATCCAATTTACAATTGAAGGTAATTTGAAAGGTTTTCCCAAATGTTTCAAAACCAGCAGTTTCAAAGTTTAAAAATGTCAGTTGTAATTAAGAGAAACATCTGGATTTAACTTCAGTTTTTATCACACTGTCAATTATAACATTTACAAAATTAATTGTATTTATGTTTCCGTTTGTTTACTTGCTAAATTTTTAACACATTAAAGTATTAATGCATTAAATAGCCCTTGTATGAATCGTGGACGCTAACAGCCATTAATTGACAGGCATAATCAAAGCTCTGCAGAAGATCATAATAGACATAAATCTTCATTGACCACACCACAAAGATACACTCAGTCAACTCTTCTAATATCTGAGGACATAACTAAATTGGGAAAGGTGATTGTCAGAATTGACTGTAGTATTTACAGAATCATCTATTCTGGCCAAAATCTCAGACACATATATTGACATTCGCGTCAAAGTCCATTAATCTATTATCACCTCATCACATTACCATTATTTTCATTATTAACTGTAATTATCTTCACTAATTGTGTTCACCGAAAGTCTAGTATTAAGCACTGCTCAAAGAATGCACAGGCATCCTCTTCAATAGAATTTGGAAATACATGGCACCTTTTAACAATGGAAAGCATCTTATGGCATGCTGGGCAATAGAAAAGCCGGAGAATGACTGGATTTGAAAAGTTGTGTAAATGAATGGGGAATGTTCGCAAGTTTGCAAGGTTCAGAACTGCTTCATATGCCCTTTGCTCCTCTAGGGAGCATAGGCCATTGACAAATGTCCTCCACCTCACTTGGTTGTTGGCAGTTCTTTTGAGATCTCCCCAGTTGAGCCCACTCTCACATTTCTGTCTGGACACCTCTTCTCCAGCTATTCCTGGGGAGACCTCTTTTCCTTTTTCTTTGGGGGTTCCATTTCAGGGCTTGCTGTGTAATGTTTGTTGCAGGTTTCCTGAGGGTGTGTCCAATCCAACTCCATTTTCTCCTTCCAATTTGTAAGTCAATGGGCATATTTGAGGAAGGATATACAAGGTTAGTTCCCGGGATGGCGGGACTGTCATATGCTGAGAGAATGGAGGAGCTGGGCTTGTACACCCTGGAGTTTGGAAGGATGAGAGGCTATCTCATTGAAACGTATAAGATTGTTAAGAGCTTGGACACGCTAGAGGCAGGAAACATGTTCCCGATGTTGGGGGAGTCGAGAACCAGGGGCCACAGTTTAACAAATAAGGAGTAAGCCATTTAGAACAGAGACGAGGAAACACATTTTCTCACAGAGAGTGGAGAGTCTGTGGAATTCAAGAGAGAGCTAGATAGGGCTCTTAAAAATAGCGGAGTCAGGGGATAAGGGGAGAAGGCAGGAACGGGGTACTGATTGGGGATGATCAGCCATGATCACATTGAACAGCGGTGCTGGCTCAAAGGGCCGAATGGCCTACTCGTGCACCTATTGTCTATTGTGTATTGTGACATTTTGGGTCAAGACCCTTCTTCGACTGAGAGGAAATTATCACATCGTGTACGGAAAAAGAGATTCAAAGACTCTTCGGAAACATCTCTGAAGCATTTAAACATTGACACATATACCGGGAAAAACAATCATTGGATCATTGCACCTATTGTCTATTGTCTATTGACCCCTGGCTTGTTCTTTTCCACAGGTCCGCATTGCTTACTTTGTCCCTCCACTACATGTTAAGTATTCTCCTAAGGCAGGTGTTAATGAATGTTTGCAGCCTGTGTGTTGTGTGTTTTGCTGTTTTCCATGTCTCTGATCCATACAGCTTCTCCTGTTAATCACCATTTGAGTTAAATATGAGTATTTTGGTGATGATTGAAATGTGTTTTGAGCTCCAGATCTTCCTGAGCATGTTAAACACCACCTTAGCCTTATTGATTTTACTTTTTATGTCTGCCTCTGCCCCTCCGGTTTAGATGCAAAATATATATCAATTTTTTTAACTGATCCAAATGCTTTTTAGTCATCTGTTGTTGATTTTTGTTTAAATGTTCCCATCCTCTCGATTGCCATTGCATTTTCTGTCCATTTGACACCTTCCTTAAATTTCTTGCTTAACCAAGTGTGTGCGTTCTTCTCATAGAGCCTTTCTTTTTCACAGGAATATATCATTGTTGAAATGGATGAAAGTTCTCCTCAAGTATCTGCCACTGCTGATCTTACCCTTCAATCTGATTTACCTGTGTATGTATCCAACTCTGATGCTGTATTTCAAACGGAATTTGAAATTCATGTTCAGACATCTTTTACGATGAGATGATGAATTAGTTTTGACTTATTACACAACACCTGATATAAGAAAGCCTCCCTGATGGATTCCTCAATGATTTGCTTTGTGAAATCATCCTGAATACACTCCATAAACTTGGACTGAAAGCTATTCTCAGCAATCTGCAGTTAACATCTGTAAGCACACTGATAGTTTGTATTAAACTCATACTTTCTTCTACTTTTTGGTACACTGGGTTTATATCATTCTGTCACTGTAAGCGCTAACTTGTGTGAACTTTTGAAGTTCGTAGCATCGCGGGGCTAGTCATCTCTTCTACAGAAGCCATTTTTCCAGATGGCCCCTCAGATTCCCGTTGGATCACCAGCATGATTTTCAATGTAAATCTCACACTTCCATGACACAGAACAATAAACAATCTAAACCTTTAAATGTTTAAATGTTGCATAAATTGCAAGTTTCTTGACCTTTCTCTTCACAAATACAATATGTCAGCTTTGTGTTGTGTCAACCTGACTCAGTTGGTAGCATTCTCACCTTTGAGTGAAAGCTCCCACTCTAAGATTTGAACACATCGTCTGATGTGATATTACAATGCTGCACCGACAGAACACTATATTGCTGATCTTCAACTAGAAATTCATACTTGGTCAGAAGTACAAAATGAATTATAGTACAGTTACTTCAATGGAGCTTCAGAGGCACTCCGTATAACAAGTTCATAGCATCACGGGGCTGTCTGGCCCATCACATTCATGCCAACCTTCAGTCTATTTCAAACACGTTTACTGGCACCATGAGTCTTGATAATTCAATTGCTTGTTATAGTTATATATTGTGTAGATTGCTGTCTCCATCACTCACACGGGCAATACATTCCAAAGTTCAAACGCACCCTGAGTGAAAAAAAATTCTTCCTGAGATTCTATGTAAAACCCCTACCCCTTCCGTAAACTCGTGGCCTCTAGTCTGATACATCTCTGCTCTGGATTAAGGTTGGCTATGATTTGTGCTATCTATGCTCTTCATAATTTTAATTGCCTCTGTTGGGTTCCCCCTCAGCCTTCTCCACTCATGGGAAAACAAACCCAGTCAATCCTGTCTCTCCTCATCATTGACAAAATCCCGATGAACCTTCTCTGCCCTCTATCCTACGCTGCAACATTTTTCCAGTAGTGTCGCAACCAGAACCATATGCAGTACAAACCAATATTTTATACGTTTGTAGGATGACTTCACTGTTCTTATATTCAATGCCCTTACTAATGAAAACAAGGATCTGTGCTCCCCCAGCATCAACCTCTGTCTCCTGTTACCAAGCCCATTTTTTAATTTGGCTTGAATCCAATGGGATCAAACCTATGGACCACGGGGCTTTGTCAAATGCCTTAGTGAAGTCAATGTAGACTACATCAACTACATTGCCCTTATAAGTACACTTTATGATCTCTTCGGAAAATTCATTCAGATAGGACTTCACCTCCCAAGTCACAATTAATCTTTTTGATTAACCCCTGTCGTTCCAAGTGTTAAATAATCTGGCTCTGCATTGTTTTTCCTCACAACCTCCCTACCACTGACAGTAGACTTACAGGCCTGTAATTACCTGGCCTGGTTCTGCCGCCCATTCAATTAAAGGTACCATGTTTGTCGTATTCCAGTCATCTCTTCTGTGGCTGGTGAAGGTTTAAAAAAAAAATCACAGGAATCCCCTCCCTTGCCTCCAATATCAGTTTGGTACACATTTTGTTATATCCTGCAGTTCTATCTATCTTTAAGCATGGTGAACCATCTAATATCTCCTCATTTTTTTGTTGTAATGTTTTAGAATGGAACCATTCCCTACCCTGAATTCTGCATTTACAATGTCACTCTTTTTAGTGAATACTGATGAAAAACATTCATTTTAAGACCTATATCTGGCTCCATATCCTTCGCTCCCGGCCATTTCCTGGGATTCCTCCTTGTCCTTAACGTACTTAATTAGTGCTTCATGATTTTCCTTAAACTATACCTTGTGCTCATTTTTGAACTTCTAATTTTGTTTTAAGTGCCTCCTCCTATCTCCATTCTTCCGATACATCTGTCCGACCTTGACATTGTTCAGTTCTCCATATCCACCATATGTGTCTTGTCCTTTCTTTATCTAATCTTCAATATCCCTTAATATCCAATGTTTCGTTACTCATTTTCCTTACATTTGATCCTTCTTTGATCCTTCAGTGGCATTGTGGCGTAGCAGTAGAGCTGCTGTCTTAAAGCGCCAGAGATCCGGGTTCGATCCTGACTACGGGTGCTGTCTGTACAGAGTTAGTACGTTCTCCCTGCAAACATGTGAGTTTTCTCCAGGTGCTCTGGTTCCCTCCCACACTCCAAAAACATAGAGGTTTGTAGGTTGCTTGCTATAGGTAAATATTGTGTGGATTGCTGCCTCTATCACTCATAGGCTTCATTAAAAATTGTAAATTGTCACTAGTGTGTGGGATAGTGTTAGTGTAAGGGGTGATCACTGGTCAGCGTGGCCTTGGTGGGCCAAAGGGGCTGTTTCCATGCTGTATCTTTAAACTAAAGTCTAAATGCTGACCCTGAACAACATTCACTAGTTTACTTTTGTACGTCCTGGATGTAGACTTACCTTTATCTCACTGATCTTAACCTACTTTGCCAGGTCCTGTCTTATGATAATGAAAACAGTCTTCCCCCAATTCAGGATTGTAATTTCCAGTCTATCGTATCTTTTTGTTTACAACTCAAAATAGTTATCAAAAAGGGATAAGGATGGAATGGAAATTAACGTCACAGTATACTGATCATCATCTCCAAACTGATGTCCCACTGACACTCCAGCCACTCCAGTTATATTCCCAAGGTTGAGGTCCAGTATTGCTCCTTCTCGTAGGACTAGTTATATAGTAGCTCAAAAAGTTTATTTCAACATACTTTCAAAATTCCATCCCCTCTAAATCTTTGACATGAAGACAATCTCAGATAATATCATGGGAATTGAAACCCCGTCTTATTTTAACGCTATTATTCTCTGTGGTTTACCTATCTATCGGTTCCTCTATCTACTGCTAACAGTAAGTGGTCCTGCAATACAATCTTGGCAAAGTGATTGTCCCCTTCGTGTTTCTAAGTGCAAGCTATGTGGCCTCATTTGAAGACCCTTCTAGGGTGTCCTCCTGAATTATTGCAGTAATCGACTTCTTAATGCATGTTGCAAACCAATGACACCTCTTTTACAACTACTAACCATGTATTCCCTGAAGTGGTCTTTCACATGAGATATTAAACAAAAGTCCCATCAGCCTCTCATTGGCGTTGAAGATATTTCTTGGGACTGTTCAAAGAACAAGAGGTTCTCTCAGGATCTGACTAATCTCCTAGCTAATCTCCTAGACTTAATAGAAATAAGCAAATTTAAGTTAGATAGCTTTTCCTTGAATGTTTGTTCTATATTTGCTATGCACAGATTTGGGTGCTACGGATTCTTAACAACAATCACAACAGTTCACAGAATAATTCATTGCATGTCAAATAATTGGATTTGTTTCAAAATCATAATATGGTATTAACAAATTAATGGAACATTAAAATCATACATCATCGCAAATCTCTCCACCACAGTGATAATTTGCATTTGCCTTCTCATGTTTCTGACATTATGTCCATAATAGAAAGCAAACTATATGTCAATTTATTTTCCTCTGTTGCCTTAATGATTATACTATTGTATTTTCTACCCTGAAATGTCTTCATAAATTTGGTCACAGCAGCCAGATAAGATACGTTATTGCACTGCTTTTTCCCCAAGGAGATTTATGTCCACATTTCACAATGTTTGCTAAAATATCACCATTCATTAATTTTCTTGACCTTTTGCATTAGTCACGAGTTGTGTTTCCAGAAATCCCAAATAGATCATTAAATAGCTCTGATCTCCATGTAAAAGTCTGTCGAGCACAAACAATGTATACCATGTACACGGGCTTAAATATAGCCTTCATTTAGAAACAGCAGGACAAATTCAGTGCTTCTGTTGTCTTATATATATATTTTTGAAATTTCTCTTCACATTGCGATGGCACAGCGGTAGAGTTGTTGCCGCACAGCGCCGGAGACCTGGGAACGATCCTGACTATGGGTGCTGTCTGTACGGAGTTTGTACAGTGCTCTTGTTTCCTCCCACACTCCAAAGACTTTCAGTTGTGTAGGATAATTGGCTTTGGTAAAATTGTAAATTGTCCCTAGTGTGTATGATAGTGCTGGTGTATGAGAATTGCTGGTCAGTGTGGATTCATTGGGCGGAAGGGCATGTTTCCACGTTGATTCTCTAAACTAAAACTAAACTCTTCACCTATATCCGGCTGTTTTTTTAAATCTATCAAGCCACAATCCATTAAACTAAAAGCAAATTTGTCAGAATTTTATAAATATTGTTGCTTAAGTATTTTCATTTTCAGCTTCATCTAAAATCAGGCACTCAGTCTTGGTCACAAGTGACTGCAGATGCTGGAATCTTGAGTAGAAAAAAAACTGCTGGAGGAACTCAGGAGGTCAGGCAGTATTTGATAATCAGCCACAGGTGTGGCCTGTCCCTCCTTCCTACGCCACAGGGATCACCCGGGCCGTCTTCCAGTTCATCTGGGGGTCGAGGATGGACCGGGTGCGACGGGCCACAATGTACAAGTCGGCAGACAACGGGGGTAAAAGCGTGCCCAACGTCGCCCTCATCCTGATGGCCACCTTCGTGTGTGGCTGCATCAGGCGGAGTGTAGAGCCAAGGCACGTGGGCACCAAGTGTCACTACCTGCTGAGGTTCTACCTGTCCCCGGTGTTGCGAAGGATGGGCCTGGCGCAGATGCCACGCAATGTGCCAGTCAGCTGGTCACTGCCGCCCCATCTGTCGTCTGTGGAAAGGTTCTTCCGGACCAACACCTTTGACCACATGTCCATTGGGCAATGGTCAGCACAGAATGTCCTGCAGGTACTGCAGGGAAAGGACTCGATGGACCCGGTGGCGTGGTTCCCTGAGCAGACTGCCCAGCTTGTCTGGCAAAATGCCTCATCGCCAGAACTCACCAACAAGCACCAAGACCTGGCTTGGCTGGCGGTGAGGGGAGCCCTCCCAGTCAGATCCTTCCTGCACCATCGGAACCTCACTACCAGCACACGCTGCCCTCGGGACGGCTGCTATGGAGTGGAGACGGTTGCCCACCTCTTTGCAGAGTGTGGATTTGCCCAAAGAGTCTGGAAAAAAATGCAAGGGTCCCTGGTACGCTTTATTCCAAACAGCTCTGTCACAGAGGACTCTGTGATTTACGGACTGTTCCCAGGGACACATTCAGAGACTGACATCAAGTGCTGCTGGAAGGTTATCAACTCGGTGAAAGACGCTCTCTGGTCTGCCCGAGCTTTGTTCACCACCCAGCAGAGCGAGATGTCCGTCGGGGAATGTTGCCGACTGGCCCACTGCAGACTGCAGGAGTACGTACTAAGGGACGCACTGAAGCTCGGTGCAGCCAACGCCAAGGCTCGGTGGGGGAGGGCCACAGTCTAAGGTCCTTCCGCTGCTGGACATGGGGGGCACTGTATGGTGGAGACGCCCCTCAAAATAAGGGAAGGTATCCCATGCCGGGGGGCCACATGAGTGGCACGGGTGGGGGATTAATTAGTAAAATTTGAAAAATGTATATAGACTGCATGGAAGAATTTGTATAGCCTCCGAAAACGTCGGATGGATTTTTCGCACGGTTGATGTATTGTAAATATTTATTACTTGAATAAAGTCTATTTTGAAATATAAAAAAAGCCACCCTGTAAGGTCTGGAGTCAGGCAGGGTTGCCCTCTCTCTGCTGTCTTGTTTGTCTGCTGTATTGAACCCTTTGCCAAATCCATCAGGAAGGATGCGAGCATAAGAGGAGTGACACTGCACGGCAATGGGGGTATTCAAGTAAAAAAACTCCCTGTACATGGACGATGTCGCTGTCTTCTGCTCGGATCCACGGTCGGTCCGCAGACTGATTAGGATCTGCGACCAGTTTGAGTTGGCCACGGGAGCCAGGGTGAACCGCAGGAAGAGCGAGGCCATGCTCTTTGGCAACTGGCCCGACAGATCTTCCGTCCCCTTCACCATCAAGCCTGACTTCTTGAAGGTGCTGGGGATCTGGTTCGGGGGGGCTGAGGCATGTAATAAGAATTGGCTGGAGCGGATAGCCAGGGTGGGGGAGGAAGCTGGAGCTGTGGAGGCAACGCTCCCTCTCCATAACGGGAAAGAATTTGGTCATCAGGAGTGAGGTGCTCTCAGGCCTGCTGTACTTGGCACAGGTGTGGCATGTCCCTCCTTCCTACGCCACAGGGATCACCTGGGCCGTCTGGGGGCCGAGAATGGACCGGGTGCGACGGGCCACAATGTACAAGTCAGCAGACAACGGGGGTAAAAGCGTGCCCAACGTCGCTCTCATCCTGATGACCACCTTCGTGTGTGGCTGCATCAGGCGGAGTGTAGAGCCAAGGCACGTGGGCACCAAGCGTCACTACCTGCTGAGGTTCTACCTGTCCCCGGTGTTGCGAAGGATGGGCCTGGCGCAGATGCCACGCAAGGTGCCAGTCAGCTGGACATTGCCGCCCCATCTGTCGTCTGTGGAAAGGTTCTTCTGGACCAACACCTTTGACCACATGTCCATTGGGCAGTGGTCAGCACAGAATGTCCTGCAGGCACTGCAGGGAAAGAACTCAATGGATCCGGTGGCGTGGTTCCTTGAGCAGACTGCCCAGCTTGTCTGGCAAAATGCCTCATCGCGAGAACTCACCAACAAGCACCAAGACCTGGCTTGGCTGGCGGTGAGGGGAGCCCTCCCAGTCAGATCCTTCCTGCACCGTCGGAACCTCACTTCCAGCGCACGCTGCCCTCGGGACGGCTGCTATGGAGAGGAGACGGTTGCCCACCTCTTTGCAGAGTGTGGATTTGCGTCAGAGTCTGGAGACAAATGCAAGGGTCCCTGGTACGCTTTATTCCAAACAGCTCCGTCACAGAGGACTCTGCGATTTACGGACTGTTCCCAGGGACACATTCAGAGACTGACATCGAGTGCTGCTGGAGGGTCATCAACTCGGTGAAAGACACCCTTTGGTCTGCCCGAGCGTTGTTCACCACCCAGCAGAGTGAGATGTCCATCGGGGAATGTTGCCGACTGGCCCGCTGCAGACTGCAGGAGTACGTGCTGAGGGACGCACTGAAGCTCGGTGCAGCCAACGCCAAGGCTCGGTGGGGGAGGGCCACAGTCTAAGGTCCCTCCGCTGCTGGACATGGGGGGCATGGTATGGTGGAGACGCCCCTCAAAATAAGGGAAGGTATCCCACACCAGGGGGCCACGTGAGTGGCATGGGTAGGGGATCGATTCGTGGAATTTGAGCAATGTATATAGACTGTATGGAACAATTTGTATTGCCTCCGAAAATGTCGGATGGATTTTTCGCACGGTTGATGTATTGTATATATTTATTACTTGAATAAAGTCTATTTTGAAATATTTTAAAAAAATGATCACATTGAATGATGGTGCTGGCTCGAAGGGCTGAATGGCCGACTCCTGTCTATTGAAATGGTCAGATGCTTTGGATCAGCATCCTTCTTCAGATCGATGTGGTCAAGGGGAGATAGCTGGAAGATTGCTGGTATTACTTGCAGCTTTGCTTACTATCTCCACCTCTCCCGCCCCACCTCTGACCAACCAGGAAAGAGGCCAACACAATCAAGAATCTATTTCATCCCAGTCATCCCCTCGCCTCTTCTATCCGATTGGGCAGAAGGTACAAAACCTTTAGCAAATAGCACCATATTCAGAATCAGCTCCTTACCTGCTGTTATCAAACTATTGTCCCAGCCTACCTCTGAGCCAGAAGAAGGGTTCCGACCTGAAACGTCACCTATTGTTTTTTTCCAGAGATTCTGCATGACCCACTGAGGTTACTCCAACATTTTGTGTCTATTACCACCCAATCTCATTGCAGACTTTGTACTTTTTCTCTTTAACTGTAATGCTATAATGCCATTACACAAATACTCCTGCATTTCTCTCTCTGCACTACCTGTTGTACTTGTGTATGATTCGATTATACTGGTGTATAGTATGATTTGACCAGATAGGATGCATAGAAATCATTTCACTATCTCAGTGCACATAATATATTACACCAAACCAACACAAACCCACCTGATTTCTCAATCCACCCAACAGTCCACCTATTGTTTGTTAGCTCTTGCTTCACCTCTTCCTCTCACCTCCCTCTGCCAGCTACCTTCATTACTACTCCATTAGTCTGAAGAAGGATCCTGATATGACACACATCACTAAAGGTCTGTCCATTACCTTCCACTGAGTTCCTCCAACAGTTTGTTACATGACTCAATTTCAGCCCCTGCTTTTTGATAGAACCTTAAACCTACTTGCCTATGAACAAATCAAACTCTGTTCTGAACAATTGCAATCATTTTTTGTTCTCCAAAATAAAACAAGTACTATAGATTTATGAGGAAACGTACTTTCCTTTACAATGTGACAGAGTATGAGGTTGACTAGAGTTTGAGTAACACAGTGTTAAATAACTTGAAATAACAAAACACGGAATAATGTGCATGCATTTCAGTAGTCAGTTTCTTGGAAAACAAAACACACAATCTATTTGTGCTGCTGGTCCTAAAATATTTCATTTTAAGAGCCTCCTAAACAGATCATGAACCTATATATTTAGAAGTTCAGAATGGTTTTAATTCAATCTGGAGACCTGGATAATCTTGCAGATGGAGTTAGTTTTTATCGCCGATCTTGGAAACTTGAACTTAAATTCAACTTCTACAAATGTTTGTGCCAGTGTGGATGATTTTGGCTGAAATGACAGAGTAGCCAGGCAAAAAATGCAGCCTGTTGCACCAAATGCATATGATTGATAGAATTAGTTGCAAAATATAATTTTCATGACATTAGTTGGCAAAAGAGAAATTTGAAGAAGGGATATGCGCATGACACCGTTCCCAGATTCTTTCTAAATCTACATCGGCTTTTAAGTTCCACGTCTGTGAATTATCGAGGAATTTCAGTGAAACTAGTGTTTCGACCCAAAACGTCACCCTCTCCTTTTATCCAGAGATGCGGCCTGTCCCGCTGAGTTACTCCAGTATTTTGTGTCACTCTTCGGCAGAGATGTATGTTTCATATAACCCAGCATGTATCAGCAACAAAAACTGAAATGCTGGAAGAACTCATCTGGTCAATCAGCAGATAGACACAAAATGCTGGAGAAACTCAGTGGGACAGGCAGCATCTCTGGAGAGAAGGAATGGGTGACGTTTCGGGTCGACACTCCTTCAGACTGATCAGCATCTGTGGAAAGAAGAAGCAGTTAGCATTTTGGGTCAGGGACTCATCCTCACAAGATATTTGTAATGGGTTTGAGAGCTGTGTGTCATGTTGCTAAATCAGCCCAGAATTATTTTTTTTAATCATTATTAAATAATCTGGAAAAAAAAATCATGTTTAAATATTGGTGAGGCAGACTGGACTGTGATATTTATTGATTAAAAAAATACCCAAGGGGCTTTGTACATAAAAGTAAAGAGCACTCACACTGAGATGGAATTGGGAATGGTCCTGGAAACAATGACCAGCAAGAGAATCAGAAATAAATATTAAAACCATATATTCAGGTAAGCTTCGCCGACATTTATTTAATTACACTATATTTCATGTAGAAATGTAAGTGAATTCTTCCCTGGCAAGTTCAATCCCAGGAAGATGGGCTCGACAATCTTAATGTATGTTTTTGCACTCAGACATTATGGTTTACAAGGTAAATATTTTATTTCTAGAAATATAATTTATTCATGACATTATGTATTAAGCATTTTTCAATTATTTGCTTTTTTTTCATTCTAATGTATTTCTCAATTATTTGAATACGTTTTAAATGTCACTGTCCCCCAGAGATATTAATAAAACTGGCTACAAAAGCCTCCAGCATACATGAGCTGTCAAATTTAATCCCTGACTTCTGGGAGCACCATCAGGATCCCACATGAGGCCTGCTTAAAATACAGAGTACGTTACACCTCAATGGATGCCATCAGATGCTGAGGATCAACTCAGCTGGTTATCCATATCTGGAACAGTACAGTACCGGCAAGACGCTGCCCTGGCAGCCACTTCAGAAGGATCTGAACGTTTGACAACTAGTTATTAATTCCCCCACAGGCGAAACAGTTTCTCCATACCTACCCTACTTAATCTTTGTGCCACTCTGTGTATCTTAAACAGACTGCCTTTCAATTGCCTGTACTGAAGAATATGAAAGGCAAGTTTATTTAGCCTGTGCTTAGAATTAGACCTTCCAAAGTCTCCTTCAAGTTTGGTTTAGTTTAAAGTTACAGCGCAGAATCAGGCCCTTTGGCCCACTGAGTCTGCACCGACCAGTGATCCCCGCACACTAATGCTATCCTACACACATTAAGGACAATTTTTAATATCTATACCAAGCCAATTAATCTACAAACCTGTACATCTTTGGAGTGTGGCAGGAAACCGAAGATCTCGGAGAAAACCCACGCAGGTCACGGGCAGAACGTACAAACTCCGTACAGACAGCACCCGTGGTCAGGATTGAACCCCTGGTCTCTGGCGCTGTAAGGCAGCAACTCTACCACTATGCCACCTTGCTTGTCACTTCAACAGGTTCTTTGAAAGGACTCCTGCAACATCATCAAATTTATGCAGGGATTCCATTTTCTACAGACTGTCAAATCATATTGCCTTTCAAAAATCAAAGTCAGACATAACGCAAACATAACTGACGTTCAAGGACACAATGCATGTACATATATTGATTTGATTCATGCTGATGCTCACACAATATGAATTAAAGTGAATGTGCAGTGCACTTAAAGGTTTAATAATTAAATCAGCTTTGGATGAATATTTCAGCTTTGCTTTAGATGTTAAGAGTGATGAGTTTGACAGAGTGACCTATCAAACTGAAGGAATCTGAAGGTAATAAACTTATTTCCCTCTCGCTATTCTGTGATAAACCAGACATGTTGCCCCTCTTCTTAAAAATAACATACATTTGCAATATGTTAATGATTCAGTATAACATACTCACAATATATTTATTCATACATAAGGTTTGAAAAGCTTGAAAATGTTTATTTGACGAATATTGCATAATTTGAATGTAGGGAAATTGGTTCCAGCCAAAGGTTGATGAGGAGATACTTTTAATGGTGTTACAATAAATAGGAGATCCAAGTGGTGACAGTTTATGGTTATCTAAGTAATTAAAAGGTAATCGGGCATTCAGAGCCATATAAGAAGTTCGGGTCTGGATTCAATGTGGCCATTTGGAAAGCAAGGAGACATTTTCAGTTGAAACTGGATGATCAGATGGACGTTTGGTAGCTGTGGCAGGGATCGTACGCCATTATTTCCTACAAGGTGAAACCAAGCCGTGGCTCAAGTTAAGGGATGCATCGCTCCCCGATGAGCTCAATGCTTTCTATACTCACTTTGAAATGGAGAACATCGACCTTCATGGGGCCCCCACAGCCTTTGATGGCACTGTAATTAGCAATGTTACAACATTTTGAGATTTAAAAAATCAAGCGTGCAATTTATCCCATCAGATGAAGCATAAAAAGAAGTTTAATTTGACACCTAATTCACTTTCATATCTTCAGTATTAAAAAAAGGAATGGCCATTTTCATACTCTGAAATTAGCATCTTGTTCCCTATTGCTTTTCCATTGACTTAAAAGCTGTGATCGAGGACAGTCAAAAGCCCATAACTTTCCTTAAAATTAAGAGAACTGAATGAAATTTTCAGTTATTATAGATTGAAGCATTCTGAAACAAATATGAAACAATCTTACTTGGATGTCCTGAAATTAAACATATAATTAGTTAGTTACCTAATTGTAGCTAATTACAAAATTCAATTACTAGATCTAAACATCCATCCATTTCTTAAGAAAAAGTTAACATTTTTAAATAGCCTAAGTGTCCAAATAACATTCACACAATAATTCACAATATAACATGATTTTTAAATCTCATTGTCATGAATTTATAGGCCAACTGGAAGGAATTTAATGTTTAATTCCCGTAAATTAATGGGCATTTTAATCATCTTGTGAGTGTGTTTTTGTGGAACGCGATTGATTGGAAAGTTGCAGTTGCAGTGAATTTGAACCCCATATTGGCAGGAAAATCACTGCCAGTTCGTATGGGGCCAAAATCACATTATCGCCAAGGGGATTTTGATTAAAGTCATCCTAAGAAGCAAGTTTATATGTAAAATACACAACTTACATTTTGTTTTGTCCCCAACGTGAGATCCGTCCTGTTGTAGGTGTTGATGGCATTAGAAGTATCTTTTTTATTTTACTCCAGGGATTAAATTGTCCCGCGATTTAAAATAAAAAACTTCAGAGAACGGAAGTCGGAACGATTTTTCTGCAGCAGCTTATCAGCCCGAGGATGTTCGACTCCAACAGGCGGGAGAAAACGGTACTTTTATCCCGCCCCCCTCAAAGGTGCCAAAGTCGCGCACATGGCCAGTGGCAGAACTGCAGAGCCGCTGAAGGTAAGTATTGTAACATCGCTACTGTAATCTCAATCAATATTCAATAAGAATAGTGCTTTTTATTGCCACATAGATTGATTATTAATGCTGTGAAATATGGGAGGCCAGCTCAGTGACTTCCCCCTGCAGGCCGCGATCCGTTGAGTTTTCTGTTCGGCCATGGGGGACTGAAGCTACAACCTGCTGGACCTTCAGCGCGAGCACGGGGACCAGCTCGACTGGCTGCCCCAGAAGCTGTGATCTCCGTCCTCAAGTTGGCCGCAGGGACACGCCTCCTGGCTTCTCAAGGATTGTGGCCTCCTGGGAGCATCTGCCACCCACGGCCGCTTGAGAATGTCAGACCACTGAGATCTGAACATGTGTAGGAAGGAATTTCAGATGCTGCTTTAAATTGAAGTTGTGTCTAATTTGAGATCTGAAGATGTCAGAAGATACTTTGTAGATGCAAATGGCATGAGAACAAGTATTTTTGTGGAATCCCAGTTGTGTTTGTTGAAACTTTGGAACTCTCCAATCAGTGATACTGCTTCACAGGTGTCAGAGGCTATGGGGAGAAGGCAGGAGAATGGGGCTAGGAGCAAGAGATAGATCAGCCATGATTAAATGGTGGAGTAGACTTGATGGGCCGAATGGCCTAATTCTGTTCATATCACTTATGACTTTATGACCTTTACTCAATTGCGGGGGCAATACACCAGATGATATAGTGTGATCCAACACATTCTTCATGCCATAACTTTAATCCCATCCATTAGTTTAATTAATAAGATAAAAATTTAAATTGCTTAACAGACTGACAAGGTTACATGAGTTCACGGTGCATACATTCAGCTGATTTAGTTTGTTAATGTTGTTATGCTTTACTTATGCAGGGAATGCTGAGGCAGTGCTGTGCCTTTTCTCATTTCAGCTGAGGTCAATTATCTGCTTGTGCTTCTTTCAATCTGATGTTGATTGGGTTCAATATCATCCACTAATAATGCAAGGGATAATTTAGAAATGCTCATGAAAATAGTTAAATTTCAATTCTGCATGAAGAATAGTTTATGCTGATGATAGAAACTTACAAAAACAGATGCAGGAGTAGGCCATTCGGCCCTTCATGCCAACACCGCCATTCAATATGATAGTGGCTGATTATCCAAAATCTGTACCCCGTTCCTGCATTCTCCCCACATCCTTTGATTCCGTTAGCCCTGAGCTATATCTAACTCTCTCTCGAATACATCATATAGAAATCTGGTCAATCATATTTAAGCAACTGATAAATCAGGAAACAATAATGTTCAAAACATAACAGTTGAATTGTAGAGTTAAATGAATATTTAGTAATGTTATGAATGCTTAAAATATGTGATTGCTATTTATTTCTTAAAATTTAATGGAAACGTCTTCGGATAAAGTATGCTATCATCAAACATTATTAACATTTGCTCATAAGCAGAAATTAATCCTGATATAATACGATCAAACAAATTTGCCAAAAGCAGTAATTCTGACTTAAGGAATTGCTGAACATTCTCATTAACCAAAATGTAACTAAAGTTGTCCTTTTCAGAGGGATAATTATTTTTAAATACCCATAAATAATAAGTGAATTTGCATGCAACATATTAGTGCTTGTCCTTGCAGTAATGGAAGCCTTTTTGTACATATTTGTGACGATGAAATTTAAAGTGATCAACACAAATTTTAGCTTTGTCGAGTCAGACCATGACATCTAGTTTATAGTGTTGTAGCATGTGTAGAGTTCATAAGTGATAGGAGCAAAATTAGGCCATTTGGCCCATCAAGTCTACTCCCCATTCAATCATGGCTGATCTGTCTCTCCCTCCTAACCCCATTCTCCTGCCTTCTCATAACCCCTGACACCCGTCAGGGTTGCTGATTTGATCCATCATGACTTGTAAATTCTTTTTGCACAGCTTCTCCATTCTATCTTCATCATATGATCAATGACCATTTTTTATGCAGGTACACCAAACAGGATGATCCATTGATTGTTTTTCCCGGTAGTATGTGTCAATGTTTAAATGCTTCAGAGATGTTTCGGAAGAGTCTTTGAATCTATTTTTCCGTCCACGATGTGATAATTTCCTCTCAGTCGGAAGAAGGGCCTCGACCCGAAATGTCACAATACACAATAGACAATAGGTGTACGAGTAGGCCATTCGACTGTTCGAGCCAGCACCGCCATTCAATGTGATCATGGCTGATTATCCCTAATTGGTACCCAGTTCCTGCCTTCTCCCCATATCCCCTGGCTCCGCTATCTCTAAGAGCTCTATCTAGCTTTCTCTTGAAAGTACCCAGAGAACCGGCCTCCACCACCCTCCGAGGCAGAAAATTCCACAGACTCACAACTCTCTGTGTGAAAAAGTGTTTCCTCATCTCCGTTCTAAATGGCTTACCCCTTATTCTTAAACTGTGGCCCCTGGTTCTGGACTCCCCCGACATCTGGCACATATTCCCTGCCTCTAGTGTGTCCAAACCCTATATAATTTTATATGTTTCAATAAGATCCCCTCTCATCTTTCTAAATTCCAGAGTCACCTATTTCTTTTCTCCAGAGATGTTGCCTGGCCTGCTGAGTTACACAAGCATTTTGTGTCTACCTTCCTTGTAAAACAGCATCTGCAGTTCCGTCCTACACATGTGATCATTTGCCTCCAGTCAGATCTCAATAAAGTAGCTGCTTTGGTATTTTATCATCATGTATACTTCTGACATGTCCTGCATACCTGATCTCTGATTATTTCATCAATATGTAGCTGCTGTGGATACTTGCTGTGGATATTTGTTTGGGACACAATATGTGTTTCTGAAATCGTGTCTTGCCATTTGACATGTAGCATTCTGCACACACAGGTCATGTGGAGGAATGTAAGCTGTCTGGCATGTCTGTTGTACACTGTCTATGTCTTGCACGCACAGGGTAAAATGGTCATGACAACATCATGACACATCTCAGCTCGCTTGTCAAACTGATTTCTCTTCGTTCCCACACTTTATGTCTCAGTTCACCAAAAACAAAAGCTAGCTTTTTCAACCCTTTTGTAGAGACTTCATCATCAGTGTTGATGGATCCTGAGAGAGTTCAGTAGTGCACACACAAACTCGTTCACCATTGAAAGATTCCGACCATTCACAAGGATGTTTGCTTTTGTGAATGAAATGTTTGTTGCACGCTGGCGGATAACTTATGTGTTATTTTGTACTAATTAGGAGACTAAAGCTGCCACACATACTGGGAAATTGGCCAAGGCACATTTCAATATCAACATCTGATCTTCCATTGACTGCACATTATTGGCCATTAAGTCCCTTAAGGTGGTTTCTCATCTATTGGCTTTGGCTGAGGGTCTCTTTAGGTTAAAAAGAGCACCATCAATCCTGTATCTAATGTTGATTCCATCCTTTTTATCAAGTTAGACAGCATTACATACACAGTCATATTAAACATTGTAGGGGCAAGTACAAAGCTTTGTTTCATGCCATTGAGGGTCTGAAGATTCTCCATCATCCATCACTCTGGCCTTCTTACTAACATGAAATTGTCAGGCAATTGTGAAGAATCTTTCAGGATTGCCATACTTTGCCATGAGCTTCCAATGGCCCTCCCAGGAAAGTGTTGAACGCCAAAGTGAGTCAAGGGTATCAAGAGTGTGTTTTATTGGTGGGGGCGCTGCAAGCCGGCGCCCTGTCAGCAGTGTGTCGGTTTTTTTTCTACTTTTTTAGTATGTTTTAAAGTATGTT
The DNA here is from genome assembly GCA_963514005.1 of Raja brachyura. The sequence goes on along the minus strand of OY740798.1, from coordinate 18,197,894 downwards.
TTTAATGTTTCTTTGTGTGTTTTGTGTGGGGGGGGGGGGAAGGGGGAAACCGTTTTGGTCGCCTCCTCCACAGAGAGGCAACTTTTTCCATATCGCCTCCCCCGTGGCCTAACAGCGAGGATCGGGCGGCATTTCCCGGTGATGCGCCCGGGGCTTCAGCGGTGGGCGCAAAGCAGACTCTCGGCGCGGAGCGGACTCTCGGCGGAGGGGAGTGCACCGTTTCGCTGGCCCGCGGCAGCCGGCAGCCTGAAGCCGCGGTCTGCAGAACTCCGGCCAGCGCAGTGTCCACAGCCTGGGATCCCTCGTGGGGGACCTGGGGGAAGAAGAGCTCCAACTGCCGGCCCGCGGCCTACTTCTACCGCGGTCGTGGCGGGGACTTACTTACCATCAGGAGTGGGGTCCCTCGCCAGGGACCCGTGGAGAGGAGCTTCAGACCGCCGGCCCTGCCGTCTGCGGTGCTTCTGGCTGCGGCGCGAACTTTAAATCTCCGACTGCCGACCTGCGGCCTACACCAGCCTGAAGCTGCGGTCTCCGGTGGGGAGGCACTGATTCCGGACTTTTTACCTTGTCTGCACATCCGGTCGCCCGCAGCAGCGGCTGTGGAGGGTGGATGTCCGACCACGGGGGAAAATGGAGGAGGACTGGCCAAATTTTGAGCCTTCCACCACAGTGATGAATGCTGTGGTGGATGTTTGTGTTAAATTTTTATTGTGTATCGTGTGTTCTTTATCATTGTACCGCTGCTGGCAAATTCATTTCACTTGCACTTTATGTGACGATAAAACTGTATTGTATTGTATTGTTATTGTATTGTCATATGTCTCAGATAGAACGGTGAAATTCTTACCTGCAGCAGCACAACAGAATATTTAATCATAGTACTCTGTAAGCAATATAATAAATGAGAGCGAAAACAATGTTCAGTGTGTGTATATACAGTGGCTTGCAAAAGTATTATACCCCTTGAACTTTTCCACATTTTGTTGCGTTACGACCACAAACGTAAATGTATTTTATTGGGATATTATGTGACAGACCAACACAAAGTGATGCATAATTGTGAAGTGGAAGGAAAATGATACATGGTTTCCAAATTTTTTTACAAATAAAAAACTGAAAAGTGTGGCGTGCAAAAGAATTCAGCCCCCTTTACTCTGATACCCCTAAATAAAATCCAGTGCAACCAATTGCCTTTAGAAGTCTCCTAATTAGTAAATAGAGTCCACTTGTGTGTAATCTAATCTCAGTATAAATACAGCTGGTCTGTGAAGGCTTCAGAGGTTTGTTAGAGAACATTAGTGAACAAACAGCATCATGAAGTCCAAGGAACACACCAAGCAGGTCAGGGATAAAGTTGTGGAGAAGTTTAAAGCAGGGTTAGATTATAAAAAAATATCCCAAGCATTGAACATCTCACGGAGCACTGTTCAATCCATCATCCGAAAATGGAAAGAGTATGGCACAACTGCAAACCTACCATGAGATGGCCGTCCACCTAAACTGACAGGCCGGGCAAGGAGAGCATTGATCAGAGAACCAGCCAAGCAGAGAAGCAGCAGAATGCAGCACTCTGGAGGAGCTGCAGAGATCCACAGCTCAGGTGGGAGAAACTATTAGTCATGCACTCCCCAAATCGGGCCGTTATGAAAGAGTGGCAAGAAGAAAGCCATTGTTGAAACAAAGCCATAAGAAGTTCCGTTTGCAGTTTGCCACAAGCCATGTGGGGACACAGCAAACATGTGGAGAAAGGTGCTCTGGTCTGATGAGACCAAAATGGAAATTTTTGGCCTAAATGAAAAGCGCCCTGTATGGCGGAAAACTAACACTGCACATCACCCTGAATACACCATCCCCACTGTGAAACATGGTGGTGGCAGCATCATGCTGTGGGGATGCTTTTCTTCAGCAGGGACAGGGAAGCTGGTCAGAGTTGATGCGAAGATGGATGGAGCCAAATACAGGGCAATCTTGGAAGAAAACCTGCAAAAGACTTGAGGCTGGGGCGGAGGTTCACCTTCCAGCAGAACAACAACCTTAAACATACAGCCAGAAATACAATGGAATGGTTTAGATCAAAGCATATTCATGTGTTAGAATGGCCCAGTCAAAGTCCAGACCTAAATTCAATTGAGAATCTCTCGCAAGACTTGGACATTGCTATTCACAGATGCTCTCCATCCAATCTGACTGAGCTTGAGCTATTTTGCAAAGAAGAATGGGCAAAGATTTCAGTCTCTAGATGTGCAAAGCTGGTCGAGACATACCCCAAAAGACTTGCAGCTGTAATTGCAGCGAAAGGTGGTTCTACAAAGTATTGACTCAGGGGGGCTGAATACTTTTGCACGCCACACTTTTCAGTTTTTTATTTGTAATAACATTTGGAAACCATGTATCATTTTCCTTCCACTTCACAATTATGCACCACTTTGTGTTGGTATATCACATAATATCCCAATAAAATACATTTACATTTGTGGTTGTAACGTGACAAATTGTGGAAAACTTCAAAGGGTATGAATACTTTTGCAAGCCACTGTATACACATACGCACAAATACACTTATATGTGGATCATATATATATATATATTTACACACACACAAACAAACAATAATAGTGCAATAATAACAATTATAGTCTATGTAGTTCAGAGCTTATTGGAGGTTGTAGTGTTTAATAGCCGAATGGTTGTAGGGAAGAAGCTGGACGATACTGAACCTGGACGGTACAGTTTTCAGGGTCCTGTACCTGCTTCTCGATGGCAAAGGTGAAATGAGTGTGTGGCCAGGGTGGGGTATCTCTGATTATGCTGGCTGCCATTTTGAAGTGTGAAAGATACATCTTCTAGATGCGCTGGGATGCATCCTCAGTGATCTGTCCTGGGGTCATTAGGTGTTTTGGGTCACACAACATCAGACAGCCTCTCCCAGGTGACCCAGCTGGGGTTGATCAAGCCCCGATTGCGTCCCAGCAGCAACCGCCCACGGATCAGCCCTCTTAATCCAAAGCCACCTAGTGGCTTTCTCTGTGGCTGCGCTTGCGGATTGAATGGCCCTCTTCTTTACCAGCCCCGTAATGCCTAACTAGTTGAGGACATTGCAGAGTGAGCATCCTGCAAAGCCTCTACAGCCCACCTCTATGGGCTCATAGTATATCTTCCAGCCTCTGTCCTGGCACATCTCCACCAGTTCCTGGTACTTTACGCATTTCCTCTCATTAGCCTTTTCAATACGCTCTTCCCCGGGCATTGTCAGCTCCAGAATGATCAGCTGTTTTGTCACTTCAGACTGCCATTTTGTAGCAGGTCAAAAGCTTGTGGGGAGGTCAAAGCTGGTGATCGCCTGGGCAGTGTTCACAACTTTTGGAGTTTATTGCGATCGACAAATGTAGTGGACAAGCTGCAGTTTTGTCCTTGGTAGTTCTCTTTGTGCTGTCTTGTTGCAAAGATCGTGTCGACTGTTCCATGCCCAAACAGAATCGTAGGATGAAAATGGCGACAAATCAAGTATTTGCTTGAAAAGGACCACAAACTACACAGAGCGACCCTACAAAAAAGGTTTCAATTTCCACCATTCCTAGATGTGTCTAAAAATAGTTTATGAAGGAGGCAGATAAAGCAGCTATTTTGATTGGAAAGACTCTCAACATTTCAATGCTGCTCTAAAATCTGTATATGGTCCTCAACCATCTGATGTCCCACCGATTTTAAGGACATATAGACTGTCACTCATCACTGAAAATAAACAGAAATTAAGGAGATGGGCTAAGCGTTTCAAGTCTGCACTGAATAGGTCATCCACAGCTTGTGATGAAGCAATAGATTGCATGCCAATAAACCTCACTCTTGCTGAGCCACCAGTGCTGGTAGAAGTTCAAAGGTAAGTTGTGGAAAAGCTGTGGAAAAGCCCCAGGAGAAGATGCTATAACAGCAAAGGTCTTCAAATAAGAAGAGCCCATTGTTGATTGAGATGCTGACAGAGATACTTCAGGTGCTATGGAACAAGTAAAGTACACCACAAAATGTCAAGGATAGCAATTTCCCACCAAGTCAAGCATGAGGATCTGACAGATCTGCAATAATCAAAGACAAATCTCTTTACTCTGGACTGCTGGTTAGATGCTCGCTAGAGTCCTGTTAAACAGATGGCATTCACTTTAATGGAGGTGTACTTCCAGAAAGCCAAACTTAATAGAGAATGGTAGAGCGCATATTGACTGGATGCAGCACCACCTGGTTCAGGAACAAATTCACAAGAACAAAAGTTTGTTACAAAAAGTGGTGGACACTGCCTGGTCCATCACAGGTACTAACCTCCCCTCCCGAGAAGGTATCTATAGGAGGCATTGATTTATAAAGAAAGCCAGCATCATCAAAGGCCCACAACATCCTGGTCACACACTCAATTCACTCCTGCCATCGAGAATAAGGTATAGGAGTCTGAAAACCATGACCATCTGGTTCACGAATAGCTTCTTTGCAACAAACATCAGACTTTAGAACACTACTCAATTTAACCGATGAACAATGGACTTTGGGCTTCTGTTGCAGTACTACTGGGGTTATTAGTTTATTGAACTTTTGGTTATTATATGTTACCTATATGTATTGTGTTATAAGCCTGCTGCTACAAGAAAGAATGTTATTGTTCCATTGACAGTACATCTGACAATTAAACACCCTTGACTCTTGATATTCAAAATCACCTCACTGCATTATGTTTTATGTTGAGGAGGATGCCGAGGCTGAAGCATCTGATTCATATGTTTATATATTGTGCAGTTGGCCTACTTCAGATATTTACTATTATTTGGTGAGGGATTATAAAGGCAATGTACAGTATTTCCTATTGCGGCTGTTTGACCCCGTAGAAAGCCAAATTGCTACTTGTTAATGCTAAATTATTGAAATGTGGTTTCATTTTATTGAAGGCCTCAGATTTTAAGAATGTAATTCCTTCATGACCATTAACATCGATCAAAGTGAGAATAGTCTCGACACTGTCATCCCAGCCGAATACAAATACACATTCGCAAAGGAAGTGTGGTATTTTACTCTGCTGTGCCATATCTCAAACGTCACTGTTCCATAGCATTTACAGCTTTGGGATTTAAACTGGGAAAATATCAGGAACTGACAGCTTATTTCCCCTTTGTTAAGCTTCAGAGATGAGGTAAGACCCATGCATTGAACTGAATGCTCAATTCGCAAACATTCACAGTACATTTTTGAGGTTTAACATATGTACCTTCATGTGCTTTTAAATGCCAACTTTTTTTTCATCTTTTGACAATTATGGATGTCAGTAATTATTGAACCCACCTTAGCACAACTATCCAAATTGATTCAAAAATCTTCCCACTGCAACAATCAATTGTTTTTTCAAGTAATTCTGGTATATTTGTTTCACTTGCCCGTTGTGAGAGTTCATGAAATAATTAATCATCCTTGCTGATACTTTAAAACTGTGACGTTCCTACTTACTTATTTTTTCAAAATAAATTCATTTTTTGAAACTTGGAGTCAAGTTCATTTTCTAACTGAAACTTGGACTCAGGATTAGATGAAAAGTTATATTCTATATTCCTTGGTCTTATCTGCAATGATGTATTAATGGTAAATGATTCCATTCTTTATGATTTCTTTTTGATTTTGATTTTATTTTACTCTCTGTTTTTCTCTCTTTTTATTTAAAAAAATTATTAGAGACAAAATGATTCATTTGATAATATTAATAATGTATGATTGTTGTACACAAAATATTGCTATCATAATATGTGTTTGCTAATTCACTGCTTACCTACTCTAATAAAAATATATATTTAAAATAAATTCATTTTCAGGATACATCTTCACTTGTCTTCTATGTCTCTCACATTTCTTAGACATCTGAGTTTGAAAATTCGAAGTTCTTCCATTCTTTCCAAGACAAGTGATTACCGTGATGGTTCTTCATTGCATCAGCACTATGGCATTGACGAGAAGTCGATAGATTGTACAATGTTTACCACGGTGCAATTTGCTTATATCTTCTGATTCCTAGTCCATTGCTTTGATGACACAATTCAAAGCTTTATGAACTTTATGGAATGTAATATTGCATTGTAAGACATTATAAACCCAGGGGGAGTTCTGTCTTTCCTTAAACGTTGTCTTTAATTCATCCATTATCCTTCCTGAAGTGTGACAGAATTCTGGAGTTACTCAGCGGGTCAGGCGACATTTCTGGAGTAAAGTAATAGGTGACGTTTCAGGTCGAGACCCTTCCTCAAACTCTGAGTCTGACCCAAAACATCGCCTATTCTTTTTGGCAGAGATGCTGCCTGGCCCAATGAGTTAATTCAGCATTTTATGTCAATCTTTGGGGTAAACCAGAATCTGCAATCCCTTCCTACACGTCCTTCCTGAAGTGTGTCTACTGTCTTTTTTTTTGGCCTTTTAACATGCAGTACATTAGTTTTATTACATTTCATCTGCCCTTGTTATGCACACATTGTTAACAAAAAAATAATCCAAGTATCTTTTACTTATGATTCCATGTACACCTATACTCAGAAGCAATAATAAACTACTTGTAATTCTATCACCTGTGAGACACCCTTATATTAGTAATCACTTTTTACAAATCAGCAGTCACTCATTTAATACAGAATTGAGGTGAGTTATTTTGTTTTGCAGAGAGTCATGGATCTTTGGAATTGTCCTGTTCAAAGGGGTAGGGAAGCAAAAATGATTAAATATTTTTAAGACCAAGTCAGGATGGCGCCTGATAACAAGGGGACATAAAGTTATTGCAGATAGGTGGATTATATAGAGTTAAGATTGCAGTCAGTTTAAGTATGATCTCAGTAAAGGTCAAATGAGGTTTGAGGGGCTGTGGCCCAAATTAGTATGTTCAGTGAGCTTTCTTCACTTATTTATAGTTACATTTCATTATTTCCTGAAGTGATTTATCATATCCAATATATTAAATTAGACTTACCCTGTTTTTTTAATTGATTGTATGACCAAAGAAAATAATATCCATTGTCCCTTATTGTGAGGCACCCATTGCATATTATATGCAAGGAGGCTTAAATATACAAAGCTTGACAGCACGGTGGTGCAGCGGTAGAGTTGCTGTCTTACAGCGCTAGTGTCATGGGTTCGATCCATACTACAGGTGCTGTCTGCATGGAGTTTACGTTCTCCCTGTTACCGCATGGATTTTTTCTCTGTGATCACCGGTTTCTTCCCAGATTCCAAAGATGTACAGGTTTGTAGATTAATTGGCTTGGTGGGCCGAAGGGCCTGTTTCCACGCTGTGTCTCTAAACTAAACAAAAAACTAAACAATGAACTCTCTGTGCTCACTACAGACATACTTACTAAAGAGTACACCGCAGTTGGAAAATTACTCGCAGACTCTGCCCAGCAAAGTAAACTCGCTAACTTTTATGCAGGTCCCCGACTTAAAGCCGCTAAATTCCAGCACAGAACTGTCAGCATTTCTCAGCAAGTTCCGACCCATACAAATAATAAACAGATGTAAATAAATTAATCTATTAATTTTCCTTCTTTGGTTCAAAGACTCAGAATGAAACAATAATAATGCACTGATCAACAAAGGAATCTGATGGAAAAAAAAAGGTGTTCTTCAAATTAGGATCAAATGGACCTGTTGGGTCCCAGCATCACACGGAGGGCTGGTCCCCCAACAAAATATTCCACCTCTCCACCAATTCCAATATTGGTGGCCAGCGGGAGGGGGCTTTCTGGAGCACTAGTATGGCGGCTCAGTCACTGAAGCCTGTTGTGCTGGCAGCTCACTCACTCACAGCTGGTGGGCTGGCAGTTGACTCACGGCTATTCCTTGAAATTCCATTTCAAGCAGGGTGCAAGGCCACCAAATTCAAGTACAGTTTCTTACCACTTCAAGCAGGGTGCAAGGCCACCAAATTCAAGTCAAGTTTCATACCATTTCAATCAGGGTCCAAGGCCACTAAAGACAGCAAGTCATGACCTCTCCCTCCTCCATCTTGCAGAGACTGAGCCACACCCACACTTCTGGGTTTTATAATCCCGCCCCCCCTCCCACCAGAAGGGGCGTGGTCTTCATGGCATGATTGACAGGAGAGCGAATCTCAACATTTTTTAAACACTAATAACTCTTTTATTTTTCTGATGAGCAGAGAGGGACTCTGAGTAAGATGGCCAAAAATCACAGCCATATGTGGTAATATTTTTCTAAAATCAATATAAAGTGCAAACAGAAAGTGGTCAAGATTAGACTTTTAATTATATAGAAGGCAAGGCTACTTTAAATAGGCAAGGCAACTTTAATTAGGCAACACAGCTTTAGCATTTCCAAACATAGGCAACACAGCTTTAGCATTTCCAAACCATATTTTCAAACCACATTAAGGGCACTGACAGGTCAGTAAAACCATTCAAAGTTTAGTAGACACGTGTTCAATGTTATTCGCAGCTCAGACTGAGAGACGTGACCCTCTCGCTCCCCCATCTTGCAGAGACGGACTGAGGCACTCAACACTTCTGGGTTTTATAGTCCCTCCGGAAGGGGCGTGGCCTTCAGGAGAGAGAATCTCAACATTTTTTAAACACTAATAATTATTTTATTTTTAATCGATTGGAAAAATCCTCTTGTCTTGCACAGCGCAGGTGGACTCTGAGTAAGATGGCCAAAAATCACAGCCGTAAGTGGCAGCGGTTTTTCTAAAATCAATATAAAGTACAACAAGAATGGTCAGGATCAGACTTTCAGTAATATAGATGTTGCAGAGGGGTTTAGGTGAACAATACGATACCCTAGGTTCTTGATTTTGAATTAAAATTATTATTAGAAACATAGATATAGAAACATAGAAAATAGGTGAACGAAGAGGCTATTCGACCCTTCGAGCCAGCACCGCCATTCATTGCGATCATGTCTGATCATCCCCAATCAATAACCCATGCCTTCGCACTTCTTGAAGTTAGGATCATGAATCCTTCACAAAATAATACCACCTTGACACATAGTTTGTCACAAATGAGTCTGAAAAAGCTTATGGTGTTCCTGTGTTGTCAGACAGTATGTTTAATGAAGATTTAATATGACCTCTATTGATATTCAGTATTTATACACTGTTCATCTAAATTGGCTTTCTTTGTCTAATATCCTTTTAAGCCAATAATCTTACAATTAGGGAGTTCGATGTATTTAATTAAAGATTGAGATTGGGCCAAGGTCAGAATGTTAATATACTTCCAGTATCACGTGAAATGATCTACTATGAAAAGCCTTGCGTGTACATCCAACCATATAAGCTACTCCCGGGTAGCCGCGCGCGTGGCGGCATGTCCCAGGGAGACGCGCGGGCCCAATCCACCCGCTGAACAACCGTGCCGCCGACCGGAATGCACCCCGGTAGGCCCGACTCGCACCACAGGCCTCCCAGGAGACTGCGGTGAGGCCGGGTGGCAAGGCCTGTCATGACAGAAACAGGAGCCCCGGCGGTGGAGGGAGCCTCGGGAGCCGCGGGGGCATTGGGAATCACGGCAGCAGCAGTGGTCAATGAGCCTGAGGGGGGATGGGGAAGTCAATGGGGACCCAGCGCGGGGGGGACCGCCGTGAAGAACAATGGAGGACCTGACATGGGGGGACCGCCATGAGGGACGGTGGGAAAACAAAGGGGGACCCAGTGTGGGGAGCACTCTAGTTTAGCATCCTCTGCCCAGGGGATAAGTCTGTGTTCGTTTGTTCATTTGTTCCAGTGAAGACGCTGTGCACACGGCAGCCAGCCAACAGTCCCTTGTCTTTTACTTTTTGTTTTCACTTTGTTTTTGTGTACCTTGTGTGTTGTGACTGTTGGCAGACCAATTTCCCTCCAGGGATGATTAAAGTTTTATCGTATTGTATCGTACTCTAACCATGTTTACTATTTTCCAAGATTAAGTGTAGTTGAACCTTTTTCCTGGTCCTTGTGTTTGGATGGGGATGATATACAGGAGACTTTAGCAGAAGCATGTTTAGTGAGGGTTATTTAATTGCAATGATTTTTCTCATTTTATAGTTTGTTTTTCTTTTCTCTTATTTGTATATTTTCAATTTCAGATTACCTGAAGAACAGTATTAATGAGTATTGTGGAGTGATGGTCCAAAATGTACTGCAAAGGGTTGTCTAACAATGTTGAAGAATCAATGTTGAAGAAACACCTTGGTTAATTTCCCTTCTTCGCAGCCATAATAGCTTCCCCACGTTGGTGAAGTATTTGTGTATCCTACTTAGAGAATATGTTCCAGATACTGTGCCCTGCATTATACATTGTCATTTGAATGGAGTTTTCAGTATCTTCTGATTAATTTAAACTGATTTCCCATCTTCTCTACCAGAATTACTCAATTGAAGAATTCATAAATTCAAATCGAATCATAGAGTCATTTAGCATGGAACCAGGTCCTTTGGCCCAACTCATCAATGCCAACATATATGCCCATCTATGCCAGTTCCATATGCCAGCATTTGACCAATATTTCGTTAAACCTTCCCAAATCATGTACCTGTCCAAATGTCTGTTAAATATTGTTTTTGTACCTGCCTCGACCATTTTCCCTGGCAGTTCACTCTATAGGAATGCAGGAATAATGTTGCCGATGTTGGGGGAGTCCAGAACCAGGGGTCACAATTTATGAATAAGAGGTAGGCCAGTTAGGACTGAGATGATGAAAAATGTTTTCACCCACAGAGTTGTGAATCTGTGGAATTCTCTGCCACAGAAAGCAGTGAAGGCTAATTCACTGGATGTTTTCAAGAGAGAATTAGATATAGCTCTTTGGGCAAATGGAATCAAGGGATATGGGGAGAAAGCAGGAATGTGGTACTGATTTTGGATGATCAGCCATGATCATATTGAATGGTGGTGCTGGCTCAAAGGGCCAAATGGCCTACTTTTGCACCTATTTTCTATGGTTCTATGTTTCTATATACGGACCAATGAAGCATAATTACAAAGATCACATATATATGGTGTTTGTATTCATGCTTCATTGTATATATATATGTGTGTGTGTGTGTGTTTATATACATATATATGTGTGTGTGTGTGTGTGTGTGTGTGTGTGCATATACAATATATATATATATATTACTAAAAGTCTGATCATGACTGCTTTTACCTCGCTGTGCTGTGATTTCCGAGAGAACGCCGCCACCTACGGCCGTCATTTTTGGCCAGCTCGTTCAGAGCCCCCCTCCGCCTTCCTGGACCAGAGGATGTTTCCCATCGATGAAAAACCAGAGAGATATTAATGTTTTCAAAAAATTCCCCATTCTCTCTGCTGCCCCTGTTGGAGGGAGGGGGAGGGACTATAAAACCAGGAACTGGTGTGCCTCACTCAGTCTCTGCAAGATGGAGCAAAACCAGAGGGTCACGGCTCTCTGAATAGCACTGAACACATGTCTACTCAACTGTGAGTGCCCTTAATGTGGTTTGAAAATGAAAATATGGTTGGTTTGAAGTAAAAAGGCACTGCCTGCAAATGTTTGTTTGGGGGGTATGGGGTGAAGTTAAAAGGCACTACTGCAAATGGTGGCTTGGGTGCTTTGGGCTGAAGTTAAAAGGCAATATTGCATATGGTGGCTTGGGTGCTTTCGGCTGAAGTTAAAAGGCACTACTGCAAATGGTGGCTTGGTTGCTTTCGGCTGAAGTTAAAAGGCACTATTGCAAATTGTGGCTTGGGTGCTTTCGGCTGAAGTTAAAAGGCAATATTGCATATGGTGGCTTGGGTGCTTTCGGCTGAAGTTAAAAGGCACTACTGCAAATGGTGGTTTGACTGCTTTGGGTTGAAGTTAAAAGGCACTACTTACTGCAAATGATGGTTTGGCTGCTTTGGGTTGAAGATAAAAGGTACTACATACTGCAAATGGTGGTTTGGCTGCTTTGGGTTGAAGATAAAAGGTACTACGCTCTGCAAATGGCTCTGCAAATGGTGTTTTGGCTCCTTTGGGTTGAAGTTAAAAGGCACTACTTATTGCAAATTGTGGTTTGGCTGCTTTGGGTTGAAGTTAAAAGGCACTACTTACTGCAAATGGTGGTTTGGCTGCTTTGGGTTGAAGTTAAAAGGCACTACTTACTGCAAAGGGTGGTTTGGCTCCTTTGGGCTGAAGTTAAAAGGCACTACTTACTGCAAATGGTGGGTTGGGTGCTTTGGGTAACTTCCTGTTTGTACTGTATATTGATTTTAGATAAAATGCTACCACTTACGGCTGTGATATTTGGCCATCTTAATCAGTCCCCCTCTGCTCAGTAGGTGCAGAGGATTTTTCCCATCAATGAAAAATAAAAGTGTTATTTGTGTTTAAAAAATGTTGAGAATCTCTCTCCTGTCAATCACGCCATGAAGGCCACACCTTTTCCGGTGTGAGGGGGAGGGGTTATAAAACCCGGCAGTGTGCGTGTGGCTCAAGTCTCTGCATGATGGGGGAGGGAGTGGTCACGACTCAGCTGTGAATCAACTGAACACACTGAATGTCTACTGAAGTATGAGTTTGGTGTTTTGTGTGGTTTTATGGTGGTTGTATGGTGGTTTCACCCTGCTTGAAATGGTATGAAACTGCATTTAAATGTGGTGGCCTTGCACTCTGCATGAAATGGTATGAAACTGCATTTGAATGTGGTGGCGTTGCACCCTGCTTGAAATGGTAGGAAAATGGATTTGAATTTGGTGGCCTTGCACCCTGCTCGATGCGGTAAGAAACTGCACTTTAATTTGGTGGCCTTGCACCCTGCTTGAAATGGTAGGAAAATGGATTTGAATTTGGTGGCCTTACACTCTGCTTGAAATGGAATTTCAAGGAATAGCCATGAGTCAACTGCCAGCCCACCAGCCGTGAGTGAGCTGTCAGCGCATCAGGCTTGAGGGACTGAGCTTCCATCCCAAGAACCCATACCAGCACTCCAGAAAGCCCCACCACTGGCCACCAATATTGGAATTGGTGGAGAGGTGGAATATTGCGTCGGGGGACCAGCCCTCCCTTGTGAACATGGGACATGGGATATATGGAACATGGAACATGAACATGGGATATATATATATATATATATATATATATATATATATATATATATATATATATATATATACACACACATATTTTATATAAATGTGGAGTTTTGCTGACAGGAAGGAAAATTGTTAAGAATTGTTCATTGTTATTGCAATTTATGGAACCACTGGAACAATTGCATCCAGGGTATTAAAGATCTCACCATGTGAGACAGGCAGGTAGGCTTTTTGGAAATTATTTTGAAGTTTACAGAAGATTTACACAATGATAAATTTGCAAGTAAAATCTGCTGCCTATTTGAAGACCTAGGTTCACAAAAGTGACATAAATGTGCAGCCCAAATGTGCAGACTATTTAGGTAAAGCATTCTGTTTTTGTTTGTTTTTTGTTAAATTTTGTAATGCTCAGTATGCCACCTTCATTACCTTCTTCACCTAAACATCCTATCCCTTCCTCACTCAAATGGTTATCTACTTGCTTGCAGCTATGCTGTTTGTTATGCTAACCCATTTGGCACCAAAATTGCACAAGTTATACCTCCTCTTAAAACTGACAATGGACAAGCTGAAAGTTTTGATCTTCAGGATTTTTGTTATGCAATCACAAAGACCAAATCTCCTCAAGCTATTCTGTCAATATATTGCAAAGGTTTAATATATATTTGAAATATTTAGGTAGCACTGTTTCGTCAAGTGGAACTGCACCTGAAAAGTTTGAATAATTCTTCATTTGTATGCTGATTATACATAGCCAACACAATCTGGAAGCATTCTTGCATGTAATAATAAGTTATGAATTACTTCGCAGTTATATTTTCATCAAAAAATACATTTAAAGGGCAATGTCAATAATCCGGAAGTGGAATTGCCAATGGCCTGGACTAATCAAATCTTTCAGCAGGAAAAACAGAAGGAATGGTATGACCTATCTGTAGATAAGACTGAGTAAGTTTACTTAGCAAATGATTCAACTACCAAAAAAGTCCATATTTTTATCTGTTTCTTAAATTATTCCAGTGCTCTTGCCTTAAACATATTAATTGGATATCTAATATTTATATTCATCACTATTTATTTATAAAGAAAAAACTTATTGAGTTCAGTACAAAATGTTTAAGAAGGAACTGCAGATGCTGGAAATTCGAAGGTAGACAAAAATGCTGGAGAAATTCAGCGGGTGAGGAAGCATCTATGGTGCGAAGGAAATAGGCAATGTTTCGGGTCGTGACCTTTCTTCAGACCCTTCTTCAGTACAAAATGTATCCTTAAACTAGCTTATGCTAACATCAGTATTATATTTTGCCTTTTAAATGTTTGGAATGGATGTTGTAGAAGGAGCTACATTACTGCGGAAAGCTGACACCAAGTCTAGGATATCAGCAAAGTGTGGTCTAATTGTAAAAATTCAAAAACTCCCGTCTTTATTTTAGCACAAAACTGCAGGCTGTATGAGCATGAATCAAATAATAGTCAATATCAGCAATAAAGCATGAGCCTAGGTCGTGGGGAGAATGTACAAACGGCATACAGACAGCACTCATAGCACTTAAGAAAGAACTGCAGATGCTAGTAAAATTGACGGTAGACACAAAATGCTGGAGAAACTCAGTGGGTGAGGCAGCATCTATGGAGAGAAGGAATTGGCGACGTTTTAGGCCGAGACCCTCTTCAGACTGATGTTAGGGGAGGGGGTGGAACATAGCAAAAAATGTAGGTGGAGACAGTGGGACTAGTGGGAGAATTGGGAAGGGGGGAGGAATGAAGAGAGAGAGTAAGGGTTATCTTCTAACTTCAGGTAGCCCTTGCTCGCTCTCTTCTGCCCCCCCCCTTCCCAGTTCTCCCACTAGTCAGTGGGACTACATTGTCTCCACCTACATTCTTTCTATGTCCTACCCCCTCCCCTGACATCAGTCTGAGGAAGGGTCTCGATCCGAAACGTCGCTAATTCCTTCTCTCCATAGATGCTGCCTCAACCGCTGAGTTTCTCCAGCATTTTGTGTCTACCTGCACTCATAGTCAGGATCGAACCCGGGTCTCTGACACTGTAAGGCAGCAACTCTACCGCTGCACCACTGTGCTGCCCAAAGCATTAAAGTATTTCACAATTTTTAAATGTTATGGGTTACGTTAAAGTTGTTTAAAAAAAATCTGTATGTTTCTCAAATTACTGAAGATGTTTCTAAAGGCAAATTTGGTCAAATTAGACCCAATATCCACCAGACAACTTTTTACTAACTTTGCTAGTAGGGTCCAGACCTGACTGCCTCATCAAATATAAACAGACACAAAATCAATGATTTAAATAAACTATAAGTATCTTGCAACATTTTGTCCAAATTAGTGCCCTGGGGAAAATTTGATGTAAATGGAAAGGATAGACCATTGAACAGTACTTAGCAAGAATAAGCCCTTTGTGTGCCTGTGCCAAACATGATACTAAGACCCTTTTAAGTGCTTGCACATAATCAATATGCCTCCATTCCCTACAAAACTATATCCCTATCGAAAAGTCTCTTAAATGCCACTGTTGTATCTGCCTCAACCATCACCCCTGGTAGCAGGTTTCAGCCACTCATGACCCTCTGTGCAAAAGAGTCCTGCATATCTCCTTTAAGCTTTGCCCCTCTAACCTATGCCCTCTAGTATTTGATTTTTTCATCCTGGGAAAAAGTTCTGACTATCTATTCTATCTACGCCTCTCATCATTTTATATACTTGAAGTCTCCGCAACATCTGGCACCTCAGGGAAAACAATCAAATTCTGCCCAACCTCTCCTTGTAGCTGACACTCCCTAATCTGGGCATCATCCTGGTAATCCTCCTGTGCACTCTTCCCAAATTCTCCATATCCTTCCTGCAATGGGGCGTCCAGAACTGCATGCAATACTACAAATGTGGATTAACCAAAGTCCTACTAAACTGCTTCATAACTTCCTGACTTTTATATTCAATGACCCGACCTGTAAAGCAAGCATACCATCTGACTTCATTAGCACACCATCTGTTGGGTTTGCCACTCTCAGGGAGTTATGGACTTGGAATCCAAAATCCCTCTGTACATCAATGTTGCTGAGGGTCATGCCATTAATTGTATATTATCCCCTTACATTTCACCTTCCAATGTGCAACACCTTATACCTACTTGGATTTGTGCACTATTGGTTAACACTGAGGAGGTGACTCTGAGCTTTTACATATTCCAGGGTTTATCCTTTTCCGTTTTTTATGTCACATCACAGATGATCCTATTCTTGGCTTTGAAGCCAAATTTTCTCCTCCCTTTTCTCATTGTTCAAGTTCTTGGTACTGCAAATAAGCAGTTTTGCCCTCCAATATCTCCCGTACTTAGATGTGCATTGGTGGCTCTAGCTGGCAGTGGTCTGGTCAGATATTTGTATTGTTTTAACATGAGGGTTCGGACTTCTATTCACTCTATTCATTGTCAATTAGTTTGACATTCTGCTAGCTTTGTCAGTTGTTGCTCTATTTTGGCTGGATATGTTAAGACTTCGGGTTTCTTTCAAATGATTATTCACAATTTTAACACCATGATAATAGTCAATGTCTGTAATTTTCCTCTATCTGGTGCCAGTATTTTATGTATTTCTCATTTTTTTGTATCAATACCTAACTTCGCCATTGCAATCCGATAGACTGTCATCTCTATCTAACATAAACATTCTTCATTTAATTATGGAAACAAATTTTATGTAATGAAGAGATTAAACCAAATGTCTTTCAAAATAATGGTTCAATAAGAACTCTTCACTACTCTTCAACACCAATACCTTGCATATCATAAGATGCATACTTTGGTTTATTAGATAAGCCACAGAGCTAAGATCAAATAAACTATCATCCTTAACTTGAAGATTCCCCCTGGGGGAACAAAAAAACAGGTTTTGTAAGACACCTTACCTAATCTGGATTTGAGAGATGGTGTAATTCTCCTGACAGTGTCCAGAAAATGTTTATGGAAATATTCCTGGGATACTCCTGACTGGAGCAGATTTTTGAGGTGCGTAAATCAAGAAATAAGTATGAACACCAGCAATATCTGGTTATTTTCGCTTATGATTGTAACTGTGGGTTTTTGCTTTTTTTGATTCATCTTTTATAATTCATAATGATTCGGCATGTTTTTTTGTTTCCTTTCATATTGCAAATAATATATCTTGAAGAATGAAGGTACTGAAGACTGAGCATTGTCCATGATTAAAGATTTAGCAGCAGAAAAGTATTATAACATTCTTGTGGACATTGTGTCAATAGTTTATTTTCAATGGATTGTTGTGAACATTATACCTAGAGGTTTATTCACTTCCTACTTCAGGATGAATGGCTATTTTTTTGTTCTTTCTCGTGATCACTTTCCTTTGCATTCTTTCCTGATTTTATTTTTACTATTCATCCTCCTGCACCACACTTTTATTCTTACACAACTTCTTGCAATTGCAGATCACTTGGCAGGACTATTTTCTCTGAGTCAGTAGATTGGGGATTGAATTCCACTTCCAAAACTTAAGCAAAAAAAAAAAAAATGTAAGGCGACAATGAGATTTATTACTGAAGTAATATTGCAAAAGTGCATTAGAGCCAATCCTAGTGTCAGAGTCAATAAACATCCCTCAATTGATGTTACTAAAACAGATTACTAGCTCATTATCACATTACTGTTGGCATGGAAATTGGTTGCTGTGTGCTGTGTACAGATCACAAACTACTTGGAGTATCGCGTGCAGTTCTCATTTTTTCATTACTGGAAGAATGTGGAGGCTTTGGAAAGGGTTCAGAGGAGGTTTACTGGAATAATACCTGGATAGAGTGAATAGGGAGGGGATGTTTCCACTAGTGGGCGAGTCTAGTTCTCGGATCAGAGGCCATAGCCTCAGAATATAATGACATACCTTTAGAAAGGAGATGAGGAGGAATTGTTGTTAGTTAAGGGGCTGTCCCACTTGGGCAACCTATTCGGCCCAAGATCGAAGGAGGTCGAAGGAGGTCGTCTTCACTCTCCACTATTCGGTGTCCATTTTTCCCAAAGTTAGTCGTAGCTAGTTGAAGCTGGTCTTCAACACAGTCGAAGGAGGTCGAATGAGGTCTTCTACATATTCGAAGGAGTTCTTCAAAATGTCATTTTTTCAAACTCTTCTAAACTCGCCGAATAGGTTGCCCAAGTGGGACAGCCCCTTTAGAGGGTGGTAGGTCTGTATAATTCATTACCACAGAGGCTTTGGAGGCCATGTCAATGGATATTTTTAAGACGGAGATTGACAGATTCCTGATTAGTAGAGAAGGCAGGAGAATAGGGTTGAGAGGGAAAGATAGATCAGCCATGAGTAGACTTGATGGGCCAAATTGCCTAATTCTGCTCCTAGAACCTATGCATATGAAATTATTAGCAGGTATTAGCTACAAATAGAGGTTGGACAGCCTTGCATTGTTTTCTCAAGAGTGCTGGAGGTTGCAGGTAGACCTGATAGAATTGTATATAATTATGAGAGGCATACTTAGGTTAGACAGTCAAAATTTTGTTTTCCCAGGATGAAAAAACAACATATATTTGAGGGCATAGCAAAATGTAAAGGGGATGGATGGGCTGGGCAAGTTTGTTAAACAGGGGGTGGTGAGTGCCTCCACTGCTCACTGCTGGGGTTGTTGGTTGAGACATATATGATAGAGGCATGCAAGAGACATTTGGATAGGCATGTGGATATGCAGAGAATGGAGGGATATGGATTACGTGCAGGTAAATAAGAGATCGTTTTGGCATCATGTTCCGCACTGACATAGTGGGTTGAAAGGTCTGTTTTTGTGCTGCACTGTTCCATATATTCCAATATGTTCTATATTCTACCTCGCTGATTGCGAAAGATGCTATATTAAATGCAAATCTTTGACAGGCAGAGATTTTCCCCAGCTGTGTAGCAGGCATAACTTTAAACAACTACACTGTGCGTATCCCAGCGTGAGTTGGTGATAGCTGCACAAAAAAGTAACATTACAAAAGATCCCTTACCTCAAGCTTTAAATGAAAGTAATGGGAGTCTTGCAGCTAAGGGGATACTTCTTAATTTCAGAACAGCAATGTAAGCTCAAATTATTCTCTGCAGTTCTAATTATATCTTTGTGCTGTTATATTATTTGTACTGTAAGGCTGTAATTATATCAATTAAGTCTATGCATTATTAAACCAATTCACTGTTTAATCAAAAGGTCACATGCCTATTATTTTGCATTTTCTATGATATGAGTAATTTTTACATTTAATAAATTGATCCCAACTTGAACCCTTTTCTATGCTGATGACGTATTCATCTAAAATGTGAAATCCATGTTCTCAACATTTTTGGACCTTAATGATTTCATAAACTGGTAAGATGTTATCATATGCTTGTTGCAAAGATTCAAATAAAGGACATTCTCAGAGGTTTGGAGACTGATTGTGCACTCTGTTCCTGCATTAACCTACAGAGATTAGGAAGCCCATAGACACTTACTCACTTCTGTCATTGGCAGAAACATATTCTTTATTTCTGCAATGCCAGCATGGCTGCTGAAGAAATAAAAGTGAAGCTCTATTTGTATCTTCAGAACTTCCCAAAGTTCTGCACAACCATTGACTCTTTTGAAGATTAATCTAGAAATTGGTTCGTACATGGTAAGAGTTCATTAAACACTGTTGATGTAAATGAAGAGTTCTTCAGTATCGGAGGGAGTGCTGGAGAACTCCCTAGCTTTTCTTCAAAGAGTGCAATGGGAACTTTCCAAGGGTAGTTGGTGGTAGTGCCAATTATTGTGTAAAAAGGAACTGCAGGTGCTGGTTTACACTGAAGATAGATGCAAAATGCTGGAGTAAATCACTGAGCCAGGCAGTATTTCTGGAGACAAGGAATAGGTGACGTTTCGGGTCTGATGAAGTATCTCGACCTTTACCCTTGACCCACTGATTTACTCCAGTAATGGGGCAGACTGCAACCAGACCTCCATGAAGCACTGTGGGCCATTAGCAGCAGCAGAATAGTACGTAACAGCAATCTGCAACCTCATGGTCTGGTATATCTCCATTGCCATCACACTAGGAGATCACCCTTGGTTCATTGAAGAGTACAGGTTGGCAACCCAGGAACAGCAGCTGGCATACCTTACAATGAGGAATCAACGATGGCACAGTGGTGCAGTGGTAGAGCTGCTTCTTCAAGGAGCCAGAGACCCAGGTTCCATCCTGGGTCTCTGGGTGACTATGGGTGCTGTCTGTGCAGAATTAGTACATTCTCATTTTGACTGCGTGGGGTTTTTTTGGGAGCTCCATTTTCCTTCCACATTCCAAAGACATGCAGGTTTGCAAGTTAACTTGCTTCTATAAATAGCCCCTAGTGTGTAGGATGCAAAAATGGAATAGCATAGAACATTTGATCGATGGATGGTATGAACTCAGTGGGCCAAAGGGCCTTTTTACCATTTTGTTTCTCTAAACTCTCTAATCTTTCTAAACCCTCAATCTGTTGAAGCTACAAGACAGGACTACTAGCATGCCAAACAACATAAACAGCATTAGTAGACAGAGTTAAGCAATAGATCAAATCGAAGGTCTGCAGTCCTGCAACATTCTGTCGTGAATGGTGGGTGGACAATTAAACAACTCACTGGACGACAAGACACCAAACATATCTCTATTCCCAATGATGAGGAAGCCGAGAGCATTAGTGCAAAATTGAATGTGGAAGTATATGCCAGAACCTTTAGCCAGAAGTGCCGAGTAGATGATTCATCTCAGCCATCAGTTTAGTTTAGTTTAGAGAAACAGTGCGGAAATAGGCCCTTTGGTCCACCGAGTCCACACCGACCAGTGATCCCTGCACACAAATGCTATCCTACACAAAGGACGTTGACTGTGGTGCTTGGAATTATCTCAGCCATATCTTCAGAACATATCTGCAGAAGTTCATCAGGGTAATAGACATGGTGCAACATGGTGACCTTCCTTCAATTATAAGGTGAGAAGTAGTGATGTTTGTTAATAACTACACAATGTTCAGCACCTTTCATGACTCTTCAGATAACGAAGTCTATACTCAAGTGCTGCAAAACCTAAACAATCATGGAGTCTATGACTAATATCTACGCCTGCATGGCTAAGTGGTAAGTAACATTAATGCCGCACAAGTGTCAGGCAGTGATGATATCCAGCAAGATAAATTTTAATTATCAACCCCTGATGTTCAATGGCAGTACCATAACTGAATCCTCCACTATCAATATCGTTAGGGTTACTATTGAACAAAAACTTAACTGGAGTGAGCATAAACACAATGTGCTGCAAGAGAAGATCAGAGGCGAGGAATCCCGTGGTGAATGACTCACCTGATAACTCCAGAAAGCATGTCAACCATCTACGTCTCAAGTCATAAGTATGATGCCATACTCTACAATTGCTTGGATAAGCGCAGATTCAGAACACTCAATAAGCTCAACACCATACAGGACATATCATCTGCTTGATTAGGCAATCCATCCACAATAAGTCCCTCGCTCTATTTAACCACCCATGTATTGTAACTGCAGTTTGTACCATCCACACGATCAACTGCATCAACTCATCAAAACTCCTTAGATAGTCAAGTTGGTCTGATAAAACTAATTTCTCTCGAC
Organism: Raja brachyura; assembly: GCA_963514005.1. Next base: position 18,176,198 of record OY740798.1, on the reverse strand, counting down.
AGATGCTACCTTACTAAACCTACTATTTTACTAGGAGTTTCAGGTTACATCCATTTGGACGATATTTCATTGAAAATAGCAAACGTGGTGTGGGCTGCGTACCATGCAAGACAAGTTGTAAAGTAGCACCTTTAATATATATTTTTGACATTCATTTACAGGATCTGGATGTGGCTGTCAAAGTCAGCATCTGTTGCTACCCCTAATTGCCCTTGAGTTGCTGGTGATGAGACACATGCAAGAACTGTGGTGGTTGTACTCCTACGGGTTTCTCTTTTAACATGTACCTCATCAGAATGAGTATGCGTATATGGCCCAAAATGTCACCAACTAATCAATTTGTAAAATGAATGATCAAATGTCTTCATCACTCTGTGTCAATGCAACACTCGATCAATACTTCATTAAACTTAAAATTTCCATTCCAAGAATGGTGCTCATGGCCAATTTTCAAATTATTTTCTACATCAACTCATTGACAATGTATTTTTTCAAGGAAATACCAGCTATTGTGACATTCATATGGCAATGATTTATATTCTCCATTGCTTGAGAGTTAGATTGTGCGAAAGTTGTGCCTGATCTTCAGTGTAGAGTACTTGGTATCAGCTAAATTAACCACATTTGGTTCACATTTTAAGCTACTGTTTTATTAAATTCCTCAACATATAGGACTTTAGTTTATTTTAATTTAGAGATACAGCATGAACACAGGCCCTTCGGCCCACCAGATCCGCGCCGACCAGCGATCCCCACACATTCACACTCGGGACAATTTACATTTATATTAATACCAAGCCAAATAACTTATAAACCTGTACGTCTATGGAATATGTGAGGAAATCGAAGATCTCGGAGGAAACCCACGCAGGTCGCGGGGAGAACGTACAAACTCCGTACAAAAACAAGCACCCGTAGGATCGAACCCGGGACTCTGGCACTGTAAGGCAGCAACTCTATTGCTGTGCCACCATGCTGCCCATTGGAGCAATCTAGATTTGAAGATAACGATAGGCATTTGGCAGAAATGTCCACTCAACTGTGATTTTCAATGTTCATAAAAGACTGGATCTTCAGCATTCAGAACTCATAGCTGGTGAAGCCATGCTTTAAAATATAATCACATATTCAAGATATGGAATTTTGGCAATTAATTGAATGTTACACTTAATTAACTCAGCTGCCGGGCTAACAAATAGCATTCTGCAGTAAAAACAGAAAATGGTAGAAATGCTCAACAGGTCAGGCTGCATCCGTGGGAAGAGAGACCGAGATAATATTCATCAGATCCCTTGTTTGATGTTATTATTAGCATTGATCCTCATAACACTTACTGAACATGTGTAAAGCATTGACACTTATTCAACTACAACTGATGATTTCAATTGCAATTCTGAGAACACAAATATTCAATTTTCTCTCTGTGATGATCTCATTTAGGATTCAAGTGCAATGTCGTTCATGTTTTATTCTTTTGATTTCTGCTTGCATTTAACATGAAAGTCTCAGAATAAGGGTAATTATCAGACCCAAGTCACAAGCTACAGGCCCATATAAGTCTTCAGTCACATCATTATTCTCGAATGGTGAAGGTTAATTAATGGGTCATGGTGCATGGATTCAGGGTTGGCCATAGTATTGTAGATGTGGGTTTGGAAGAGGACACTGATGTTGGGTTACTCATCCTTCCATTTAGTAGATTTTGTGAAGTCAATATTGATGGTATCATTTCAGTGCATTGAGATGCATGCAGTCGGTAGGCCAGGTCTCAAAAGCATAGTGGAGGGCAGGGATCTTTGTCATCAGGTAGGTCATGAGTGTCAAACCTGTTCTCAAATCTTGATCTTCAAATATCCCGTGTCTCAATAGGCCAAAGACTGGGATAAAAAGCTGTGGTGAATTTTATCATCAATGTCTCCCTTGCTCACTGGGACGTCACTGCACCAGCACCTTTCTCAATATTTCCCCTGCAAAGTTGCACTCCCATTCAACAAATTCTCTGATGCTAATAACCATTGCAATTTAATACAGAGAAATGAGGTGTTGCATTTTGGGAAGTTTAACATGGGCATGACCTACACAGCGAATGGTAGGGCTCTAGGGAGTGTTCTAGAGCAGATGAATCTAGGAGTGCAGGTGCAAGTTAGATAGGGTGGTCCAAAAGGCGTTTGGAACATTGATCTTCATCAGTTAGTATTGTATCGATGATGGGAGGTCAAGTTGTAGTTGTATAAAACGTTGGTGAGGCCGCATTTAGAGTATTGTGTTCAGTTTTGGGCACCAAGTTATAGGAAAGATGTTGTCAAGCTGGAAAAGAGTACAGAGAAGATTTACACAGATGTTGCCAGGGCTAGAGGGTCTGAGCTATAGAGAGAGGTTGAGTAGGCTCGGACTCTATTCCTTGGAGTGCAGGAGGATGAGGGGTGATCTTATAGAGATGTATAAAATCATGAGAGGAATAGATTGGGTTGATGCACAGAGTCTCTTGCCTAGAGTAGGTGAATCGAGGACCAGAGGACATAGGTTTAAGGTGAAGGGGAAAAGATTTACTCGGAATATGCGAGGTAACTTTTTCACACAAAGGGTGGTGGGTATATGAAACAAGTGCCAGAGGAGATAGCTGAGGCAAGGACTATCCCAACATTTAAGAAACAGTTAGACAGGTACATGGATAGGACAATTTTGAAGGGATGTGGACTAAACTTGGGCAGGTGGGACTAGTGTAGCTGGGACATGTTGGTCGGGGTGGGAAAGTTGGGCCGAAGGGCCTGTTTCCACACTGTATCACTGTATGACACTATGACTCTATAACCAACAGGAAATTGATCAACCTATGACTTACTGAATAAAAAGCTGGTCTAAACATTAAAATTGTCAGACACATCCCACACTAATGGTAGTAAGCCATGCACCCACTCACTGACAAGTTCCAATATCAAAACCCATCCACATTATTTTTTTTCAAATAAGTGAAGTTAATTGGAAACAGTTTTTTTCTATTCATCAGTGCAGGTGATTTGCATAATGGATCAAATGCAATTTTGTTCACTCAAACACCTGCTGACTGGTACATGACACCATTTAGTAAGGACATCAGAAAGAACTCTACTGATGCCAGCAAGCAGATATGTCAGTAAGCCATTACAGTAGCAGAGAAACTCCCAGATGTGGGTGGTGATCCAAGATGGCAGGTCATCATTAAAGTAAGGAAAATTAAAATATAAATAGTTCTTGGGAGATTCACGATTACTTATTTGAAGGTACACCTTTCCAGATATGTCCTAATATGTCATTTATATCTTTTTTTACAGTTATTATTAATGTTTTAATGGTTTTATTCTTATTATTACCATGTCAGTGGTGTAATTGGTTTTCTGAGTCACCATCATATTGAAACACCATCAGTGCCTTCATTGTATTCAAAAATAAATCTGTATAACTATTGTGGGCTTCTATTTCTTTCGGGAAAAAAATAATCACAGTCAATATCTCCTTGCAATGGTTTTACATTGAACATACGTCAAAATCCGTTGAACTTGCCCAATGACTCCTCACTCACACTTTATGTTATTCCTGACTGCTTGCTAAATCTCTTCATTTTTGCTTCCTTATAGATACTTTACATCTAAAACATTTGCACAGCGAAAAGAGGATGAATGGAAATCAAATTTACGGTCTATGTTTCATTTGTTCTGGTGAAAACTTAGTAATACTGCAAATTTTCATAAATATTTATTATTGCATTTCACTATTCTAAATGTCGGTCACTAAATTAATTATTATGAAAGTTATCACTGCATCAATATTGATTGTGTATTTTTTTTGCCAGGATTAAATGAAAGAATAACACTGAAACAAAAAAAAGTCATAAAATGTTGCAGTCACGGGAGCTTAATGATTTCTTTGTGCTGTTTATATATTCGGCTCAAATTTCTTCGGAACCCACAAGACTTCAGGGTAATTGCAAGACTGAATTTCCGCCTGCCATAATGCAACGAGCTCATTACGATAACAGTGGACAATCAAAGCCAAATTTAATCTAACTAACATTATTAAAAAAGGAGGAATGGGTCATTTATCTTATTGATCTTTGACAGACACTGCTGTGCACAATTTGCCCGCTGCATATTCTTACATCACAATAATGACTACATGCAGACCTCTTTAATTGTCAAGAGCTTAGGGGCATTCCAATGTCAAAAAAGGTGGACTCTTTCTTAAAGTCTCAGTCACCATGAAGGTTGAATTACCAGCAAATTGTTTCAATTCATTTTCTGTACCCAAAAGATCCATCAAAAGTGTACCATGTGTGGTATTTACTTCATAACCAACAGCTCTCACAAGATATACACACAAAATGCTCGACTAACTCAGCGGGACAGGCAGCATCTCTGGATAGACGTAATGGGTTGACATTTCGGGTTTAGACCCTTCTTCAGACTGAGAGTCGGGGGAGAGAGGGAGACATAGAGATAAGGAAGTATAAGGTGTGAAAAACGAGACAACAAAGGGGATGAGAATTAAGGAAAATGTGGAATAGATCATTGTTAGCTGGAACAAGGTGACAATGAAGCATCAGCATTTCCTTCCTACACAGCTCTCACCCAAAAGATGTTACTGTAGCTAAGTGCATACTCGATCAATAATTCAGTATAGATTATACATTAAAGATTCCTTTAACTTTGAGTTCTTACTCCCCCCAACACACTCCCCAGCATTGCCTGATACTTCTATTTGATTCAATTCCCTTCCAAACTATTGGTGTTCGCCTTGGCATTGCTATAACATCAAAACAAACAATGGAACATCAGGGGCAGTTTCTCGATGACATTCTCCACCAGACTCCACCTTTGCACCCATGAAGTTGGCAGGAAACAGTCGGACTGCAGCCATCACAGATATGCTATGGCTTAATTGCTTGATTTTAAAGGCACCATAGTGTGAAAGCACAGAATGATTCAGGGAAAATATTGAAAGATTTGTAAAGGATTTAAAATGCACATCAACTATGGGGTTGGGAGAGAAAAGAAGGAAGAATCTGGTTTGAATGCAGCAGGACTGAACCTCAGCAGACTGAAAAATGAAATGCCAGAAGCTATCAGTCTGACAACTTCTGTCATTTTCCAACCCAGTATATTAAGTCGAGAAGAGTAATGACCCGTAACAGAGAATATTCAGTGTCAGTATTCACCGTGTGAATAGTTTCATGCCCTTTCACCAACATTTTAATTTCTTTAGCTTGTCGACTTTCTGACATTCAAAGATAAAATTGGACCAGACATGTTCCTTCACACTCACAATCATCAGCAATATCTTGACGCATTGTCTGTACTCAGATTTGGGTGGCTGAACAGTACGCTTTAAGAATACCTTCGTCAACCAGCTCATATGGATTAGAATGAGTTCCACAGATTCCAGAGATAGAAACATAGAAAACCATGCAAGGCAGGTTTCAGAGGGAACTCCTCTAATTGAACAAAAAAAATATTCAACATATTCAAAACCAGATGCCACTTGACAGCTCTTCAGATTTACTCCATCATAAATTTACACTTAAATCTACTCCATCATATCTAGGGCAGTAATCTTGTGGACTGGGTTTCCTGCCCATGAAGGAAAGCATAGGCAGCATGGTGGCGCAGTGGTAGAGTTGCTGCCTTACAGCTCTTGCAGCGACGGAGACCTGGGTTCGATCCCAACTACGGGTGCTGTTTGTACGGAGTTTGTACGTTCTACCCATGACCGCGTGGGTTTTCGCCGAGATCTTCGGTTTCCTCCAGCACTCCAAAATCTTACAGGTATGTAGGTTAATTGGCTTCGTGTATGTGCAAATTGGCCCTAATGTATGTAGGATAGTTTTAATATGCGGGATTGCTGGTCGGAAGGGCTTGTTTCCGCGCTGTATCTTCAAACTAAAACTAAACTAAACCTGAGTTTTTCTACCAAATGTTCACAAACAGTTGACTCACCATCATCACCATGGTGAGTACCTCTGCAAAAACCTATGAAAGAGGGAAAATGTAATTATTTCCACTTCTCCTGATATCTTTCATCCTCTTTGCATTTTCCTTACATCATCACCAGCAAGAGCACTCAGCCCAACCAGCTTGGTGATGACATGGGAACCTGAGAGGAGAGTCTGGAAGGAATGTGACCCATTATTTAGCAATGTTACAAAATTTTGAGATTCTAAAAATCAAGTCTGCAATTTATCCCATCAGATAAAGCATAAAAAGAAGTTTAATTTGACACCGAATTTACTTTCATATCTTCAGTATTAAGAAAGTTATGGCCATTTTCATACTCGGAAATGAGCATCTTGCTTCCCATTGCCTTTCAATTGACTTAACTCAAAAGCTGTGATCTGGAAAAGTTAAAAGCCCATAACATTCTAAAAAATTAAGAGAACTCAATGAAATTTTCAGTTATTATAGATTGAAGCATTCTGAAACAAATATGAAACAATCTTACTTGGATTACCTGAAATTAAAGCATATAATTAGTTAGTTATCTAATTGTAGCTAATTACAAAATTCAATGAGTAGATCTAAACATCTATCAATTTCTTAAGAAAAGATAAACTTTTTTAAAATTGCCTAAGTGTCCAAATAACATTCACACAATAATCCACAATATAACATAATTTTTAAATCTCATTTTCATGAATTTCTGGGCCAAATGGAAGGAATTTAGTGTTTTATGCCTGTAAATTAATGGCCATTTAAATCAACTAGCGAGTGGGTTTTAGTGGAATGCAGTGGATTGGAACGTTGCGGTTAGCGGTGAAGTCGGCAGGAAAAATACTGTTTGTTCATACATTTTTTGGGAACCCATTTCGCAACATAAAAATAGTATTAAAGCCTCCCGAAAAAACAACTTTTAATATAAAAATAAACTATTTACCTTTTTTTCTCCCCTACGGAAAATCCTTCCGGTTGTCAGTGCTCACGGCTTTTGAAGGTGATTTTTAAATTACTCTAGTTAACAAATAATTTAGAGTAATTTCAAAATACCTTCATTGATGAAATGTCGGAGCGATTTTTCTTCCGCAACGAAATCGCCCGACATTCATCGATTATCCAGGTCTGTGGAAAAACGGCACTTTAAGCCCGCCCCCCTCTGAAAGGCGCTAAAGTCGCGCACACGGGGAGCGGCAGAACTGCAGCGCCGCTAAAGGTAAGTTTTGCAACATACCTAGATTATTTCCATCCAGAGATAGAAACATAGAAAATAGGTGCAGGAATAGGCCATTTGGCCCTTTGAACCAGCACCGCCATTCAATATGATCATGGCTGATCATCCACAATCAGTACCACATTCCTGCTTTTTCACCATATCCCTTAATTTTGTTAGCCCTAAGAGCTAAATCTAACTCTCTCTTGACAACATCCAGTGACTTGGCCTCCACTGCCTTCTGTGCTCAGAGATGAGTTACTCCAGCATTTTGTGTCTATCTTCTGTGTAAACCAGCATCTGCAATTCCTTCCTACACAGGAATTAAACATTGCCTGAAATGGAAGTTAGGAACATAATAAGGTAAATAAATATACGGTAGACACAAAGGCAGGCACCAAATGGGGTCAGACCTGAGAAATTGGCTTTGTGTATGTGCAAATTGGTCCTAATGTATGTGGGATAGTTGCAATGAGTTGGATATTAATGGACAAATTGTCCTAAATTAATATGATCTGATTGCCATTGTAAAAATATGGCTCCACGATGAGCAAAGCTGGGGATCTCCATATTCTGTGTTTTTCAACATGCAGGTACAACAGAGAAAAGAGAAAAGGAGGTGGGATAGTTTTGTTAATAACATCAGTAACGTAGTTAGGAGAGATCTTGGCTCAGCAGTTCATGTTTGAGAATTAATACAGGTTTAGATGGAGCTAAGAAACAACAGATTGGGAAACATTGTTGGGAGTTGGTTACAGGTCTCAAATATGGTAAGAATTAATAAAAAAATAATATTAATAAGACAATGAAATATGTTTGCAACAGAGATAATGTGGTAGTCAGAGGTAGTCAGAGTGGACAGCGCGGTGGTGCAGCGGTAGAGTTGCTGTCTTACAGAGCTAGACACCCAGGTTTGATTCTGACTATGGGTGCTTGTCTGCACGGGGTTTGTACATTCTCCCCATGACCTGCGTGGGTTTTCCCCGGGAGTTCCGGTTTCCTCTCACACTGCAAATAAGTACAGGTTTGTAGGTTAATCGGCTTGGTAAAATTGTAAATTGTCCCGAGTGTGTAGGATAATGTTAATGTGCAGGGATCGTTGATTGGTGCGGACTCGGTGGGCCGAAGGGCCTGTTTCCTTGCATGTAACTTTAAACTAAACTAAAATAAACTAAAACAAACTAACCTAAAAAAAATAGATCTTGGTGCAAACTAAATTATTGTTAACAATGGAAAGAAAGATCTCTCAGAAAGCATAGGAGATAGATTTTTTAAAACCACATATTGAAGAATTAAAGAGGGGACAGGCCATTTTAGATCTAGTGTTATTCAATTAGCTAATATTGTTGCAAAGTTGCCAGTTGTCCATTATTGTTGCCACTGTTGTACTGTTGTACTGTTACAGCAATTGTGACCATATTATGATGAAATTTCATATTAGATTTGACAGTGAATGGAAGTCAAAATACTGGTCACGCAAAATTTGCAATAAAAGTAATGAATACTGGAAACACTCTGCGAGTCAGCCAGTTTTATTCTCTATCTCATTCCCACTCTGACCTATCTGTCAATGACCTCTTGTACTGTTACAACAAGGCTGAAAAGCCACTTGAAGAACAGCAGCTCATTTTTCATCTGGGGAAATTGCAACTCTCAGGACTCAATGTTAAATTCTGCAACTTCAGGTAACGTAATTCCTCTGTCTGAATTGAAAGTGGCAGACCATCGATGATACTGGCTCAGTTTTTCTCTGTCCATTAGCAAAGCCTGATCTGCTGGACATATTTGACATCTTTGCAATTCGCAACTTCGACTTTCTTTTAAAGGCGCTCCCTTGGTATGGTTTTATTCTTGAGAAAGTGGACGGGGCTCGGATAGGATAGAATATATGTGGAGATGATGCTTCCACTAGTGGGAGAGTCTAGGATTAGCGGCCATAGCCTCAGAATAACATAATGTATCTTTAGAAAGGAGATGAGGAGGAATTTACTTGGTCAGATAGTGGTGAGACTGTGGAACTCAGCTGTGGAGGCCAAGTCAATGGTTATTTTTAAAGTGGAGATCAACAGATTCTTGATTAGTAAAGGCATCAGGGGTTATGTGGAGAAGGCAGGAGAATGGGGTTGATAGGAAAAGATAGATCAGCCATGATTGAATGGTGGAGTAGACTTGATGTGCTGAATGGCCTAATTCTGCTCCTAGAATTTATGAATTTATGACGACAGTTTGTAACTCAGACAGCTTGCAAGTCACAAATGCAGCAGTGAACCAACTTCGCTCATAGAAGAGGATGCCAACCATTAAAATAAATAAATAAAGACGTAATAAATAAATAAATAGATAGATAGATAGATACATAATTTGTAAGAAATATATTTAGTTTCGTTTGGAGATATAGCTCACGGAGTGTGGGAGGAAACCGAGGGTCTCGGAAAAAACCCACGCAGGTCACGGGGAGAACGTACAAACTCTATACAAACAGCACCCGTAGTCAGAATCAAACCCGGGTCTCTAGCGCTGTAAGGCAGGAGCTCTACAGCTACACCACCGTACCTGCCCAGGTTCCTTTAAGACACAGAGATGCAGCAGGAAATGTGGTCTGTCGTATATTATAGGAAAAGTTAAAGAATACATAAAATCTAAGGAAAAGATTTATAAAGTTGCTCAACAATTCAATGGAGATTTTGGAGTGCTTCAGAATTCAACAAAGAACAATCAAGAAATTGACAAACAAAAGGATAATAGAACGTAGGAGTAAACTGGAAGAAGCATAAAATTAGAGTGTAAGAGATTCTACGAACATAACATGGAAATGGCTACCAAGGGACATGTATTCCTTACAGACAACGATAGGAAAACTCATAAAGAAAGATAAAGGAAAAAATTGTCTTAGACAATAGACAATAGATGCAGGAGTAGGCCCTTCGGCCCTTCGAGACAGCAACTTCTTTTGTGTGTCTTCACAGAGGAATACACAATAAAACCTCCAGAAATACTGGAGAACCACGAGTCCTATGGGAACAAGAACCCAAAAGAGTATCAGTAAAGACATGCCACCAATGAGCTTGAAAACTGATAAATCCTAAAGATCTGATAATCAATGACGCAGAATTTTGTAAGCGGTAGCTATAGAGTTTGTAGATCTTCCAAAAACCTGCAGATTATGAAATGATTCCTGTAGATTTGAACACTGAAATATCAATCCAGTTGTTGAACTTAATCTGCATTCAGTGGTCGGAGAATAAAACATACTTGAATGACAGTTAACACATTTCCTTGTACTCAGTCCAATCCATTTCGAGCTAGAGGTGGAATTGTGGTTTTATGCCAGCATGTTTAACAGAGCAAAGACAAAGGGAATGTATAAACAGATCCGTCTTGAGCTGGCAGGCTGAGACTAGAGTGATACTACATGGAGCAGAACTTAGACTCCAATCATTCAAAAACTATCAGCAATTTAGGAGGTTGAGTAGGCCAAATAGAGCATTTTCGAGTTTATTGATTGTACAAAACTAAGTAGTAGATTTGTTAGGAAGGTTTGGTATATCAAAAGTCTTCAAGTAATGTAGACCTTGAAGCCTCTTTTCATGTCTAAAAGATCTCAAGGCAAAAACATGGAGGAGATTGTGGAAAAATGTGAGGTTACCCACTCTGGTAGAAAGAAATGCTGATTTCTTTAAACAATGATAGATTGAGAGGTATTGACCTTCAAAGGAATCTAGCTCCCCTTACCATATAAATCTCTGACATTCAATGTACAGGTGCAGTAGGCAGTTAGGAAGGAAACTGTTGCATTGGTCTTCATTGCAAAATAATCTAAACACTGTAAATGGCTCGATTGTAATCATGTATAGTCTTTACACTGACTGATTACACTGATTAGGATTAGCATGCAACAAAAGCCTTTCACTGTGCCTCGATATACGTGACAATAAACTAAACAGAAACTGATTTAAGTGCACAACCAAAGCTTCTTCGCTGCAATTATACAGAACCTTGTGAGGTCACACATGGAGTATTGCGTCTAACTTTGGTCATCTTATTTAAAAGGGATTATAGAGGATGCACAGTGAAGGATTATGAATGAATGAATTAATAAGTTTATTGGCCAAGTATTCACATACAAGAAATTTGCCTTGGTGCTCTACCTGCAAGTGACAACATGACATACAGTGACAGTTAGGAATGACACATAAAACATTAAACAGTAATAATAAAACATTATTGATTAAACATGTAAATTAAGTATCAGATGATTCTTGAGATGGCAAGTGTTCCATATGAAGCGAGACTGAATGGACTAGGCTCTATTCTGCCAAGTTAGAAGAATGAGAGAATAAGTACTTAGAAGCATATATAAGTATAAGTGGAAGTATATACATGCTTATAAGCTCTTAGACAGCATGACTGTGGAGTTATAGCAAAGATGCCACTCCTGGGTGAGGAGTTTAGGAGCAGGGGTTTGCAGTCTCTAATGAGGGGTAGTTATTCGGAACAATTCCTTCAGTCAGCCAGTCAGTATTTTCTTTGGAATGCTCTATCCTGGACGACTGTGCAGGCTCAGTCATTGATTGCATTCAGAATAGAAATCAATCGTTTTTTGGTCATGAGAGGAAATAAAAAGATATGGGGAGAGGACAGGAAAATGATGTTGAGCGAAAAGATCAGTCGTAATCTTGCTCAATGGTGGAGCAAGTTCACAGAGCAAATTGTCTTCTTCTGCTACTATTGTAATGTTATTTTCCCTCATGGAGACCAATCAATATGTACATAGTTTACTTAGGTGTCCAGATAGAGGAAAAATCAAACTAATTGTGAGAGGCAGTTTTAGATGTAGCCCACAAACTGCACACAACAATTCAGCTTGCAAGGAAGACATCAACGGTTTAAATCCCTTGAAAATAGTTAACCGTAGCTCAAAATACCCTGCAGGAATAAGGGTTGACTTTTTTCTTCAACAGCTGAAAGTCAGATAAAATTAAGCAGTCGCATTTAAGTTGTGGTATTGATTTAATGAGAAATGAAACTGATTGGGTTCTTTGGGGAAGATGGTTGTCTCTTGTCATAAAGTAAATGCCGTTGAATAAGATCAGTTACAACTTCAATGCTCTGATGGCAAAGCCTCCCACATGCATAGCATATAAATATTCAAGAACACACTGAATTAACTTGCAGAAGTTAAGAGTCTTTAGATGGAATCAGAAATGCACTGAGCGAATATTAAATCTGCATAGATTTGCTTCTTTGGAATTTAAATGTGCAACTGTTTCAAGGTGTTGTTGACTTTCCCTTTTGCTAGTAATGGTCTTGTTAAGTCACCAAAATTTAATACAGGTGTTTGTACTGCGGCCAAGAAATAAAACTTTGCAACTTAAAAATAATGATCATCCACGAATAATGAGCGATAATGTTATTTTGTGTTGTGAACTGAGGATACTAGGAGTTTCTCTCCTATTAACTTTTCAAATCAAAAAGTATCCTCAGATGTCATTTTATGTCTGCCAGTGATCTTACACATTCTAGTAATTTCCTTATGAGTAGACATCTGTAGTGCGGTGTTTGCTGCAATTAATAAGAATTGAAAATGTACAGACAAGAGGGCTCTGTGACATCTGTTACAAAGAACAGCTGTACAGGATTCAGCAGCACAAGAGACACTCCACTGACTCAGCCTTGCATTACACAAGCAAACTCCATGGGTATAACAGTGCATTGCACAAGCAACACACAGATTCGGTAGTGTGTTATATAGCAGTCATCCAAAGTGGCATTTTGTGAATTAAACACGGCATTCCTGACTGAAGCATGAGTGAATACTAAAAAAACTAGCAGGACGGGTATTAGATGCTGACACGTGGTGTAAAATTAAATGTTCCCCTATTCACACCTCCTAATTCATCTCAACACATGCTCATGAAATATTCTTGTAAAAAAGTAATGAGATAACTTTGTCTTTGAAATTACTTTATTTTCTGTGATATTATGCATTAACTATGTGAACTTACTGCTTCATTATGAATTAGTTTTGCCTGCAACTCTAAAAGACAAATGAATTTGTAAGAAAATGTGTTAATAACTTGGTGGTAAAATAAACAGGGTCATTGCAGATAATGTTGTTTATGCACCTTTGAATACATATGTTCCATCAATGTTGTGTTGTTGTTTAGTTTAGAGATACAGTGCGGAAACAGGCCCATCGGCCCACTGGGTCCATGCTGGCCAGTGATCCCCGCATATTAACACAATCCTACACACACTAGGGACAATTTTTACATTTACCAAGCCAATTTACCAAATAGCTGTATGTCTTTGGAGTGTGGGAGAAAACCGAAGATCTCAGAGAAAACCCACGCAGGTCATGGGGAGAACGTATAAACTCCATACAGGCAGCACCCATTGGGATCAAACCCAGGTCTCCAGCACTGCACGCTCTGTAAGGCAGCAACTCTAGCACTACACTGCCATTCCGCCCCGTCCCTCACTTTCAAGAAATGTTCTTACCCTGGGGTTTTACCTCTCCCAGATTGCATTTTCAATTCTGAGTGTGTGTTAAATCAAATCTATTTGTTTCTACAATTGTGCCCTCCTACTATATCTACCTGACCAACATATGGCCAGTGGTCATCTTCCCATTAGAGACTTGCTGGAAATAATGACCTCACATTAAGGTCATATTTTCCAATACTATGTCACCATTTGTAAAGAATATCAATTGTCATGTGTGATTGCAACTTGGAATAGAATAGAATGACTTTTATAGTCATTCAAACAGACAAGGTTTGAACAAAATTTCATTCCTGCAGTCATGACATTACAAAAAAAACCCGAAACACACACTTAAAACAATTTACACAAACATCCATCACAGTGAATCTCCAACACCTCTTCACTGTGATGGAAGGCAAAAGTATTATCTCTTCCCTTTGTTTTTCTCCTGCAGTCCAGAAGTCCAACTGCATCATTGAGGCAACTGGCGCTCACGATGTTAAAGCCCCCGGCGGGCGATGGTAAGTCCCGCGGCCATTTTAGCTGCGCCAGGCAATGTTAGGCCCGCTCCGAGACACTTAAACCCCACAAAGAAGTTGCCGTTGCGGGAGCTCCGAAAAGCGGTCTCCCACCAGGGACCTGCTAGCTCCCGATGTTCCTGTCCACCAGGCCTGTGGCCGGAGCCTCCGAAGCTCCAAAGTCGGGTTGCAGCCGTGCGCCACCACAGCTCTGCCGCTCCAGTCGGCCAGCTCCAGAATGGCGAGTCCGCAGGCTCCACGATTGGAGCCCTCAGGTTCGTTTCAGTTGGAGGCGGCCGGCGGCTCCACAATGTTAGGCCCATCGACACCGGAGATCCGACAGGGAAAATGTCGGGTCCCCATACAGGGAAGATATTAAACGGTTTCCCCCCAGCTTCCCCCCCCCCACATATACACAGCTAAAAAATAATAAAAACTAAATCCAAAAACATACATCTAACGGGACAAAAATAAAAAAAGCAGACGGACTGTAGTCGAACTTGAAACCAAATCTAATTTTCTTTTTTTTTTTTTTTTAATTAAAAAAATATATCTTTATTTTATTTATTAGAGGTAAATACATCAATGTACTTCACATATATATTGTTACAATCATTGTACCCCATAATGTTATGGCTTTTAAAGAAAAAGAATAGAAAGAAAGAGAGTGAAATAGGTGAAAAGAGTTGTGATAGAGAAAGAGTGTGCCAAAGGGTCAAAGAATTAGAGAAAGGGGGTTAAGAGATAGACCCTAAAAAAAGAAAAGGAGAAAGAAAAAAAAAAAGCCGTTACTATGTTATATATATCACGCAAAAGGAATCCACCAACTCGATAGTTTTTCATCCCCCCCTACCAAGGCCCGAGGTACTCCTGCACCCGGAGTCTCATATCTTCCAGATGTAGTGTTTCAAACATAGTTGAAATCTACATATTTAATGTTGGTATAGGAGCATTTTTCCAGAATTTTAAGATTAGTTTTTTTCCTATTATTAAGCCGTAATCAGATAAATTATTTTGATACACATTTAATTCCGAACTACCTTCTGTCATTCCGAAAATAATCCATTCTGGCTTTGGTGTCATTTTTATTTTAAACAGTTTTGTGAAAATTTCAAAGATTTCAATCCAAAACCTTCGAATTTTTGTACAAAAAATGAATGAGTGTGCTATAGTAGCTTCTTGACACTGGTATTTATCACAAATTGGTAAAACGTTAGGGAAAAATTTATTTAATTTAGTTTTTGAGTAGTGTAATCTGTGTATAATTTTAAATTGTATTAAAGTGCGTCTTACGTTAATTGAGCATTTGTGCACATTTAATAAGTTTTCTTTCCACCTTTCATTGGAAATTTTTATGTTTAGTTCATTTTCCCACTCACCTCTAATACCTTCCGTTGTTGGTATTACTGCATTTAGTATAATATTTTATATATGTGAAATTAAATTTGCTGATTCTGCCTTTGTATTCATTACTTCATCTAGTAAGTCTAATGGCATTTTGTGAAATTCATGTGCATGTTTTTTCAAATAATCACATATTTGGAAATATTTAAAATACTGATTGTTACCCAGGTTGTATTTTAGTTGTAATTGTTTAAATGATAATAGTTTTTCAGTATCATACAAATCTCCCAAAGTTTTAATTCCTGATCTTTCCCATTGTATAAATGCTTTGTATTATGCTTAAATGATCTTTCCCATTGTATAAATTGAGGGTTTAAACAGAGTGTTTTTAGCAATAGGAGTTAGGAGAGATAAGTTTCTTAATTTTAAATTGTATTTTGTTTGTTTCCAAATTCTGATTGTACTATGTATAGTTGGGTTTTTGTTGTAGTTTGTATTATTCACCGTCATTGGTGAAAGAAGGATCACACCAATATTAAAGGGGGAGCAGTCCTCTTTCTCCATAATGATCCATTCCGGTTGATGAAGAGAATTATCCAACAATTGAATCATATTTCTTATATTTACCGACCAATAATAATACATAAAATTAGGGAGTGCTAATCCCCCTACTACTTTGGGTTTATTCAGGTGTGGTCTTTGTATTCTATGGGTCTTATAATTCCAAAAAAAAATTGTAATATCTGAGTCCAATTGAAAAAAAAAACTTTTTGGGCAGATATAGTGGGATTGATTGGAACAAATTCTGTGGTAGAAAAATCATTTTTATGGCGTTTATTCGACCTATTAAGGACATCGGAAGCATTTTCCAGAATTTAATTAAATTATGTAGTTTCTTAAGTACAGGGTTATAGTTTGCTTTAAACATGTCTTGATATCTTCTAGTAATTTCAATACCCAAGTTTTTAAATTTTTCCACAGTTATTTTAAAAGGAAATTGTATGAGCTGTGTAGAATCTTTCGGTTTTATTGACATGATTTCACTTTTATTCCAGTTTATTCTATAACCTGAAAATGAAACAAAATCCTCAATTAAATTTAAAATGTTGGGTATAGTGATATGAGGCTTTGTGATGTACAAAAGTACATCATCAGCGTATAATGATATTTTATTGTTTGAATATTTTGTCTTATATCCGTGGATATTCGGAGGAGTTCTAATTCTTTCCGCTAGTGGTTCAATTATGAGGGCAAATAACAATGGTGATAATGAACAACCTTGTCCATTACCACTTGACAGTTGAAATTTCGTGGATAAAATATTATTAGTTAATATTCTGGCCGTTGGCTTATTATATATTAATTTAATCCACTGAATGAAATTCTCTCCCAATTGAAATTTTTGCAATACGTTAACCATATACTTCAATTCAACCTGATCGAATGCTTTCTCTGCATCCAGCGAAATAATTGCGCGATTTGGATCGTTAGTTTGGTTTTTAGTGCATTATGTTAAGCAGACGTCTCAAATTATTAAATGAATGTCTCTATCCAAATCTAATTTTCCTTGTCAAAATGAATCACACAGTTCTTCCATAACTATGCAGTGTGGATAGGCATATGTGCTGGTGTTGGAGAGGGTCCAGAGGAGGTTTATGAGAATGATCCCAGGAATTAATCGGTTAACATTTGACAGCGCTGGGCCTGTACTTGTTGGAGTTTAGAAGGATGATGGGGAACTCTCATTGAAACTTCCCGAAGAGTGAAATGAATGTAGAGAGGATGTTTCCACTCGTAGGAGAGTTTAAGAACAGAGGCCATAGCAGTTTATTTAGTCAGAGAGTGGTGAATCTGTGGAATTCATTGCCACAGTGGAGGCCAAGTCAATGGGTATTTTTAAGGAAGTTATTGATAGATTCTTGTATAGTATGGGTGTCAGGAGTTATGGAGAGAAAGCAGGAGAATATGGTTGAGATGGAAAGATAGACCAACCATGATTGAATAACGGTGTAGATTTGATCAGCCTAATTCTCCGCCAATAACTTATGAACTTATATCTCAGTTCTCTTTGTTATAGAAGAAACTGCAGATGAAGAAGGGTCTCGACCCGAAACGTCGCCTATCTCCTTCGCCCCTCAGATGCTGCTGCACCCGCTGAGTTTCTCCAGCCTTTTGTGTACTCTCAGTTCTCTATGTTAAGAACTTGTCAAGCTCACATGACTCCATTCTAAGTCCTGTCATATTTCAGTCATCATGCCTGTCCTCCAGATAACTCTTTGCAGACCAAGGGGAAAGTGAAGGAAGAAAGTGACTTTTTGTCTTCTTAATCAATTGCCTTGAAGAGTTATAGGATTTAAGGAAGCATATATAAGAGTAGGCGAGTACACTGCCTCATCAAATACAGACAGCAAAATGAGTGAAAGCAAGAAAAACTCAAGTGGGAGGGCAAAATAAACCTTTTGCATGATTTGGACTCCATATTTAGATTTTTAGTGTTGACTGACTGACAGTAATTAACATTATTATGTTGTTAAAATGTACTTGGATAGAAATTGGATAAGACTTACATTTCTTTGGCAAGTCTTGTTCATGTTCTACCAAATAATCACTGCAATTTCATGTCATTCGATGCAGTTCAAAAGTAAACCCAGATTACTCTGCCAGTTTAAAGGAAGAACCTAATGCAGTGGCTTCACCTAGTCACCGAAAGTTCAAGAACATTGAGTGCTTGAAGAGTCATAAATTAAAAGGTCAGTTGGAATGAATAATTGACTTTAACAGTCCATTTTTTAAACCATGGACATGATGAGCCACAAATTTCTATGATTCTATAATCTTATAAAAAAGTGAATAATTATTACAAAGTAATAGAAAATTTCCATTAACCAATTGATCAGCCTAATTCTCCGCCAATAACTTATGAACTTATATCTCAGTTCTCTTTGTTATAGAAGAAACTGCAGATGAAGAAGGGTCTCGACCCGAAACTTCGCCTATCTCCTTCGCCCCTCAGATGCTGCTGCACCCGCTGAGTTTCTCCAGCCTTTTGTGTACTCTCAGTTCTCTGTTAAGAACTTGTCAAGTTCTACTGATTCTATTGGACATGAGATGGATTATTTGCTGAAGAAGAGTGAGTAAAGAAGACATATTTTAATATGAATTAAAGCTGTTAAGAAGTTCCCAAATGACACGGAGACAGATTTCAGATAAATTAATTCAATTGAAAAATTCTCCGCTTGGGGAATTGTTATGCATTGCCACTCCAAGTAGACAATAGACAATAGGTGAAGGAGTAGGCCATTCGGCCCTTCGAGCCAGCACCACCATTCACTGTGATCATGGCTGACCATCCACATTCAGTACTCGGTTCCTGCCTTCTCACCATATCCCCCGACTCTGCTATCTTTAAGAGCTCTATCTAAATCCCTGTACGATTACACTTAGAAGTGTTTTGTGCAAACCTTTAATAATAATAATGCAATCATTTGCAAGTAGGTAAAGTTGCTCTGTAACATTATGGTCATTTTGATCAGATTGTGTCCAGGTATTTAAGGCTTTAACACAGTAAGCATAGACCTTGAAATTATATTTTACTTCGGAGTCACGTGAGTGACTTTGTGACGACCCCGTCAGCACGCGTGCGCGACATATCGTCGACCGCATGCGAAGCGACAGGCAGGGAGGAGGGTCGCTCCTCCACCGGAACGGACCTGCAGGTAAGGTAACTAACCTGAGGTCGGTTTTTCTTCCAGGGACTCTGTGCAACAGTGTACTCCACCAACGGGCCGCTTCGAGACTGACTGCGGACCGCGGGACGCGGGCAGTCAGAGGCGGCAGCAACAGACTGGAGTCGGGCAAGCCCGTTGACCCAGGAGGGTCCGGGCTCACAGACTCGCCGTCCGTAGCGACGGTAGAGCGGCAGCCCCAACTCAACACCGCAGCCCGCAGGATCACCGCGGACTGACGGCTTGAATACACCGGGAAGTTGGGCAAGCCCGTTGACCCAGGAGGGTCCGGGCTCACAGACTCGCTGTCCGTAGCGACGGCAGAGCGACAGCCCGACTCAACACCGCAGCCCGCAGGATTACCGCGGACTGACGGCAACGCTACCCGGAAGTCGGACAAGCCCGTTGACCCAGGAGGGTCCAGGCTCGGAGACTGCCATTCGCAGGTAGCGAAGGCAGAGCAGGAGCTCCGACTCAACGCCGCAGGCCGCAGGAATACCGCGGACTGACGGCAACGCTACCCGGTAGAGATAGCGAAGACAGAGCCGGGGTCCCGACTCAAAACGTAGGCAGGAGACTTGCTGATAGCGGTAGTCTATATTCCGCATGAGAGTCTGGTCACCATGGGAGCTGTGGGGGGGGGGGGGGGGGGGGGGGGGGGTGAAGTGTGCTCCTGCACCGGCAGTTTCAAGAAGGCCCTCAGGTAAGTTATACTAACCTTGAGTTGCTTAGCTTCTGTAGTAGACTTATTTGCTTACAGAATGATGGACAGGAAGACCAGAATGAAGGCATCGAAGCATACCTCCAAGGGCCGCGGGACTTCGGATGGGAGTCAGTGGCCGCAATCCCTGGAGTTGCCCACAACACCGGCAGCACCCGCTCCGCGGGCCGGGAAAAGAATGCGGAAGTTGGGGAGCCCCGTTCAGTTGACAGGGCCCGACTCTCCACCACAGCAGGCCAGGGAGCTGCACGTTGGTCGGAGCACTGCGCGGGAGCAGGGTAGGCAAGACCCTGACTCCCTACCGCTATCGCCCAAACATCACCGGGCCAGCGGAAAACAGGTGCGTAAACCCGTGCCTCGATCAACGGCACGTTCTGTTTCCCCTCTGTTACAGTTCTCCAGTGGGCGGACCGGGGGGAAAGCCGCACCGAGGTCGAGAAGCCCCGTTGCAGCGGCCGGCATCGACATGCCACCGGAGAAGTCTGCCAGATCGCGGACCAGTGAGGTACCTACTGGATAGTCGGGGAGCCCCGCAGGAGCGGCAGGCACCGACTCACCACCGGGGCAGGCTGCCAGATCGTAGGCCTGTGGCAGTGTATTTCGGTCGTGTGGCCCCGCTGAGGCGGCTGGCAGCGACTATGCGCCACTTCAGTGCCGTATAACCAGGACTGGCGGTAAGCCCGCGCGGATGTCGGGGAGCCCTGCTGCAGCGGCCGGCACCGACTTGTCACCGCTGCTGTTGTACCAGACAGGTAGACCGCTTCAGTCAGTACGGCGGCAAACTAGCGGCATGTCCACGCGGGAGTTGTGTAGCCCCGCAGGAGCGGCAGGCAGCAACTCGACGAGGTGCGGACTGACAGTAGAAGCCCCAGTTGTTCATCAGAACTTGGGGAAGTCAACTTGCCGTCCGCAGATGCGGCGGCAGTCGCATGGCTCGTATGGAGTGAATGGTCGAGCAGCTGCTCGAACGGGACCTTCTCCATCAAGAGCGTGTGTCCCTACTATCTAGGAGACACACAGCAGAACCACCAAATATCTCTCCCTCATCAACAGGGAGAGCCAGAAGTCGGCCTTTAGCTGACTTTGAAGAGGGGTTGGCGCAAGAACCGATGTTGCCAGAAATGTCTGAAGAGGAACTACTGGAAGGAGTGTCAAAATTCGCCCAACCAGCAATCAGGGCAACCTCTTCAGCCCAAACTAGCGGACAGCATCAATTACTCAACCACACACCAGCTGCAGGAACAGGTGCTCATGGCGGCTACAAACAAGTACAAAGCTCCGGGTAATTGTGTGTCGCTCAATGTCCCGACCGTCAACACACCCATCTGGGGCAGTCCCGGGATCAGGGCTCAGGAATTAAAAATACAGAAAATCCTGAAATTGTTGACCTCAGGCATTACTGCCTTTGCCAGGTCCATAGACGGGACGGAAATGACGGAGGAGCAGCAGGATGCACTAGCGTTGCTGTGCAATACACATTAAAAAATAAACTGCTTTTGCAAGAGCTCCATCCGCCCAACTCACAACACAAAATTTGCGGGTTTGTGCAAAGCCTCTGCTACGCCATCACCGAGACAGCTGTTCAGTGAAGACCTGCCAAACCAGGTAAAAGACCTGGATGAGGAGGCAAAAGCGGTTGGGTTGAGAAACCACCATCCTCGAGCAGGCCACCGGCATATCACAGACAGCATCCTTACGTTACATCTAACAGGCTTCGGGTTCAACCTGACAGGGCAATCAGAACCTATCCACCAGTCGCACCCTGTCAACAAAAGCCTTTTTTAGGACAGGGCCCACAGCGACCAGCGTGGAAGATGCGCCAACCCCACATCCCAGCAACACAACAAACACAAAAGCCCAGAGCATCAAGCCCCGCCGGTAACCATGGAGGTAAGGGGGTTTGGTTCTCTTGGGAGTGCTGCATGTATAACCTCACAAGTAGGAGGGAGGTTGTGTACATTCTGGGATGCATGGGGTTTTGTTTGTCACTATCCCAGGGAACAAGCAACAGACATAATAGAGGCATGTAACAGCTTTGCTTGAGCCAGGAAACCAACTATTAGACATGCTGCTAAGGAGATTGGGAAGCTTGTAGCTATATTCCAGCTGCACAATTTGGGCCGCTACACTATCAAAACTTGCAAAGAGCAAAATCTCAGCATTAAAAGCGAATGTTGGACATTTTGACAGGCCTATGCAGCTGCCAAACAAGGCAAAAATTGAGCTACAATGGGGGTTTAGCAATGTTTGTGATTATTTTAATCCCATCATTATATCAAACCCATCAGTCGTGTTACAAACCGACGCGAGCACCCAGGGCTGGGGTGCTACCGACACCACTTCCAGTTGTGGCGGCAGATGGGATTTCCATGAGTCTACTCTTCTTCAATCACAAGGTATAAACTATTTGGAAATGCTGGGAGCATGTCACGGGCTGCGGGCTTACTGCACTAATCTGCATCATACGCATGTCCGTCTTCAAATGAATGATACCACTGAGGTGGCGTATTTAAACCATATGGGTGGTATTAAGTCAATATCTTGTGATGAATTGGCAAATTTAATTTGGCTCTGGTGTATTGAAATAAATATTTGGATATCAGCTTCTTACCTTCCCGGTAAGCTCAATACAGTGGCGGACACCAGGTCACGAGTATTTAATAACAACATCGAATGGATGTTGAACCCCCAAATATTTGCTAAAATTATAGCCAAATATAGAACACCAGATATTGACTTATTTGAGTCCTGGTTGAACCATCAGATACCAACATATGTCTCTTGGGAACCAGGTCCTGGGGCGATGGCGATGGGCGCGTTCTCGCTACGTTGGGGGAAATGGGTTTTCTACGCTTTTCCCCCATTCTGCCTCATTAGTTGGGTATTACAGAAAATTAAACTAGATTCTGCAACAGGTATACTGATAATACTCAACTGGCCCACACAACCATGGTTCCGGTGGTCCTCAATATGATAAAAGAACCATGGGCACAGGTTACCAAATGCCCGAATTTGGTGACCAATCTCATAACAGGGGAAAATCATCTGTGCCATGGTCATCTGAACCTTTTGGCTTGCAGGTTCTGAAGAGGCCACTACTGGAATTCGGGCTGTCATCAAAAACCATGGACATCATAACAGCATCGTGCAGAGAGTCCACAAGGAAACAGTACCTCACACACATAAGGAAATGGGAGGCCTTCTGTAGTCGGACCAAGACCACCTACAACTCTGCTACGATCTCCAATGTGCTGGAATTCCTCATGGGCCTTCATTATGATGAGGCCCTCAGTTACAGTGCCAGGAGTGCACTGTCTCCTATCTCAACATTGGAGTGGGATCTCACCAGCTGATATCCAAACTATGAGGGGTATATTCAATTCCAACCCTCCTGGACCACGATATAATATTACCTGGGATATAGGGGTGTTGACCCTACTCAGGAGCTGGTCGCCTATGACAGATTTACCACTGGACTAACTCACCTTCAAAGTGGTGATGTTAATGGCACTGACCACAGCACAACAGGAACAGACTCTACAGAAACTAAAACTGGATAGAATGGTCTTGACCCCCAATAAAGTGACTTTCTTTATAGATGAGTTGCTTAAACAACACAGACCTGGGACTACAGGACTGAAAATGGAATTCCTAGCATATCTCGTTGATGTAAGACTCTGTATAGCCACCTATATCCGACATTATATTAATGTCACACACACCATCAGGAATATGGATATCGGTCTGTTTATCAGCCATGAAAACCCACATCACAGGGTGACGGTGCAGACTATCTCCAGGTGACTGAGGGTGGTATTCGGTGCAGCAGGTAAGACACTAACATTTTTAAATCTCATTCTATCAGGGCTGCATCCACATCAGCGGCGAGGACCATGGAGGTACCAATGGATCATGTCCTCGCAAAAGCGGGCTGGGCCAGTGACGCTACATTTCAGCGTTTTTATAACAAACTTGTGGCCGCACCCGCATCGTTTGCGGAGTCAGTTTAAGTGCTGTTCCCTAAACGTTTGTCCCCGAGTTCAGGGGTTTATTGTTTGTATTAACAAATATGTTATTATTTTTCAGCTTGTTCAAGTCAGAAATACATTAACATACTTATCAGTAAGTATACTGATTATTAACCTCCATCAGTAATTACGGCAGTGTGTGAGCATGGACGTGGTCCAGGACATGGAATCACAGAGCTTTGAAATTTTCACGAAGTCACTCACGTGACTCCGAAGTAAAATAGTAAGATTAAATGAGAACTTACCAGTTTGAAGTTTATCTTTATTTTGTGAGGAGTTTCGTGCCCTCCACTCCCAACCCTCTATCATAAGGTCAACTGGTATATTAGAGTCTCTTAAATCTTACTATCTTCAGTCATTGTTGTTATCTGTGATTCCACACCACTGCTTTGAAAAATGTCGCGCATGCGTGCTGGCGGGGTCTTCACGAAATCCCAAATCACAACTCCTCACAAAATAAAGATCAAACTTCAAACTGGTAAGTTCTCGTTTAATCTTACTATTTCACAGCATATCTTTTCTGTCCAATAAGTAAATTAATTTTAAGGGAAGATGTTTGGTAAGTAAACTTGCAACTCAGCACTATAATACCGAGTGCCTCCTATAACGTAATAATAGCATAATCGTACACAGCCACATAATCGTATCATGGATCTTCCCATCATGCAAAGGATCTACAGAAGGTGCTGTCTCAAAAGACAGCCAGCATATTCAAAGACCTGCACCGTCCTTGCCATGCTCGAATTTCACTCCTGCCATAGGAAGGTCTAAAAACTGTAACGTCCAGGTTCAGGAACACCTTCTTCCCAATAAGCATCATGTTATTGAACACTACAAACTAGCTAAACTCCAAACTCCAAACTACTTTGGTTGCACTATGGACTTTGGGCATTCTTCGATTTTTCACACTATATTGGGATTTTTTTTTATTGAATACTTTTTTTCTGTTGGTTTATGATATTATCTATTGTGTACTGTGTTCACACACCTATGGTGCTGCTGCAAGTAAAAATCGTATTGTTCCGTTTCAGCACATATGACCATAAGGAGCTCTTGACTCTTGAGGTGCCTGGATATGCATAATGGAGTCCAATGACAGATGATACAGGCTACCCATACAAAAGCAGACCAGTGTCGTATCTGAAACTCGATTCTTCATAACTTTGGGGAGATTTGTCTGAAAGATCTCAGCTTGGGGATATTGTGCTAAAATCCATAATCTATGACCCTCAATCAATGATGTACCAATTTTCTTACAGACAAATGATAGAATGTTTAACACTGTAAGAAGGCTAATGTTATTCCCTGCCATCCGACACACGATACCTTGGACCACCCCCTCGCTTTTTAGAACCTCCAAAAACGCCTTGTTAGCCCACTCTGTGCCTGCAGTGTGCACCATTTTCAAAATGCCTCACAAACTCTGACAACACCACCAAACCTGAAACCCCTGCCCCAAGAAAGACAAGAAGAACAGGCATCCTTTGCAAGGCCACACATCACCGTGACTTGGAAATATGTCACTAGTCCTTATCCTCGATGAATCTAAATTATGCAGTCCGTACATGACAGCATTAAGTTAGTGCCTTCACACAAGGCCTGTGGAACTTTATGAAGGTGGCTCACTTTGACATTCTCGAGAACAATGGGGAATAAATGCTGACCTTGCACCACACACCTACTGTACCTTTCCATGCAAAGATATGCCCTGAGTCCCATATCTGCCTAAGAATGTTTTGTATGAGGAACTTTAAAAAAAAACTAAGCTAAAATACAATATATTGTTAGCGCTGTTTGTTTTACTGTCATATGTTTCATCATTAATATCCCTGTTTTATATCTTTTACCTTATCGCTATGTTTCTGCTAATCTTTTCTCTCTCTCCACTTAGCCTTTTTTCCTCATTTGCTTGAAATGTTTCTCTCCAGATCTAATCAGAACTCACTTGCCGAAAAAGTTATCCCCCTACCTAGCTTGCCTGACTCGCTGAGGACCTCCATCATTTTCAGTAGTAATCTCACGCAGTATTTTGCAGTATTTTGCTTTTCTATTAATTCTAACACACATTTAACAGGTGTGGGCTGTCACACGCCCACCAGCAAATATTATTCCCACCCTTTGAATTACAGATTGATAAATTGACTTTGTATAATACCCACTCTCATTTTCTATTATTGCAAAAGAGTCATTTTCTTGTATATAATACCCTTCATTCCTCAATGCCATTAAATGTCATAAGATAGAGAGGATCAAGTCTTTTACTGAAATGCTGAAAGGAGATCATAATTGGCAGCACTGAATAATTCAAGGAGGAGGATATCTTCAATACCATCTTCCACTCTTTCCACTGCCACATCAAATACGACCAAGATTAGACTTAGCTTTTTTTTATATTCTACATACTCTCTCTGGGGCACTCGACTCAACAGCATTAATTAGTTCATTTATCCTCGAAGCTCAGTTCGGTGCCACTGAGCACTTAAATATTAATGCCACATTAAAGCAACATAATAAATACAGAAAATATTAAAAATATTGCTGAGCAAGACCTACTGGTACTGAATTACAGGTAAATAAATGTGAAACTTGCAATCAGTTGGATGTGATTATGCTGACCAAATGTTATCAAGGCGCAGGTAATAAATTATTTAAAAATTAAATCAAATAACCTTTGTTAAACCGCTCAAGGTGTCACCCATTTTACTATATTACTAGGATTTAAAGAGGTGAGAACATTGCATTGGTGATTTTGCTGAGCATTCTTTGTTCATGCCTGAAGAAAGGCATTGTGAAAATATAATATTGATCAGTGGAATTATGTTATAGTGGAACTGGAATTGATATTCATCCTTTATTGTATGTACTATTAACATGTACATACTGAGATTCCCTTCTGAACCTGGTCAACTTATGTACATCACTGCTGCACATCATCTGCATAGTACACATGGTGGAGGATTACATTCCACTGTAATAGATTTCTAAATGTAAATGTGTTTTTAATTAAATCAAAATTATGTTTTTCCATTAAACATTTCAGTATCATAATGGCATCTCAAGGCTAATTAAGTTTATTATAGCTTCCCCTGTTTAACCATAATTATAAATTATCCTTTTAAAAATAAAAATGCTTTGCTCCCTGGGCTTCCAGCAAAAAATAAAACTGTTGCTGACATCTCTTAAAGTTTTATGTCATATAATTGGCACCACTAACTTTAGAGCAATGCAGAGTGTCAGCATTGGAACATAGCAAGAGGTTTGTATAGAAACATTTTGCATGATACAGTCATTTCACCTCTCGAAACCTGCGTAGTAACAGATATTGATTTTGTTTTCTTAATTTTCTCAATGCACAATTACATTTCCCATGGTATAAGCTGCATACGTAATGTCTCCGAGCTTGTCACAATTTTTCACGAACAGTGAACTTATTATTACTTTGTACTACAGACTTTATTGTTGTGAATGTTATAAAGCAAGGTCTGTGGTTGTCATTCGCTCCATCAGCCTGGTATCTTTATTCCATTTAAATAATGGAAGATTCCTTGGATGTGGTTTCTGAGTTGCTGAGAGTGTGTTACAGCTTTTACATCATTCCCAGCTAGAAGTTAGTGTTTTTGAAAATGTAATTGCATTATTTATCACAACCAACTCCTTGTCACATTTGAAGGCCAATAGATTCTAAATAAAACCCCAGGGAAAATGTAAAACAAACCTCCGCAACATATCTGCAGGCTATTTCTGATAGCTAGAAATAGCCATTATTTCAAATTAATGTCATCACTATAATATTACAGCAAACATGCTTGAGACAAATGATTTCAGTATGTAAGCAAGAATTCACTAGCATTTCACTGTGAAGCTTTCACGTAGCTATGTTCCTGATTTGAAATGACATGATAAAACTTGATAAACGTCATGAGTTGAGAACTGATCTATGCTTCAAGGAATACAGTTTCTCATAATTTATCTCATCTAAGGAGCCTTAACTGACACTCAGTATGTCCAAAACGCAGTCTCTGTATAATTCAATGAGATTCATACCTTTCTCCTTGTGTTTTCAGTCCCTTCACAATGTGTAACAGCTGCTTCCTTGAAGTGTGGGTGGGAACTCCAGATTTTCAATGGAAGGTACTACCACAACATCTTAAAATACCAGCAACACTGAATACATCCTCTGCCAGTTGAAAGACCTAAGTGTAAAGAATAAAGACTCCAATATTATGTCAATCCAATGTCTTTCACTCAACAATACCACAACAAAGCAGAAAATATTTCTTTACTGAGCTTACGTCATTAAAAAGAATGGGTTAGTTCTGTAGCCAAAATGTGAGCTACATCACCTCTGTCACCTTATAATGAAGTTTGGAGAACTGCAAATGACTGAAGCCAATGATATATTTTTAGATTTGCCGTTCCCATGGAAATGGTCCTTTTTTCTGTGAAGCTGCAATTTAAATTTATTTAACCACCTTTCACAAGTTGGATCCTAAGCCAGCTTCATTAGTTGAAAGTGGGTCAAACTAATCACAACCTGTGCAATACAATGTTGCTACAACAATTGTACTTTTATCTAACTTGTATACACAATGACCACAAGTTACTGCTGTTGAAAGCCAGACTTTTCAGTGACAGTTCATTGCTGCTGGGAATGCATGGTCGCAATACAATTTCCCTTATATGAAGAAAATGCAACAAGAATTAGCCTTCACAGAGTTGAGAAAAACAATGTACAATAAATAATACATTTTAAACTGCAGAGGAACTTAATAAAGATGTAACTACTGTACCTCTGCTGCCTTATATTATTCAGACCTACAACCAAAGGGTAACTCTGAATTCCTGCAACTGAGCCCTTGTGGGAATTTGCTGCTTCCTTCAATTAACTAAATATTAATGTTCATTCTAGCATTACTACTTCCCATCTCTCCAATAATACTCACAAGCATTTGGTCACTTATCCTCATACCTGTTGATATACCCCAGGATTTTTTTTGTCTGATATTGCCCATGAATGATTTATTACGTTCAAACTTGTTATCTAAAAGCAAGTTGTTATTATCGTAACCTAGTTAATCAGTTTTAGAAAGATAAAAGAAAATTGAAATACTCAGTAAGTCAGGCAGTATCAGTGGAAAGAGAAAAAGGAGAAAAAAAAACAAAAGGTGTTAGTCTTAAATTGGGAGTGAATGCACAGGGTAAGGGGGATATCTGTGAGAAGAGAGTGCAAGGTTGTTCAGGGGATAAAAATTAGAGGTCAACCAGTTGATTGGTTAATGGGGCCAGTTGGTGAGTCGGAATGACAACAAAGGGGATAAAAGTTGTAAACTGAAGCGTTGTGGACATATCCAGCAGATAGCATTGTGTTATGGTAGGAGAAAAACTGAGGCAATATCACAAACCTTGCATTTCTTATACAGAGAGGAAACGTGAGTTGATTGAGATCACAGAATCAATATTACTGGCTGAAACGTGCCTAAACAGAAGATGATGTAAGCAGAAGATGTGCTGTTGTGTAGGCCCTTGTTATAGCCGTGCAGGAGGGAACAGACAGATTGATTAGAGTGGGACTGGAATGGAGAATTAAGGAGGTAGGCAGCCGGATGTTCAGTGTTGCTCATAAGAAGGAACAAAGAAGGACCTGGCATGGGGGGACCACCGTGAAGGAGGGCGAAGAATAATGGAGGACCCGGCATGAGGGGACCACTGTGAAGGAGGGGGGGGCGGGGGAATAAACAAAGGTGGATCTGGCATGGGATACTTTGTAACTTTCAGTGCTCTTTATGCGGCGACTATTTGGGTATGCAAGCAAAGAATTTCACTGTGACTTGTCACATGTGACAATAACGTATTCATTCATTCAACTGAATTCAGGTGGTTTGTAATACAGTCATTAATGCGTGTTAGCTTTCTTCAGCCTAGAGGAGCCCTTGTTGTGAATACCCAATGCAGTACACTAGATTGGAATAAGTGAAAGTGAATTACTGCTTCGCTGAAAGGAATCTTTGGGTCACTGGGTAGTGGGAAGGGACTAGGTGAATGAACAGGTGTTGCATCCTCTGTCATTTCATAGCAGGGATGCTGTGATGCGGGAGGGCATGATTAATGGGGATGGAAGAGCAGGGCAGGGAGTAATGAAGTCAGGTGGCAGAATCTAACTAAAGTCGGGAGTATAGTTTTTAGTTGTTTTAGTTTTAGAGATACAGCGTGGAAACAAACCCTTCGGCCCACTGAGTCTGCGCCGACCAGTGATCCCCGCACATTAACAATATCCTACACACACTAGGAACAATTTACATATACACCAAGCCAATAAACCTACAAACCCGTACGTCTTTGGAGTGGGGAGGACACTGAAGATCACGGAGAAAATAAAACGCGGGTCATGGGGAGAACGTACAAACTTCGTATAGACAGCACCCGTAGTTGGGTCTCTGGCACTCCAAGCGCTATAAGGCAGCAACTCTACCGCTGCGCCACCATGCCACCCTAGAAACAGCAAAATGCAGAGGGTCGATGGTGGAAGGTGAGGATCAGGGAAACTCTAACCTTACTCTGTTCTGGGGGAGAAACCTTCGAAAAAGATGAGGTGTGGCTAAGGGTAGTATAGGGGTAGGTGGGTGTATTGGGGAAGGAGGGGGAGATAACATGAGTGACGGAAAATAAGCAGGTGAATGCAATTGGAGGGAATACTCTGAGTGCCAGCATTAACTCAATAGGCCAAATGGACTCCTTCTGTGGTGTGAGGATAGTTTAGAGAAATATTAAATGGCACACATATTCAATTTATCCGCAGACAAATAGCCAACTATCATCTTTGTGAAATTAATTCTGCACAGTTTCAATAAAAGTACTTGTTGTCGTATCCACAAAGCAGTTTAGAAACAACTCTCAACATTGGTACGGGACCAATATATTACAAATCCTAGGCATTTGAGATGCAAGCAGAAAACACGGGAGAAGTGCGAAGGGATAAAAAAGCTAACATATCAGCTTTTATCAGTAGGTGGACAAAGGTTCTGGAGAAACGCAGCAGGTGCGGTGGCATCTATAGAGCTAAGGAAATAGGCAACGTTTCAGGCCTATTGGGGGGGGGGGGGAGGAAAGGAAGAGGAGGAGCCAGAGGGCTACGTGAGAGCTGAGAAGGGGAGGAGACAGTGAGGGCTAACTGAACTTGGAGAAGTCAATGTTCATGACGCTGGGGTATAACTACCCAAGCGAAATATGAGGTGCTGCTCCTCCAGTTTCCGGTGGTCCTCACTCTGGCCGTGGAGGGGTCCCAGGACAGAAAGGTCGGATTTGGAATGGGAAGGGGAGTTGAACTACTGAGCAACCGGGAGATCAGGTTGGTTATTGCGGACCGAGCGGAGTTGTTCAGCGAAACGATCGCCAAGCCTACGCTTGGTCTCGCCGATGTAGGTCAGCTGACATCTAGAGCAGCGGATGCAATAGATGAGGTTGGATGAGGTGCAGGTGAACCTTTGTCGCACCTGGAACGATTGCTTGTGTCCTTGAATGGAGTCAAGGGGGGGGGGGGGTAAAGCGACAAGTGTAGCATTTCTTGCGTTTGCAACGCTAAGTGCCCGGGGAGGAGGTGGGAAGGGTGGGAAGGGACAAATTGAACAAGGTGTTACGCAGGGAGCGGTGTATGCGAAAAGCAGACAGGGGGAGAGATGGGAAGATGTGGCGAGTGGTGGGGTCACGTTGAAGGTGGCGAAAATGATGGAGGACTATTTGTTGTATGTGGCGGCTGGTAGGGTGGAAGGTGAGGACTAGGGGGACTCTGCCCTTGATACGAGTGGGGGGATGGGGAGAGAGAGCAGTGTTACAGGGTATGGAAGAAACCCTGGTGAGAACCTCATCTATAGAAGGGGAGGGGAACCCCCGTTCCCTGAAGAATGAAGACATCTACGATGCCCTGGTGCGGAACACCTCATCCTGGGAGCAGATGTGGCGTAGACGGAGGAATTGGGAATAGGGGATGGAGTCCTTACAGGAAGCAGGGTGGGAAGAAGTGTAGTCTAGATAGCCATAGGAGTCAGTGGGTTTATAGTGGATGTCGGTCAGGAGTCTATCAACTGCGATGGAGATAGTGAGGTCAAGAAATGGTAGGGAAGTGTCGGAAATGGTCCGGGTGTATTTGAGTGCCGGATGGAAGTTAGTGGTGAAATAGATGAAGTCAGTGAGTTGTGTGTGGGTGCAGGAGGTTGCACCAATGCAGTCGTCGATGTAGCGGAGGTAGAGGTCAGGGATGGGGCCCTGGTAAGTCTCGAACAAGGATTGTTCGACGTACCCTACAAAAAGGCAGGCATAGCTAGGGCCCAGCTTTTATCTGAAAACAGGTTACACATAAAGCACCATGCAGGGAAAGGTGGGGGAGAGGAAGAAAGAACGACAGGGAAGGTGGAAGGCTGAGGAGATTAATGAGCTAAGAGAGGATGCTGAAAGCAGTGGACAAACTAAAAAAAACACACTAGAAGACCAATAGGAATGAAGGCATCTGCAACAAACTGCCCCAGTCTGGCAGCTCCTCACCAGTGTCAGCATGAATTTACAGGAGTACCAGTCTCTGGAGTGGGAGGTGAATCCATAAATATCTGACTCAGAGGTGAGAGACCTCCCATTGAGGCAAGGCTGGCGTTCACCACACACCCGGGGTGAAGTCAGTGGTGTGTTAAATAAAACTGTATGTAACACTGCTTAGTAGTCTGCTGTTTGGTTGGTAAGCAAAATGAATATAAATTCAGATTATGAAATAAATAACAACATGGCTTAACATGGCAAAGAAAAATGCGATCATAAGCCGATTTATATATTTTGCGATGCCAAATATAGTGCTTCCTAATATAGGGTGGCATGGTGGCACAGCGGTAGAGTTGCTGCCTTACAGCTCCAGAGACCCGGCATCGATCCTGACTACGAGTGCTTGTCTGTGCGGAGTTTGGCTGTTCTGACCGTGACCAGCGTGGGCTTTCTCCTGGTACACCGGTTTCCTTTAAGTATAATTATAAATTGTACCTCGTGTGTGTAGGATGCTGTAAGTATGCAGGGATCACTGGTCGACGCGGACTCAGTGGGCAGAAGGTTCTGTTTTACGCGCTGTATCTCCTAATTAAATTAAACTAAATCTGCTCATATGTAAAGAATTGAATGCAACATTGTAAACATCACTTTCAACTACAGTGATGTGACTGCTCTTAATATCAAATTGGCATTTAAGTGAGTGTGGTACCAAATCAAGTCAAGATAAGTCAAATCAAGTTGGGTTTATTGTCATGTGCATAAGTAGATGAAGTATGGCTTCAATGAAAATCTTGCTTTGAGCAGCATCACATGCATATTGATTCAGACAACAAAAAAACATAAATTATACTTAAATTATATAGAAAATACAGCTAATGCCTACAAGATAGTGAAAAAATTGCACAAAAAAACAAGGCAATAGTGCAAAAAACATAATTTTACTTCGGAGTCACGTGAGTGACTTCGTGAAGACCCCGCCAGGCACGCATGCGCGACATATCGTCGACCGCATGCGAGCGACAGGCAGGGAGGAGCGTTGCTCCTCTACTGCTGGGACCTGCAGGTAAGTAAAACACTAACCTGCGGTCTTTTTCTTCTAGGTGGCCCTGTCGCAGGGTCTCGCAGCCGCCTCGGATCTGACTGCTGCGGCAGTCAGCGGCGGCTCCGATAGTTGGAGTCGGGAAGCCCGTTGACCCAGGAGGGTCCGGGCTCATACACTCGCCGGCGGAGGACGGCAGGGGCAGCCCGACTCCACACCGCAGCCCGCAGGGGACGCCGCGTGCTGGCGGCACGCAAAGGAGGGGGCTTGCCGGCTCGCCGTCAAAAGTTCGCGACGGCAGCGCGGCAGCCCCGACTCTACACCACAGCCCGCGGGGAACACCGCGGGTTGGCGGTGTACATGTAGGAGTGGGGCTTGCAGGCTCGCCGTTCAAAGTAGGAACGGTAGAGCGGCAGCCCCGACTCTACACTGCAGCCGCGGGGGATACTGCGGGCTGGCGGTGTGCATGCAGGAGTCGGGCTTGCAGGCTCGCCGTCAGAAGTTTCAACGGCGGAGCGGCAGCCCCGACTCTACACCACAGCCCGCGGGGGTGATACTGCGGGCTGGCGGTGTGCATGTGGTGTAGGGCTTGCTGTGCTTGCCATGGGCAGCAGCCCGACTCTACACCGCAGCCTGCAGGGGTTCTGCGGGTTGCTGGCATTCAGGGAGAAGCAGGCTTGCAAGCAAAGGCAGCCTGACTCCACACTGCAACTGCAGGGATTCTGTGGCCTGGCTACATTAAAGTGCCCTGCTACTCTAGGGTATGCATTGTCTTCAAGAAGTTCAGACTGCAACATATAAAAGTTATTAAAGCATGAGAGGCTGGTCACCATACTTCTTAAAGACCCTCAGGTAAGATACTAACTTTGAATAGCTAAGCGTCTGTATTCGAGTTTGCTTACAGAGGGATGGAGACCAGAATGAAGGCTGCGAAGCAGGTCTCCAAGGGCCGTGCGACTTCAGATGGGAGTCAGCGGCCACCATTCCAGAAGAACGCGGAGGTCGGGGAGCCCTGCGCAGCCAGGACCCGTCTCTCCACCACGGCTGACCATGGGGCCGCAAAATGGTGGAGCACCGCGTGGGAGCAGGGTGGGCAAGACCTGGACTCCCTACCACTCTCACCTATGCATAGTGACTGTGGGGCAAAGGTGCGTAAACATGTGACCCGCTCGGCGGCTCGTTTTGTCTCTCCTACTATGCAGGTATCAGAGATGGGGAGAGCTGCGCACAGGTCATGCCCCGCTGCAGTGGGAGGCATCAACATACCGCC
The DNA here is from genome assembly GCA_963514005.1 of Raja brachyura. Next base: position 18,141,371 of record OY740798.1, on the reverse strand, counting down.
GGGGGTAACCTGCTAGACTGCAGGCCGGTGATGGACCTGCTGGAAATCGGGGAGCCCTGCAGGAGCAGGAGGTACCGGTGTCCACCGGAACAGGCTGCCGGAGCGCAGACCGGTGGCAGCAGTTTACGGCTAGGCAACCCCATTGCTACGGGTAAAGCCGGCTATGCGCCCTCATGGACCCGTGTGGTTAAGGGTGACGGCAAGCCTGCACGGACAGCGGAGCCGGCATTGGGGACCGGTACCGATCCTTCCCTCTGCCTTCCCACCAGGCAGAGGTGCCGCTTAGGTCCAAACGACGGCGGACTAGCGGTATGTCCGTGCAGGAGTCGTACAGCCTGCGGGAGCAGGAGGTACCGGCACTGCACCGGAACAGGCTGCCGGAGCGCAGACCGGTGGCAGCAGAATACGGTTAGGCAATCCCGTTGCTGCGGGTAAAGCCAGCCAAGCGCCGTCACAGACCCCTGGGGGTGAGGGTGACGGTGTGCCTGCACGGACCACGGAGCCGGTATTGGGGACCGGTTCCGACTCCTTTCCTCTGCCTGCTCGTCAGGTAGAGAGGCCGCTAAGGTCCGAGGGATGCCGGGCTAGCGGGTTGTCCGTGCGGAAGTCGTTCAGCCCCGCAGGAGCGGGTGCTGACGAGTACCTGTCAGCCACTTCGTTGAGGTGTGACCTACTGGCAGAAGCCCCAGCGACTCATCAGGGCCTGGGGAAGTCGACCTGTTGTCCGTGTGTAGCGGCAGCGGTCGCATGGCTAGGATGGAGCTAATGGTGGAGCAACTATATCAGCAGGACCTGGGTCGGCAAGAGCAGGAGTCTCAGCGGTCTGGGAGTTCGGATCATGACCACCACCTTCAATCTCACCTTCGTCCATCGGGAGTGCTAGCATTCAACAGATGGCCGATTTGACAAAGCAGCGGCAGCAGAAGAGCCCACTGCTCTCGATCCAGAAGAAGAAGTTGGAGGTGTCGAAAATCCGAAACCTGTTTTCAGGGGTACCGCTGCACTCTACATTGGCAGTAAGTATTAATTCTTGACGACACACCAGTTCCTAGACCAGGTGCTTTCAGAAACCATGGAGAAGTACAAGGATCCTGGAAACTGTGTTACCCTGAACGTCCCGAGGGTCGACTCAGCCATCTGAGGGAACATCATTTCCAATGCGAGGGAACAAGAGATGAAGAGGCAGAAAATTCTGAAGCTATTGGCGTCGGGCATCACGGCGCTCATCAGGACCCTCGATGGGGCAGGTGCATCCGCAGAGCAGCAGGATGCTCTAGCCCTCCTGTGTAGCACACTTCGGGAAACTGTTTTAGTCAGAGCTCCATCCGGCCCGACATTAACCCTGAATTCGCTGGGTTGGGTCGTACCTCCACCACACCTCCAAGACAGCTGTTTGGGGAGGACCTGCCCAAGCAGGTCAAAGACGAGGCCATCAAGAACACATCTGCACCAGCTCCCCAACAGCAGAAGCCTTGTTAGGGCAGAGCCAGCATAGACTACCTCACCACACACCAGCTGCAGGAACAAGGATTTACCGAGGCGATCGAGCAGCACCCAGCAAAGAAGGAATACTAGAAACCAGAACGTCAGGCTCGCCGGTAACCATGGAGGTAAGGGGGCCTGGTTCTCTTGGAAGTGCTGCATGCATAACCTCACAAGTAGGAGGGAGGTACATACATTCTGCGGCTCTGTTTGTCACTATCCAGGGAACAGAGCTATAGCCATAATAGATGCATGTAACAGCCTTGCTTGCGCCAGGGAACTGACTTTCGACATGCTGCTAAGCTATGGGTAAATTGGAGCTACATTCCAGCCACATAATTGGGTCGTTACGCTATCAAAGCTTGGGTGAATAAGCAAAATCTCGGCATGTATAGCGAATGCTGGACAATTACGAGCTTAAGCAGCTGCCAATCCAAGCATAATTGAGGTACAACGGTGGATTAGCAATGGTTGTGATTGTTAAATCCCATCATTACATCAAACCTAGTAGTGGCGTTACAAACCGACGCAAGCGCCGAGGGCTGGGGAACTACTGACACCATTCCAGGTGGGGCGGTAAATGGGATTGCATGAGTCTACTTTCTTCAATCACAAGGTATAAACTGTTTAGAAATGCTGGGAGCATGTCCAGGGCTGCGCGTTAATGCACTAATCTGCAGCATACGTATGTTCGTCTTCAAAATAATACCACTGAGGAGGCATATTAAACCTTATGGGTGGCGTCAAGTTAATATCTTGGGATGAATTGGAAACATTAATTTGGCTCTGGTGGATTGAAAGAAATTTGAGTTCAGCTATGTACCTTCTGGATAAGCTCAATATAGTGGCGGACACCAGGTCACAAGTATTAATAACGACATCAAGTAGATTGAACCTCCAAATATCTGCTAAAATTATAGCCTAATATGGAATACCAGATTTCGACCTCTTTGCGTCCAGGTTGAGCCATTGGATACCAACATATGTCTTGAGAACTAGATCCTGGGGCAGTGGCGATGGACGCGTTTTCGCTACGTTGGGGGGAAATGCGGGGTTTCTATGTTTTCCCCATTCTGCTTCATCAGACAGGTGCTGCAGGATACGCAACCAGGCTCTGCAACATAAAGGACCATGGATGTCAAACAGCATCGTGCAGAGAGAGTCCAGTAGGAAGCAGTACCTCGCCTACATAAGGATATGGGAGGTTTCTGTAGTCGGACCTAGACCATCTACATATCTGCTATACTCTCCAAGGTGCTGGAATACTCATGGGTCGTCATTATGACGAGTCCCTCAGTTACAGTGCTATATACAGTGCCAGGAGTGCATTGTCGTCCTATCGCTAGATTGGACTGGGATGAGGTAGTGTTGACCCTCCTCAGGAGCTGGTCGCCTATGATGGACTTACTCACCTTCAAAGTGCTTATGATAATGGCACTGAACACAGCTCAACAGGTCATGACTTTACAGGAATTAAACCTGGATAGAATGATCGGACCATAATAAGGTAACTTCTTTATAGAAGAATTACTTACACTACACAGACCTGGGACTACACGTCTGCAAATGGGCATCAGATGTATGGAGACAGGTCTGTTTCAGCCATGGTAACCCACGTCACAGGGTGATTGTGCAGACTATCTCCAGATGACACGAGGTGGTATTCGGTGCAGCAGGTAAGACACTAATATTTTAAATGTCATTCTATCAGGGCTGCATCCACATCAGTGGCAAAGACTATGGCGGTGTTCATGGATTTTGGCCTCGCAATAGCGAGCTGGGCCAGTGAATCTACACTTCAGCGGTTTTATAACTGATTTATAACCGCTCCCGCAACGTTGGCGGATTCAGTTTTAAGTGCTGTTCCCTAAATGTTTTTCCCTGAGTTCAGGGGGTTATTGTTGTATTAACAAATGTTATTATTTTTTCAGCTTGTTCAAGTCTGAAATACGTTAACATACTTCCTCCATCAGAATTACGGCAGTGTGTGAGCATGGGCGTGGTCCAGGGCATGTAATCACAGAGCTTTGAAATCTTCACGAAGTCACTCACGTGACTCCGAAGTAAAATAGTAAGATTAAACAAGAACTTACCAGTTTGAAGTTTGATCTTTATTTTATGAGGAGTTGCGATGAGGGATTTCGTGCCCTCCGCTCCCAACCCTCTATTATATATTCAACTGGTATGGTCAAGTTTTAATCTTACTATCTTCGGTTTGTGATCTGTGATTCCACACCGCTGCTTTGAAGAATGTCGCGCATGCGTGCCTGGCGGGGTCTTCACGAAATCCCTCATCGCAACTCCTCATAAAATAAAGATCAAACTTCAAACTGGTAAGTTCTTGTTTAATCTTACTATTTTAAAAACAGTTCATGGTGGTGCAAGAGCTAGTCCACAGTGTTCCATTGCTCAGGTAATATTAGGGGTGTGTGAATTTGTTCAAGAACTTGACGGTTGTGGTAATATAGTTGCTCCTGAATCAGGTGGTGTTGGACTCCAGGCTTGTGTATCTTGTGCTGGATGGTAGCAGAGAGAAGAGAGCATGGTGGAGATATGATAGATGCCGCCTTCTTGAGGCAGCACCTCACCTAGATGCTTTCACTGATGACAAGGCTTGTGGCCACGATGGACTGAGCTGAGTCCACCACCCTCTGCAGTCTCCCCTGTCCCTGTGTGTCAGAAGTGCCACACCAAGCCATGGTGCAACCAGTCAGGATACTTTCTATTATTCATCTGTAGAAGCTTACCACAGTATTCAGTAACATGCCAAAACTTTAAAGTTCTAAGAATGTAAAGGCACTGGCATGTCTTCTTCATGATTACATCTATGTACTGAACCCGGGAAAGGTCATCGACGATGACAAAGCCCAGGAACTGAAGCTGCTAACTCTCTCTGATGCACCAATGAAAACGAGCACTTTGGCTCCCACAATGAAGCTTAAGTGTTTGCTAGTGGAATTTAATTTAATTTCAAAAATATATGTTATTCTGAATAAAAAATAGATACAAACAAAAACTGTGCAAAATCTCTTGAAACTTTACAATGTTTAGATGTTCAATAGTGTCATATCTTGCCACTCACGTGCCTCCCTTTCAAGATATACCTACCGTTGTTTGAGGGATGTCCCCACCAGACTCTGCCCCTCAATGTCCAGCAGTGGAAGGACACTAGACTGTGGTCCTCCCTCATTGTGTTGGCTGCACCAAGCCTCAGCGCATTCCTAAGCACTTACTCCTGCGGTCTGGAATGCAACAGTCAGCAACATTCCCTGACTAAACACCTCACTTGGAGTTAGCTGTTGGGGATCAATCTACTCAACCCAATAATATCACTTCAGTAGTTCCTTAGGTCCAACCATCTTAGGCTTAGGCTTAGGTTTATTATTGTTAGGTTAATTGAACAGCTCCCTAGCTCAGGGAAGGACTGTCCAAATGCTTAATAATAGAGTAGTTGAAACTATTTCAAATACTGCTGGTGTGTGCGTTCAAGCTTCTGTATCTTCTGCCCGTTGAGAGCACGGAGAAGTAAGTGGTTCAAGACTTTTGATTACGTTGGCTGCTTTTCCAAGGTAGTATGAAGTGTAGATGGAGTCAATGGTAGGGAGTCTGGTCTCTGTGATTGACTGGGCTACATCCACAACTTTGCAATGTCTTGGGCAGAGCTGTCCCCAAACCTGGTTGTGATGCAAATCAACATTATGTTTTCTTAGTGAATGATCATTGCATCATGATCACTGTAATATTCAAGATGATTGGATGATGAAAAAATGAAAGGAAATCGGAATCACACTGTTGAGAAGTTATAGGATAAGGTCTCCTCTTGCTCCTCTGCCTTAGGTTCTTGAAAAAATTGTAGCTTTTTACATTTTATTTGAAAAAACCATTGACCATTTAGTGAGGATAAAAATCTTGAACATTTTGTGCCGTCCAAATGTAACCGCCTGGTGAAACAGGAGAGCTGAAATGGGATTGGTGATGGGGAAGGAAGTCTTGAGCAGATTTTGTTATGTTGCAAGTCTCACTAAGTTTAATGGGCATCCGAGGTCAAGAACATAATTGTACTTCAATGGGAAATGAGACAAATCATCACTTTTTTTTGTGTAATGGTGTGAGAGTTTATAGGTAAGATTCAGGGGCATGAAATTAGTATTTCTTACCCCAGGCCACATGTTAGCGAGGCATAGATTCTGTTCAAAGTCCACGAGCATAGTTTGGGATAGAAAAACAAAAAATACATCTATCTACACATAACTAAAACTCTGATCTTCTGCTCTTCCGGTTTGCACGGTTTTTCTATTTGTGTAAAAACGGTACATGATAGCCCTACGATATTTTGCCTGCTTACTCACCATTCTCATGTGCTGCAAGTGCAACAAGTTTCGTTATGATTGCTGGTAGTTTGGAAACGTTATTAAGTTTTAAAAATCGTAAAAACTCCGCATGCACAGATTGCTGTCAGTCATGACCACACAGTTTGGTCTCCTCTCCTGTCAGTCAGCAAGGGGAGTCGCCGGGACCATCCTGGCACCATCGCCGCACTGACTGGCCGCGTCCACTGTCAAATCAATCGGCTGGATGTCGCCATGGTGAAGGAGTGGCTGCAGCGCCGGCTCCCGACGCGCTGTGGCTGCGCAGTACCTAGTGGGGAGGGGTTGCCGTGGGCAAGCCTGGGCTGGAACCAAGGACAAGCCTGGTGTGGGGTCAGGGTCAAGTCAGGGCCTGGACTAGAGCCTAGGCGGGGGCCAAGCTGAGAGCTGGAGTTGTGCCCAACCCCGGGGCCTGTGTCAAGGCTGTGGCTGAGCCTGGGGATGGAGTCGGGGCCGAGCCCAGAGTTAGAGCCTAGGCCGCAGTCGTGCCAGGTCTGGAGTTATGCCCGACCCCGAGCCCTGGCCCCTCGTCCATGACTTTTTGATGGACTGGCTGCACAGCGTCCGCTAGGGCATGGTGTCCCAGCGCCTCGGGGGCCGTCCGGCCGCAGCCATTCTGAAGCACAGCCTCCGCTTCATGCTCTGCGGGCAGCTCTGGCGTGGTCGCCCGCCACTCTCACCCTGCCCCCGGCACAGCGAGCCCGGCTCCGTCGAGACCCAGTTCCGCGACTGCTGGCCGCCTACAACCAGGGCTGGGCCGAGTGCGAGAACCAGGCGGAGTTCCAGGCCCTGGCGCTGCTCTACGAACTGGGTAGGTGCTGGGGCAGGGAATGGGGGTGAGGGGAGGAGGATAAGGGAAATGGGGAGGAGGGAGATTGGGTGGGGAGTGGGGTGGTAGAGAGAGATGGGGTGGGGAGTGCGATGGTAGAGGGAGATGCGTGGTGTGGAGGTGGGAGATGGGGAGGGGTGGAGGAGGGACGTGGGGTGGAGATTGGGAGAGGGAGAGGGAGATGAGGGGGGTGGAGGAGAGAGATGGGGGTGGAGGAGAGATGGGGAATATTGGAAAATTGCGTTGGGGGAACGGGGTGCATTGGGAGAATGGATGAGTGGTGGAATATTGCGTTGGGGAATGGGTTGTGTTGGGGGACCAGGCCTCCCGTGTGACAGGGATCCAACGTGTCCCATTTAGTCTAGTTTTGAATAAAAGCCTCAATAAATACTTAAAGGTAACCATGCCTCCTGCCAACATGATTTGACCCCTTTCTGAAAGAGGGTGCATAAGAATCAGATTTGAGTCTCAATTAGCACTTTGAAGTTATAAATCTCACCTTCCACGAGTTAATTCTCTACTCATCTTGCAGGGTGGCAAAGTGGCGCTCCAGTAAAGTTGTTGTCTAATGGCGCCAGGGACCCGTGTTCCATCCTGATAGGGGTGCTGTCTGTGTGGAGTTTGTATGTACTCCCTGTGACCCCTTGGGTTTTCTCCAGGTGTTTCAGTTTCCTCCCACATTCCAAAGACGTGCTGGTTAATTGAATTAAAATTGTTCATATGTGTGATGATAGGACTAGTCTATGAGTGACCACTAATCTGTGTAGACTCAATGGGCCGAAGGACCTGTTTCCACCCTGAATCTCCAAACTAAACTCTCCCTTCAAGTACAAATTGCTTCAAACTGTTCGAATTAAACCTTCTTAATCACATCTTTTTTTTTTTAACTAGCTCAATTCACATGAATTTCTATCTTATAATGTAATTCGACACACTGTGTATAGATAGCTTATGTTGGGATCAAGCCGGTTTCTTAAATAAACAGAATGTGTTTTTTTTTAATTGGGAGACTGGGGGTGGCTTGTTAAAGTTGTCAGTCTGTGTGTGAGCGTGTATGCTGGGGAGGGGGCTTAATGCATGTATTTCCAATATACCAGCCTCTTCCCTGACAGCATCATTATATTTAATTAGTCTGACTTCAGACAGAGGAAAGCCACAGACCCAAAAAGAGCAGGAGCCTGGATTAAAAGGCAAACATGTTTTCCAATTACATTGTTAAAGTCACTGAGAAGTAGAAATAATTTTATTTTGGTTCTGTACCTTCATACCAAATGAAACAAAACAATGGAATGCATTAAATCAGCGCCACTATCCTGTGTTGCTTGTGCTGATGCACAAATAGAGCTTACATTTGATCTTGGATGCCTTTTGTGTACAGATTCATGCAGAGATGCCCGCTGACTGGTTGAGTTACTCCAGCATTTGTGTCTATCTAAAAATATAATTTGTTGGTTTTGATAATTTTCAGTACTCCTGAAACCACCAGCGATGAGCCAGAAAGACATGTGTGGCTATCAGTCTTAGGCTTGTAAATTTGCGTTTCTCACTCTTGTCATGATTTGGACCACTGGACCCATTGCCAGCTGTAACTCAATTGACACACTTTTGCCTCCGAGTCAAAAGATTAGGTTAAAAGAATCGAAAGAGTCTTGATTAGTATGGGTGTCAGGGGTTATAGGGGGAAGGGAGGAGAATGGGGTTGAGAGGGAAAGATGGATCAGCCATGATTGAATGGCAGAGTAGACTTGATAGGCTGAATGGCCTAATTCTGCTTCTATAACTTATGAACTTATGAAGATTGTGAATTTCTTCAGATGGGATATAAAATGGCCAGTCTGAAGGCTGTTGAGCACACCTTATTGCACATGAAACATAAAAGTGATATCTGCCATGGTAGGTGGACATAAAGGACCCGAGCAATCTTTCAAAGAGGTGCTGAGGAGGTATCTATAATCACTCAGTTAATATCACTAAGACTCCAGCTGCTGCATCTCTTTACTCACCACAGAGATATGACTTTAAAAATGATTCAATTGGCTGTAAAACTTGAGATATCGTGAAGTAATGACTGGTATGAAGGGCTTTAGTCTTAGTTTTTTAACACAAATTGTGACCCAGTAATTGCGGCACGGTGGCACAGTGGTAGAGTTGCTGCCTTACAGTGTCAGCGACCCGGGTTCGATCCTGACTATGGGTGCTGTCTGTACCGAATTTGTACTTTCTCCCGCTGACCTGCGTGGGTTTTCTCCGGGAGCTCCGGTTTCCTCCCACACTCAAAAGACAAACTGGTCTGTAGGTTAATTGGCTTGGTGTAATTGTAAATTGTCGCAGGGTAGACACAAACTGCTGGAGTAACTCAGCGGGACAGGCAGCATCTCTAGAGGAAAGAAATGGGTGTCGTTTCGAGTCGAGATCCTTCTTCAGTCTGAAGAAGGGTCTCGACCTGAAACATTACCCATTCTGTCTCTCCAGAGATGCTGCTTGTACCGCTGAGACTCCAGCATTTTGTGTTTACCTTCGATTTAAACCAGCATTTGCAGTTCCTTTCTACACTGTAAATTGTCGCTAGTGTGTGCAGCATAGTATCAGTTGCAGTGATCGCTGGGTGACGCAAACTCAGTGGGCCGAAGGGCCTGTTTCCGCACTGTATCTCCAAACTAAACTAAATTAAACTAAGCTACATACCTCTTAGTTTGGTCCTGAGCGAGGTTGGAAATGTAATTTCACAGTTTCCAGAAGCTGGTCATGCACCAGATGACAGGGCTCTAGATAAGAACTCCCTCTGCATTTATTGCTGTGAAATAGTTCCTGCTGCCAGATATCTGCTCAGTCTACAATTGCACACTTCTTCCTCAGAGTGCCCCCAATCCAACCTTTCAACATGATTCACACCCAATATTCTGCACAGATTACTACTGTTTCTGGTGTTAGTGTTGCGTGGCATCTCAGGAGATGACGCACGGTTTGCTCCTTCTGATATACATAATAGTTGATTACACTGAGAATCTGCATATGTCAAGTCCTATTCTCAATCTGTTCACCCTCTGCCTAGTGTGCTGACACCAACCATTGCTCAGTTTTTCAGATTTGCTGTTAGAAATGGGTTGCTATGAAATACATTCCTGGTTGCTAACACTAAATAGCGCAGCGCAATGCAATTTGTCTCCAGAATACAGTTCCATTGATTGGAACTGGATTACTCTATAGCATACATAACATTACTAGTCTGAAGAAGGGTCTCGACCCAAAACATCATCCATTCCTTCTCTCCAGAAATGCTGCCTGTCCCGCTGAGGTACTCCAGCATTTTGTGTCTGTCTTTGGCGTAACCCACCCGCTGCAATTCTTTCCTTGACCCGATGCCAAGTTAAACTCCTCTCATCAGTGTGTGCATGAACCACGTCCCTTTATTCCCTGCACTTCCATGTGCCTGTCTAAAAGCCTCTTAAATGCCACTATTGTATCTGCCTCCACCACCACCTCTGGCAATGTGTTCCAGGCCCCAGTTCTCTCTGTGTAAAAAACTTGCACTGCACATCTCCATTTCCCCTCTCAATAGAAACTGAAAATGTGTTGCAATGGATTGCTGGGCAGACCATGGTTCTACGCAACAGACCATGGTGCTGTGCCATCCCTCGCCTCGCTACAGAGCTGATAAACACGCTCCCAAGAGGCAAATCACCCAACCCTGCTCATACCCGACAGTCGGAGAGGAAGGTGAAAAGACAACAATGGCCGACAGCATGTCTATGGAGCCAGTCAACCACAAATATTTTGTCAAAAAGGCGGCGCAGGGAAACAAAGGTGCCAATAAATGGATTGGGGTCTTACCTATGAGGACTGAGTTGGGTGAGTTGAGGGATGACATTTTGTGGGGATTGAGGAGTCGGTTGAGTGGGCCGCTGGAGGATTATCTGACGCGGCCTGCAGTGGCACTGATCAGTGGAGCAACGATGGAGGACACCTCCAACTTCACTTGGGCACTGCCACCGCCACTTTGCGGCCAAGTCAAGAAGTCTACATTTGTAACAACTTAGGGGCCTGTCCCACTTTCGCGACCTTTATAGGCAACTGCCGGCACCCGTGATAGGTCGCTGAAATTTTCAACATGTTGAAAATTCAGCGGCGACCAGAAAGACGCTACGACTCTTTGGAGACCTCTCACGACAATAGGAGACCTCACACAACCATGGAGGCGACCCCTAGCGACATGTTACCGGTGACCTCTCACGACCATAGGAGACCTCTCATGACAATACAGCCTGTATGGTTGTGAGAGGTCTCCTATGGCCGTGAGAGGTCTCCAAAGAGTCGTGGCGTCTTTATGGTCGCTGCTGAATGTTCAATATGTTGAAAATTTCGGCGACCTATCATGGGTGCCGGCAGTCGCCTGTAAAGGTTGCGAAAGTGGGACAGGCCCTTAAGGTCAACACAAAATGCTGGAGTAACACAGCGGGTCAGACAGTATTTCTGAAGAAAAGGAATAGATGACGTTTCGGGTTGAGACCCTTCTTTCTTGAAAAATGGTGCCAAAACACAGCGACTCTCGTATCACATCTCCGATACACTTCAGATGCACTTGTACCTAACCAAGATTGTGCTTATGTATAGCAATAGTTTACTGTATGCAAAAAAGTAATTTCACTGTACCTCGGTATATGCGACAATATCATACCATTGAACCATTTTACCCGTTAGAGGAAAGGTTTGTCTGGATTTCCCTTTGGATCAACAGCTATAAACAATACGTCTTATATTCAAAGAAATTGTGGCAAATGTTCTTTGGGAAAACTAGATTCCTTGTGTTGAAGGACAGATTATATAGGTAGGCCACATGGCTCTCAGAATTCTTATGACAGAATAACTTCCATTTCCATATTTACCTTAATCAAAAATTTATCTTAATCAAAATCCAGAGCATATGGAGATTTGGTGTTCTGTTATCCGAAACACTAGAGATTGCTGTAGGAAGGAACTGCAGATGCTGGATTACGGCAAAGATAGACACAAAATACTGGAGTAACTCAGTGGGACAGGCAGCATCTCTGGAAGGAATGGGTTGAATTTTGGGTCGAGACCCTTCTTCTGAATGGTCTTCATCATAGAAATGGTATTCATTAATAAAGGTCTGAATAAGGGTCTCGACCCAAAATGATAACCCATTCCATCTATCCAGAGATGCTGCCAGTCCGATTGAGTTACTCCAGCATTTGGTATCTACACTATAAACCAGCAACTGCAGTTCCTTCCTACAGCAATCCTTAGTGTCTCAGATAACAGAACATCAAATTTCCATATGCTCTGGATTTTGATTAAGATAAATTTTGATTAAGATAAATAAGGAAATGGAATGAATGAAGTTTGAATCACATGTACTTTTCAAGGAATTTGCTTCGACGAATTTGCATCACAGAAATGGTATTCATTAATGAATATTAGCAAAAAGATTATTAAAAAATGATTTATTTAATTGATTGTTGATTGAGTTTTAATCTACTGTAGGCCCATCTTGTAAACGTGTCATTTAAAGTATAAAATTCATGTTGCCTTTATTTTGGTGAGTGGGCGGGCGCGACTCACGTTGCAGCGGCCCCTACAGCCTGTCTGTCTTTTTTTTTATTTTTTGTCTAGTTAAATGTAGTTGTTCGTGTTTTTTTTTGTATTGTTTGTAACTGTGTATATGTGGGGGGTGGGGGGGGGAGGGAAGAGGGGGAAACTTTTAAATCTCTTCCCTGCACGGGAGACCCGACTTTTTCCCTGTCGGGTCTCCGTTGTTGTTGGGGCCTAGCACCGTGGAGCGGCCTCCGACCGGGACGACCTGGGTGCTCCATTCACGGAGCTGCGGACTCACCGTCATGGGGCTGGCTGGCCTCGGAGCGTGGGGAGCGGTGGTGGCTCGCCGCTGCGGCCCGTCTCTGGAGCTTCAGCTCCAGCTGCAGACCGGTGGACTATCGGGGGCTCGCGGGTCCGGGTGGGAGACCGCTCTCCGGAGCTCCCGCAACACAACATCTCCAGCTCGTGTTGCGGGGTTGGAGCGACCTGGAGCGGGGCCGTACATCGCCCGGCGCGGCTTTAATGGCCGCGGGACATTCCAGCGCCCGCCGGGGGCTCCAACTGTGACCTTTGGGCCTAGAGCGGGGCCGAACATCGCCCGGCGCTACCTCAAAGGCCGTGGGACTTAACACCGCCCGCCTGCAGCTTCGACCTCGGGAGAGAGATGGTGCGGGGGAGAGAGAAGACTTTGCCTTCCATCACAGTGAGGATGAGATTCACTGTGATGGATGTTTGTGTGGATTGAATTGTCTGTGTATTTTTTTTTTATGATTTATGTATGGCATGTAGAAACGGAGTTTCGTTCGAGCCTCTCTGAGGTTCGAATGACAAATAATAAAATCAAATCAAATCAAATCAAATCTTAAATGAACCATACACGCAAACAGATTTTTGTAAGATAAAGACTGACCTTGTGAGTTGATGAAAGTAATCGTCATTAACACAGCATCTGAATAATCCCTCTACCCTCTAGTAAACTATTGAAACTTCACTCTGCAGACTAAGCCCATGGGAATTATTTATCCAGAGAATAATTTGATCTCTGATTCTCAAGTGGGTATTGCCCCACCACACAGACACAGAGTTGAAGAAAACAAAATTGCTCTAATTTAATGGAAAGTAGATAAGTACATGAAGGAGAAAGAGACAGGTTATAAAGTCAGAGTCATACAGCGTGGAAACAGGCACTTTGGCCCAACTTGCCCACACTGGCCAACATGTCCCAGCTACACTCGTCCCACCTGCCTGCATTTGGCCAATATCCCTACAAACCTGCCCTATCCATGTACCTGTTTAATTGTTTCTTAAACGTTGGTATGGTCCCTGCCTCCTCCTACCTCCTCTGGTAGCTCGTTCCAGACCACCCTCTATCAAACCAACCGATCTATTAAATCTTTTCCCCTTCACCTTAAACTTATGTCCTCTGGTCATCGATTACCCTATTCTGGGCAAGGGACTCTGTGCATCTACCCAATCTACTGTGATTCTTATTATGTAAAAATGTTTAAATAAGTAGGAATGGGTAAAGGTGTGTGTGTAGTATAAATATTGCACAGGCCAGTTGGGATAAATGGTTTCATTTTGTGTTGTGAGTTCAACATAATTCTAGGTAAAATATTTCAGGGCTGAAGTAATAATATCTCCGATTGGAATCACATTCACATATTTAGTAAAACCAGGAATAAAATTGTTCATTACCAGGCATAACTTTGCACATCATTAGACAAAACAAGATTTTAACAAGACTTACAAGACTATTATTAAATTCAGAGACACATCTACAGTAGCACAGTATCCTGTGATCTAAGTGGTTATGCTAAGTTCTATTTATGCTGTTAAGCAGAGGTTTCTTAAGAGGAAAACCATTCTTCTCATTTCATCAGTATCAATTCTCTGAAGGTTCAGGCTGTTCCTAATAACTCTTTTCCCGCCTGGATTTTCCTGTGATGTTTTTAATTTATATTTATTTTCAATTATTTACTCAAATCCTTCATTAAAGGCTGAAAGGCACCTTGCTTTAACTATCAGTTCTGGTGAGAAATTCCATGTCCTAATAATGGCCATAATATAAATAGTTGCGACTCATCTCTTCTTTCAATTTGATCTTGAAATTTAAACCTTTTATTAGACATTAGACTTCAGACTTGAGAAATACAGTGCGGAAACATCGAAACATAGAAATTAGGTGCAGGAGTAGGCCATTCGGCCCTTCACCGCCATTCAATATGATCATGGCTGATCATCCAACTCAGTATCCCGTACCTGCCTTCTCTCCATACCCTCTGATCCCCTTAGCCACAAGGGCCACATCTAACTCCCTCTTAAATATAGCCAATGAACTGGCCTCACCTACCCTCTGTGGCAGAGTTCCAGAGACCCACCACTCTCTGTGTGAAAAAAGTCCTTCTCATCTTGGTCCTAAAGGATTTCCCCCTTATCCTTAAGCTGTGACCCCTTGTACTGGACCTCCCCAACATCGGGAACAATCTTCCTACATCTAGCCTGTCCAACCCCTTAAGGATTTTGTGAGTTTCTATAAGATCGCCTCTCAATCTCCTAAATTCTAGAGAGTATAAACCGAATCTATGCAGTCTTTGTTCATAAGACAGTCCTGACATCCCAGGAATCAGTCTGGTGAACCTTCGCTGCACTCCCTCTATGGCAATAATGTCCTTCCTCAGATTTGGAGACCAGAACTGTACGCAATACTCCAGGTGTGGCCTCACCAAGACCCTATACAACTGAAGTAGAACCTCCCTGCTCCTATACTCAAATCCATTTGCTATGAAAGCTAACATACCATTCGCTTTCTTCACTGCCTGCTACACCTGCATGCCTACTTTCAATGACTGGTGTACCATGACACACAGGTCGCGCTGCATCTCCCTTTTTCCTAATCATCCTCCATTTAGATAATAGTCTGTTTTCCTATTTTTGCCACCAAAGTGGATAACCTCACATTTATCCACATTATACTGCATCTGCCAAACATTTGCCCACTCACCCAGCCTATCCAAGTCACCTTGCAGTCTCCTAGAATCCTCCTGACAGCTAACACTGCTCCCCAGCTTAGTGTCATCCGCACACTTGGAGATAATGCCTTCAATTCCCTCATCCAGATCATTACTGTATATTGAAAATAGCTGGGGTCCCAGCACTGAGCCTTGCGGTACCCCACTAGTCACTGCCTGCCATTGTGAAAACGACCTGTTTACTCCTACTCTTTGCTTCCTGTTTGCCAGCCAGTTCTCTATCCACATCAATACTGAACCCTCAATGCCGTGTGCTTTAAGTTTATATACTAATCTCTTATGTGGGACCTTGTCGAAAGCTTTCTGAAAGTCCAGATACACCACATCCACTGGTTCTCCCCTATCCACGCTACTAGTTATATCCTCGAAAAATTCCACAAGATTCGTTAGACATGATTTACGTTTCGTAAATCCATGCTGACTTTGTCCAATGATTTCACCACTTTCCAAATGTGCTGCAATCCCATCTTTAATAACTGACTCTAGCAGTTTCCCCACTATCGATGTTAGACTAACTGGTCTGTAATTCCCCGTATTCTCTCTCCCCCCCCTTTGTTAAAAAGAGGGGTTACGTTTGCTACCCACCAATCCTCAGGAACTACTCCAGAATCTAAAGAGTTTTGAAAGATTATCACTAATGCATCCACTATTTCCGGAGCTACTTCCTTAAGTACTCTGGGATGCAGCCTATCTGGCCCTGGGGATTTATCGGCCTTTAATCCATTCAATTTACCCAACACCACTTCCCGACTAACCTGGATTTCTCTCAAGTCCTCCTTTGACCCGCGGTCTCCTGCTATTTCCGGCAGATTATTTATGTCTTCCTTAGTGAAGACGGAACCAAAGTAGTTATTCAATTGGTTCGCCATATCCTTGTTCCCCAGGTCATTCAGTCCACGAAACAGGTCATTCGGTCCACCAAGTCCGCGCCGAAAAGCGATCAGCCCGTACACTAGCAGTATCCTACATACTAGGGATAATTTACAATTTTACCGAAGCCAATTAACCTGCAAACCTGTACTTAGAAACATAGCAACATAGAAATTAGGTGCAGGAGTAGGCCATTCGGCCCTTCGAGCCTGCACCGCCATTCAATATGATCATGGCTGATCATCCAACTCAGTATCCCGTACCTGCCTCTCTCCATACCCTCTGATCCCCTTAGCCACAAGGGCCACATCTAACTCCCTCTTAAATATAGCCAATGGACTGGCCTCAACTACCCTCTGTGGCTGAGAGTTCCAGAGACCCACCACTCTCTGTGTGAAAAAAGTCCTTCTCATCTCGGTCCTAAAGGATTTCCCCCTTATTCTTAAGCTGTGACCCCTTGTCCTGGACCTCCCCAACATCGGGAACAATCTTCCTGCATCTAGCCTGTCCAACCCCTTAAGAATTTTGTGAGTTTCTATAAGATCCCCTCTCAATCTCCTAAATTCTAGAGAGTATAAACCGAGTCTATCCCGTCTTTCTTCATAAGACAATCCTGACATCCCAGGAATCAGTCTGGTGAACCTTCTCTGCACTCCCTCTATGGCAATAATGTCCTTCCTCAGATTTGGAGACCAGAACTGTACACAATACTCCAGGTGTGGTCTCAACAAGACCCTATACAACTGAAGTAGAACCTCCCTGCTCCTATACTCAAATCCTTTTGCTATGAAAGCTAACATACCATTCGCTTTCTTCACTGCCTGCTGCACCTGCATGCCTACTTTCAATGACTGGTGTACCATGACACCCAGGTCGCGCTGCATCTCCCCTTTTCCTAATCGGCCACCATTCTGCTTTCCTGTTATTGCCACCAAAGTGGATAACCTCACATTTATCCACATTATACTGCATCTGCCAAATATTTGCCCACTCACCCAGCCTATCCAAGTCACCTTGCAGTCTCCTAGCATCCTCCTCACAGCTAACACTGCCCCCCAGCTTAGTGTCATCTGCAAACTGGGAGATATATTGCCTTCAATTCCCTCATCCAGATCATTAATGTATATTGTAAATAGCTGGGGTCCCAGCACTGAGCCTTGCGGTACCCCACTAGTCACTGCCTGCCATTGTGAAAAGGACCCATTTACTACTACCTCTTTGGAGTGTGGGAGGAAAACAGAGCACCTGGAGAAAACCCACGCGGTCACTGGGAGAACGTAGAAACTCCACTAGACTAAACTCCACTAAACACCCATGGGCAGGATTGAATCCAGATCTCTGGCACTGTAAAGCAGTAATTCTACTACTGTGCCACTGTGCAAACCCTCAATTCACTAATTCAACAACTGATGCAAATAATGAAATTCCTCGTATGTTACGAAACATACTTGGCTAATAAAGTTGTATTGTATTGTATTGTAAATATTATTTAATAATTGACATTATGAAGATTGTGTTTCATTTTGATAATCACTATCGTATTGTAGACTAAATTAAATGTCTGAATTATTTGCCTTGGATGACAATGTACAAGGCACGATTAGTAAGTTGTGGAATGGCAAATAGAGTTTCATTCAGATAAATGTGAAGTGCACCTTTTGGGACAAAACCAGGACAGTATCTACATAGTGAAAAGTAGGACCTTGGAGAGTGTTGTCGAACAGAGGGATCAAGGAATACAAGTATGTAGTTCCCTGAAAGTGGTGCTGCAGGTAAATAAGGTGGTGAAGAAGGCTTTTGACACACTGGCCTTCAGCAGTAAGGGAATTCTGTATAAAAAGTTGCTACGTTATGTTGCAGTTGTACATGACATTGGTGAGACCACACTTGGAGTATTGTGTTCAATTTTGGGTACCCAGCTGTGAAGTGATGCCATTAAGCGGGCAAAACGTGCAAAGAAGATTCACAAGATATCTGTCAGGCCTGAGCTATAGGAAGAGGTTGGGCAAGTTAGGACTTTATTCTATAGAATCCAAGAGGCTGAGAGATGATCTTATATAGGTAGTATTAGTATTTCAATGTACAAAGTAAAATTATTATAAAATGGCTTTGCCTGTCTTTGAAGGATTTACTTGCAGATTCAACCATAGATCTAACATTAAATAAATGGTTTGTATTATGTATGTATATATATTATAATAAGTTGAAATGAGCACAATAAAATATTTCAGAACTCTATTAGCACAATGACATTCCTAAGAAACATCACAAGAATTTTGTTAAACAAAATCTGCGTATATAACATCATACAATGCTTTCAAGGTTTTGGGAGAAAAGTGTATTTCACTTAGAATCCTAAATAAATTTCACTGATGGCAGTTTAATGAACTTTGGGTGTAGAATTCATTGTACTGATATCATTACCAGCACTATTGACCAGGGTTGAATTTTATGGCTTTTTAGTTTAGTTTAATTTAGAGATACAGCACAGAAACAGGCCCTGCGGCCCACCGACCTGCGCTGACCAGTGATCCCCGCACATTAGCATTATCCCACACACACCAGGGACAATTTACATTTATACCAAGCCAATAGCCCTACAGACCTGTACGTCTTTGGAGTGGGGGAGGAAAACTAAAATATTGGAGAAAACCCACGTGGTCACGGGGAGAATGTACAAACTCTGTACAGACAAGCACCCGTGGTCAGGATCGAACCCATATGTCTGCAGCTAAAAGCGCTGTTAGGCAGCAACTCAACCACTGCGCCACCGTGCCACCCTTTGATTTTGTTCTGTTTACAGTAAATACATAATTTATATCATACCGTGTGCATGCATTTCACAACAGTGTATCCACATGATGTACAAGACAGATGCATGTTGGCTTCTGATCCATCTGCTGAGCTTATCCTGTTTGTGGAAGTCAGCTTCATGATGAGTTTACAGTTTGCCAAATGTATAACTGGAGTTACAATTGCAAATACCCCCATTCAATCTAATCCAGATTGAGGTAAACAGTCTCTAGTTCTTAGTACTTCTCACAGACAATGTAACTGAAATCGCATTTATGTACACATGAAAGAAGAAATAAATTGGAAGATGGTGATTTGAAAGGAGAATCGCTGTTGATATCCTCTTTGCAGCCCAGTGCATGTCTGACCTTCTCACCTATGTAAAGACGGAGGACTGTACTTCCCACTTTACCAGTGGACTCTGCACTGAGAGCAAGGTGAGTACTCCATTATGCGGCGCTGTGGGACTGGATAAAGTTGGCACATATTTACTGAACTTTATGTCAACCACAGTGCAGTCTCATACATTCAAGCTTATAAGCTCAAAAGTGACAGGAGCAGAATTATGCCATTTGGCCCATCATCTTTCCCTCTCAGCCCCTTTTCCCCACAACCCCTAACACATGTACTAATCAACAATCTGTCAATCTCTGCCTTAAATAAATCCATTGACTTGGCTTCAACAGCTTTCTGTGGCAATGAATTCCACAGTCACCACCATCTGGCCAAATAAATTCCTCCTCATCTCCTTTCTAAAGGTACATCCTTTTATTCTGAGGTTATGGCCTCTGCTCCTAGACTCTCCCACATGGAAACATCCTTTCCACATCCCCACTCACACTGACCTGGATTGTAAATGTAATTGTAAGGTAAAGATTTTTTTTCAGTTTAATTAATATTATTTTTAATTAATATGTAGTGGGTAAATATTATTTTATTTTCTAAAATATTTTTATACTTTTTATATTATTTACATTTATTTGTATTTCAATTCTGATCACCACAGTTGTTCTGAAACAGTTGAGAAGATTTGACAGAATGAGTTGTCAAGTTGCTCACAAGTTCATGTTCATAAGTGATAGGAGAAGAATTAGGCCATTCGGTCTATCAAGTCTACTCCACCATTCAATCATTGCTGATCTCTCTTTCCCTCCTCATCTCCTTCCCAAAGGAACATCCTTTAAATCTGAGACTTTGTGAGTCCTAGACTCTCCCACCAGTGGAAACATCCTCTCCGCATCCTCTCTATCCAGGCCAGTAGTCTCTGGGCGGAGTCTAAGGAACTGCCATCTGAGGCCTAGTGTGTGGAAAGACAGCCATAGCAGCAGGGCCTGGGGGTCAGCAGGATTTACAGGGCCTCAAAACTTTAGTACGGCTAATGTTTGCAAAACATTGGGGTGGCACGTTGGCGCAGTGGTATAGTTGCATGAGAGACCTGTGTTTGATCCTGACTACGGGTGCTGTCTGTACAGAGTTAGTATGTTCTCCCTGTGACCATGTGGATTTCCTCCCACACTCCAAATTGGGGATGATCAGCCATGATCAAAATGAATGGCGGTGCTGGCTCGGAGGACCAAATGGCTTACTCCTGCACCTATTGTCTATTGTCTATTGTCCAAAGACATAAAGGTTTGTAGGTTAATTGGCTGCTTGGAATTGTAAATTATCCCTAGGGTATAGAATAGTGCTAGTGTGTGGGGTGATTGCTGGTCGGCACAAATTCTGCGGGGTGGATGGGCCTGTTTCTGCACTGTATCTCTAAAGGCCGTTGGGGTTAGCATTGGAAGGGCTGGGACAAGAGAAAAACATGACCCGATACTTAATTCATATTAGTGGGTGGACAAAATGGGCCCCTTTAAATCAAGGATTTAATTTAACGATTCTGTCAAAGATTTTGACTTTGCGATGAGAATTTTGAATCTGGTTACTCACACCAAACACATGCAAGAGTATCATCAGCCAATTCTACTCACCTCCTGCATATTCAGTACAAATGACTTCAATGGAGCTGAATATCTGAATATACAAAAGCAAGTGGAACTACAGCTGACACTCTTGCACACATTTAGTAATTGTGGCCAAAGGCAAATTT
Source organism: Raja brachyura (assembly GCA_963514005.1). The sequence continues at coordinate 18,120,353 of OY740798.1, read as the reverse complement.
GCATGATCCTGAAAAGTCAATTTTCAGAAGGTATCTAATGTACAAAGAAGCAATTGCAATCTAAATAAAATAATTGCCTCATATGAGCCAAATTAAATTTTAATGTTTCTTAGGATTTTTTACGTTCTCAATTCAAAGAGACAGAGCTTGCAGATTTGGCTAAAGTTCTGCTCATTTCCCAATAAATTAATAAGATGGTCGTACTCTTATATACTTAAAGACAAAAAATGGTGGGAAAACACAACATTTAGGACAGGACAGCAGGTAGAGCTGCTGCCTCAAAGTGCCAGAGACACGGGTTTGATTCTGACCCCAGGTGCTGTGTGCGTGGAGTTTTCACGTTCTTCCTCTGACCATGTGCATTTCCTCCACGTGCTTCATAGAAAAAATCCACATCCCAAAGACGTGTGGATTTATAGGACAAGTGGCTTCTGTAAAATTGCCCTTAATGTGTAGGGAGTGAATGAGAAAGTTGGATAACATAGGTGTGTGAAAGTTCAACATAGACTCGGTGGCCTGTTTTTATGCTGTATCTCTAAACTAAACTAAATTAAGCTAAACAGGTCAGAGGGCAATGGTTGAAATCAACGATCTTTCAACAGATACACTATGACAATCAATGTAAAATAACTGTCAACACAGAGATGCACATTTATATTTTGGACAATATTTTATTCTATGTATTCATTCTATAAGTGGTGGGAAAATGTTCAAAGCAAAAAAAATGCTTTTGTAAAAATAAAATATTCAAGGGTCATCATCAAAAGGTGTTAACCGTTCCCTCTCCACAGAAGCTGGCGGAGCTACTGAGTATTTCCACCATATTTTGTTTTTATTTGAAGGCCACAAACATAAGTGGACAACAACAGGAATGTCAACTAAGTGCTCTGCATTCCAAAACTAGCAATATTTCACACTCCAGGATGCATCAAGGCTTCCTGCAGGAAAATCAATACAGAACTCAGCCAACTAGGGTTACCTATTTGATTTGCGCCCTTTGTAATGTTAAGCTACCAGATGATATCAAGGGGAAGTAATACAAATATCTGTGCATTTACATCTGCAGAGAAGCAGCAAACAATAATGCAAGAATACTACATGCCAATGACAAGGACAGTTCCTTGCATCTTTTCCATTTGTGATACAGATGATCAATGGCAGCTGTAAGTAACCTGCATCCATCCCTCCCCTCCCCCTCCCCTCCCCACCAATTCCCTGCACCACACTGTCCTCTGACAAGGGAGACATGTGAAATTGTTGCTCCCTTCCCATGTCTTGGGAAACAGCAAAAACAGAGAATGTTTTTTGCTGTTTTTGGGTACGAGACGATAATAAACCGATACCAGGATGAAATTCATCACCATATTCATTGTGCAGCACAGTTTATGATTAATTGAAGACAAAGATTTTTAACGATCATGCAAGAAGTCACAAAATTATAAGTGTAAATGACAGCAGAGATCGCTTCTGAAGCCAAGATTACCTGCACCAGATGTCTCAAGATACGAGAAAGGGTCAGCAACAGAGATCCAGGTTCGATCCTGACTACAGGTACTGTCCGTATGGAGTATATACTTTCACCCCATGACCGCGTGGGTTTTCCCCGCATTCACCAGTTTCCTCCAACACAGCTTTGCAGGTTAATTGACTTCGAAAAAAAACAAAATTTTCCCTAGTGTGTTGGATAGTGCTAGTGTACAGGGATCTGTGGTCAGTGAGGACTCCATGGGCCGAAGGACCTGTTTCCATGTTGTATCGCTAAACTAAATTAAACCAAAAAGACTAGCAGTACTGTTAACGTTATAGAGTTGTCAAGCTCTGAAATAGGCCCTCTGGTCCACCATGTCCCCGCCAAACCTTATGCCTATTCGTCACTCATTCTACTTGTCTTTATTATCTTTCTATGCCTTGACTATTCAAGGCCTTTTCAACAAGTCTCTTCAACATACTGATTGTATTTAATTCCACCACCCTCTGGCAATACATTTTAGATATTAATAATTCACTGTGTCAAAAAATGTCCCCATCAGTGCAAAATTATCCAAATTAACTGGAATGAGAGGCAAGCTGACATCAATGTTCTCCCTGAAGGTGCTAGAATAACTCAGCGGGAATGGCAGCATCTCTGGATAGAAGAAATGGGTGATGTTTCGGTTCGGGTCCCTTCTTCGTTCGTCATCCGTTCCTTCTATCCAGAGATACTGCCTGACCCGCTGAGTTACTCCAACATTTTATGTCTATCTTCAGTGTAAACCAGTGTAAATTATTATTTGAGGAATGTTTTGTCGCCTGCATTTCCCTAACCACAGTACCATAGCAACACCTAGACCATAAAATCTGCAGTAATTCAGGAACCTTGAGAGGTGATTCATGCCCCACTAATATCTCAGAAGCTATTAGGAATGGGCAATAATTGCTGGCAAATGCTGCCCAAATCTCATACGCTTTCATTATATCTAAAAAATACAATTTCTCGAAGAGTTGAATTCAGTTAAATGGATTGATCACTGATCCTTTCGTTATGTTTGTCATACGTCATCCTTTCAAACGTCATCCTTTAGGATTTTTGCATCATTGTTTTCAATTTAAGTTCTGCCAAGCTAGAGGTATACAGCAAATAGATAATGCAAAAGTAATTTCAGGACAATTATAATGACAGATCCTTGATTTTGTTCGAGCTGTTCATTCAAGCGGCCACTGGCAACAATAGCAGTGCGATTTAATGAAGCAGCCAGGTCCACCTCTACTTGAAGTTCAAGAATCGTTCTTCTCTTACTGAGATCTCCATAATTTTTTTAATCATACCATACCAATGAAGGAATATTGGCCGAGAAATTCAGTCCAATGACAGTTTGTTTCATTGACACTCAATTTGGACCAAGTAAAAATGTACTCAACTCTGAACATTTAATGCATCATTTCCCAGTATGAATTATGCTTTTGCCTCTGATGAGATTTCAGCATTAAATGGCATACTTCATGCAGGAAGGAACTACAATTGCCGGTTTAGACCAAATAGAGACACAAAATGCTGCAGTAACTCACCGGGTCAGGCGGCATCTCTGGAGAAAAGGAATAGGTGACTTTTCGACTCGAGACTCTTCATCAGACCTTTGGTTAAAATTTGATATGGGAATACAACAAAAAGCCACCCGTTTAAAATCCAGTCATACCTTGATTTTATTTAAAAAGTATACATCTGTGAGCCAAATCTACCATTAATTATAGACAATAGGTGCAGGAGTAGGCCATTCGACCCTTCGAGCCAGCACCGCCATTCAATGTGATCATGGCTGAACATCCCCGATCATTACCCCGTTCCTGCCTTCTCCCCATATTCCCTGACTCTGCTATCTTTAAGAGCCCTATATAGCTCTCTCTTGAAAGTGTCCATAGAACTGGCCTCCACTACCCTCTGAGGCAGAGAATTCCACAGACTCACAACTCTCTGTGAGAAAAAGTGTTTCATCATCACCGTTCTAAATGGCTTAGCCCTTATTCTTAAACTGTGGCCCCTGATTCTGGACTCCCCCAACATCGGGAACATGTTTCCTGCCTCTAACGTGTCCAAACCCTTAATAATCTTATATGTCTCAATAAGATCCCCTCTCATCCTTCTAAACTACAGACTATACAAGCCCAGCCGCTCCATTCTCTCAGCATATGACAATCCCGCCATCCCGGGAATTAACCTTGTAAACCTATGCTGCACTCCCTCAATAGCAAGAATGTCCTTCCTCAAATTAGGGGAACAAAACTGCACACAATACTCCAGGTGTGGTCTCACTAGCCTTCTATACAACTGCATCTCTTTGCTCCTATACTCAACTCCTCTTGTTATAAATGCCAACATACCATTCGCTTTCTTCACTGCCTGCTGTACCCGCATACTTACTTCCATTGACTAATGAACAAGGACCCCCCAGATCCTGTTCTACTTCCCCTTTTCCCAACTTGACACCATTTAGATAGTAATCTGCCTGCCTGCTTTTGCTGTTTTTGATAACCTCACATTTATCCACATTAAACTGCAACTGCCATGCATCTTTCCACTCACCCAACCTGTCCAAGTCACCCTGCATTCTGATAGGAGTTGTTGTTGTCTCATTAGTGTTGTTTATTTGTCAGTTATTGTGAATTGTATAGAAAGAATATTCCCAAGCCAAAAAATATAATTGTAATTGAACATTTTTTCAAAGTTTTGCATGGATTCACATAGAATTCTTTGAACCATCAAAAACATAGAAACATAGAAAATAGGTGCAGGAGTAGGCCATTCGGCCCTTCGAGCCTGCACCGCCATTCAATATGATCATGGCTGATCATCCAACTCAGTATCCCTTAGAAACATAGAAACATACATAGAAATTAGGTGCAGGAGTAGGCCATTCGGCCCTTTGAGGCTGCACCGCCATTCAATATGATCATGGCTGATCATCCAACTCAGTATCCCGTACCTGCCTTCTCTCCATACCCTCTGATCCCCTTAGCCACAAGGGCCACATCTAATTCCCTCTTAAATATAGCCAATGAACTGGCCTCAACTACCTTCTGTGGCAGAGAGTTCCAGACACCCACCACTCTCTGTGTGAAAAAATTCCTTCTCATCTCGGTCCTAAAGGATTTCCCCCTTATCCTTAAGCTGTGATCCCTTGTCCTGGACCTCCCCAACATCGGGAACAATCTTCCTACATCTAGCCTGTCCAACCCCTTAAGAATCTTGTAAGTTTCTATAAGATCCCCTCTCAATCTTCTAAATTCTAGAGAGTATAAACCGAGTCTATGCAGTCTTTGTTCATAAGACAGTCCTGACATCCCAGGAATCAGTCTGGTGAACCTTCGCTGCACTCCCTCTATGGCAATAATGTCCTTCCTCAGATTTGGAGACCAGAACTGTACGCAATACTCCAGGTGTGGCCTCACCAAGACCCTATACAATTGAAGTAGAACCTCCCTGCTCCTATACTCAAATCCTTTTGCTATGAAAGCTAACATACCATTGGCTTTCTTCACTGCCTGCTGTACCTGCATGCCTACTTTCAATGACTGGTGTACCATGACACCCAGGTCGCGCTGCATCTCCCCTTTTCCTAATCGGCCTCCATTTAGATAATAGTCTGTTTTCCTATTTTTGCCACCAAAGTGGATAACCTCACATTTATCCACATTATACTGCATCTGCCAAACATTTGCCCACTCACCCAGCCTATCCAAGTCACCTTGCAGTCTCCTAGCATCCTCCTCACAGCTAACACTGCCCCCCAGCTTAGTGTCATCCGCAAACTTGGAGATATTACCTTCAATTCCCTCATCCAGATCATTTATGTATATTGTAAATAGCTGGGGTCCCAGCACTGAGCCTTGCGGTACCCCACTAGTCACTGCCTGCCATTGTGAAAACGACCCGTTTACTCCTACTCTTTGCTTCCTGTTTGCCAGCCAGTTCTCTATCCACATCAATACTGAACCCCCAATGCCGTATGCTTTAAGTTTATATACTAATCTCTTATGTGGGACCTTGTCGAAAGCCTTCTGGAAGTCCAGATACACCACATCCACTGGTTCTCCCCCATCCACGCTACTAGTTACATCCTCGAAAAATTCCACAAGATTCGTCAGACATGATTTACCTATCGTAAATCCATGCTGACTTTGTCCAATGATTTCACCCATGCTGACTTTGTCCAATGATTTCACCTTACCTGCCTTCTCTCCATACCCCCTGATCCCTTTAGCCACAAGAACTACATCTAACTCCCTCTTAAATATAGCCAATGAACTGGCCTCAACTACCTTTTGTGGCAGAGAATTCCAGAGATTCACCACTCTCTGTGTGAAAAATGTTTTTCTCATCTCAGTCCTAAAAGATTTCCCCCTTATCCTTAAACTGTGACCCCTTGTCCTGGACTTCCCCAACATCGGGAACAATCTTCCTGCATCTAGCCTGTCCAACCCCTTAAGAATTTTGTAAGTTTCGATAAGATTCCCCCACAATCTTGTAAGTTCCAGCGAGTACAAGCTGAGTCAATCCAGTCTTTCTTCATATGAAAGTTCTGACATCCCAGGAATCAGTCTGGTGAACCTTCTCTGTACTCCCTCTATGGTAAGAATGTCTTTCCTCAGATTTGGAGACCGAAACTGTACGCAATACTCCAGGTGTGGTCTCACCAAGACTCTGTACAACTGCAGTAGAACCTCCCTGCTCCTATACTCAATTCCTTTTGCTATGAATAATAACATACCATTCGCTTTCTTCACTGCCTGCTCCACCTGCATGCCTACTTTCAATGACTGGTGTACCATGACACCCAGGTCTCGTTGTATCTCCCCTTTTCCTAATCGGCCACCATTCAAATAATAGTCTACTTTCCTGTTCTTGCCACCAAAGTGGATAACCTCACATTTATCCACATTATACTGCATCTGTCATGCATTTGCCCGCCCGCCCAGCCTATCCAAGTCACCTCGCAGCCTCCTAGCATCCTCCTCACAGCTAACACTGCCCCCCAGCTTCGTGCCATCCGCAAACTTGGAGATGTTGCATTCAATTCCCTCGTCCAAATCATTAATATATATTGTAAATAGCTGGGGTCCCAGCACTGAGACTTGTGCCACTCCACTAGTCACTGCCTGCCATCCTGAAAAGGACCCATTCACTTCTACTCTTTGCTTCCTGTCTGCCAGCCAGTTCTCTATCCACATCAATACTGAACCACCAATACCGTGTGCTTTAAGTTTGTATACTAATCTCTTGTGTGGGACCTTGTCGAAAGCCTTCTGAAAGTCCAGATATAACACATCCACTGGTTCTCCCTTATCCACTCTACTAGTTACATCCTCAAATAATTCAATAAGATTTGTCAGACGTGATTTACCTTTCGTAAATCCATGCTGACTTTGTCCAATGATTTCACCACTTTCCAAATGTGCTGCTATCCCATCTTTAATAACTGACTCTAGCAGTTTCCCCACTACCGATGTTAGACTAACTGGTCTGTAATTCCCCGTTTTCCCTCTCCCCCCCTTTTTAAAAAAAGGTGTTACATTAGCTACCCTCCAATCCTCAGGAACGACTCTAGATTCTAAAGAGTTTTGAAAAATTATCACTAAGGCATCTACTATTTCTGGGGCTACTTCCTTAAGTTCTCTGGGATGCAGCGAGCCCAGAGAACTTAAGGAAGCCCTGGCCCTGGGGATTTATCGGCCTTTAATCCATTCAATTTACCTAACACCACTTCCCGGCTAACCTGTATTTCACTCAGTTCCTCCATCTCATTTGACCCATGATCCCCTGCTATTTCCGGCAGATTATTTATGTCTTCCTTAGTGAAGACAGAACCAAAGTAGTTATTCAATTGGTCTGCCATGTCCTTGTTCCCCATGATCAATTCACCTGTTTCTGACTGCAAGCGGCCTACATTTGTTTTAACTAATCTTTTTCTCTTCACATATCGATAAAAACATTTGCAGTCAGTTTTTATGTTCCCTGCCAGTTTTTTTTCATAATCCATTTTCCCTTTCCTAATTAAGCCCTTTGTCCTCCTCTGCTGGACTCTGAATTTCTCCCAGTCCTCTGGTAGGCTGCTTTCTCTGGCTAATTTGTACACTTCATCTTTTGTTTTGATACTATCCCTAATTTCCCTTGTTATCCATGGATGCACTACCTTCCCTGATTTATTATTTTGCCATACTGGGATGAACAATAGTTGTAGTTCATCTATACAGTCTTTAAATGCCTTTAAAACAAATCAATATTAGCGTAACAAAAAAAAAAACAAGAAATAAAAAGTGGACCCAAAACGTCATCCGTTCCTTCTCTCCAGAGATGCTGCCTGTCCCACTGAGTTACTCCAGCATTGTCTGTCTATCTTTGGTTTAAACCAACATCTGCAGTTCCTTCAAACACAAAAAAAACCTGTTATTTTTCCTCCTAATCTCTAAATTTGAACCCCCATTCAAAAGAATCCTTTGGCGGGGCAGACTGGTGGATATTGAAGTAGAGAGTAAGATTCCCCAGTATTTGTACAGCGAATCTTAATATGATCAGGTACTGCTGTGGATTCCACAGGGAACCAAGTGATAGATGCTGAATCCCATCAATGTCTGATTAAACCATCGGCCATAGGCAGCACAATTTGGTAATGCCCATTTGCGGTCAAAAAAAAGTATTTTAATATTGAAGTTTTCCCATTAGTTTTGTTTTCCATCCAATAACACTGTGACATTTTGCAGATATTTTTTTATTCAGAGTGGAAGTTCCATCTAGAGTAATTACTACATGGGTCATCCAACCCGGCCAAGCTCTGATGGTCTTAATCCTTCATGCGGGAAACGGTCTTAATCCCAAGTGTACACAAGCCTCCAATACCAGTTGTATGACCCTTGCCTTCACATATCTTTCTGACCTTCGCTCCATGCTTGACATTATCTCTGCTTCACTCATGCCCACTGTTATGCATTCCACATCTTACCATCTTCTATGTGAAAAAACTGTTACATTGTCCCAAGTAGGAAGAGTGAAAATGGATGAGTCACCACTTCCACTGAAACTCTTAATCATTGCTGATTCTACTCAAAGTAAATTGACAGTTTTGCAACATGCATCTATTATTATATCTCTTGTACCTATTGTACTGTATTTGTTTATATATATATTTATATATATTGATATGATCAACTTTGTTTTAAAGCCCTTGCAGTTATTACAGAACATGTCTGTTACAGGCTCGGTGATTGTTTCGCTGAACACCTCCGCTCGGTCCTCCTTAACCAACCTGATCTTCCGGTTGCTCAGCACTTTAACTCCCCCTCCCATTCCCAATCTGACCTTCCCGTCCTGTGCCTCTCCATTGTCAGAGTGAGGCCAGCGCAAATTGGAGGAACAGCACCTCATATTTCGCTTGTGTAGCTTACACCCTAACGGTATAAACATTGACTTCTCGTACTTCAAATAGCCCTTGCTTTCCCTCTCTCTCCATCCCCTTCCCTTCCCAGTTCTTCCACCAGTCGTACTGTCTCCAAGTACATTCTATCTTTGTACCGCCCCCTCCCCTGACATCAGCCTGAAGAAGGATGTCGACCCGAAATGTCACCTATTCCTTCTCTCCGGAGATGTTGCCTGTCCCGTTGAGTTACTCCAGCACTTTGTGCCTACCTTCAATTTAAACCAGCATCTGCAGTTCTTTCCTCCATGTGTTGATTACATATGTTTACCCTATTTCCAGACCAGAATTTCTGCAAACAGTATTTCCAATTTCTCAGAATTTCTCATATTCCAGCAGTTACAAATTAAGTGATACATTTGAGATGCTTATCTATATTAGTGTAATGCTGTTTACAAATCAGAAAAACAAAAGTATTACAAAGACATACAGGTGCATAGGTTAATTTGCTTGGTAAATGTAAAAATTGTCCCTAGTGGGTGCAGGATAGTGTTAATGTGCGGGGATCACTGGTCAACGCTGAAGGGTCTGTTTCCACGCTGTATCTAAACTAAACTAAAAATTAAGTATTCATGCTACCAATCATATAGAATAAACATATAACCAAAGTGTTGGGTAAACAACATATTTGGCAAAGTCTCTATGAATTGAGTTAACAACAAATCTATTCGTTGAACTAAAAGATTATAAAAGATTTCAGGTCGATGAAACATTTTTTTTATCATTGTGATCAATAAACATTTGATTGTTTGACAACTAACCCGGGTGTTCCCATCACAACCAAAGCTGTAACTTTAATTATACAGGCCCTCTCGAGACCTTTTATTTTTTTTAATTTCATCCATCAACAACATGCAGTTGCTTTTGAAAAATAAAATCTAGGCTAGCAGATTACAAAGTAAACAGGGATATCTTTCAAACCGTTTCTACCAGATTTATAGTCGGGAGCATGTAGGGAGTAAATGTTGGCTTGGAAATGAATTTCCTGTGGTAAACTGCATCCAGATTCTATACTACATTTTGAAACTGTTTTTTTCCTCGAGTTCCCTCCCCTAATACTTTCAGTCTGAAGGAGAGTCCTGACCTGAAACGTCAGCCACCCTTTTTCTCCAGAGATGCGGCCTGACCTGCTGAGTCACTCCAGCACTTTGTGCTTATCTTCAGTATATACCAGCATCTGCAGTTCCTTTCTACACATTGAATTCAACTGATCTCATTATTCCCTTCCTTAACCCTGGAGTACTGAACCTTGTGTAGTACTCTGATCACTTCCCCGGTTGAGGTCAGAAAACTCAGCAACATATTTGGCACCAAAAATGAGCTTTTTAGATACTGGCTCCCAATTCTGAAGGACCGAGTGATTTATAATTCTTGTACACAAAGTTAATGCTTATAAATTGTTTTTTTTTGTTTTTTTAGCCGTTTCACTCACAACTGTGTTTTTTTTCTGCAGCTGAAGCTAGTTTATGTCATTTATTCCAGCTCAGCCACACAAAAAAAGCCAAATAAATGTATGGACACAACATAAACGCTCAAATATTTTGATCAAAGTCATAACATAATATAATAAATGCTGGCCGTAGAATTTCCCATTAATCAGCTGCAGTTTTTTTGTAATATCTCCAGCACCAACATCACCATCATTAATCATGGAGGACAAATGTCATCATGCATCAACAGCATGGAGCAGAGCGGCTGTCACATGATATTGATGGCCTCAACCTGAAAAAAAGTGCTTGCAAAATTTACAGCGCATCATAAAAAAACAACCCATACCCCAGAGTAGTTTCTTTCCGTTTTGGTTGCCAAAACCCTCAATAAGGTTATCACCATTCCATTATTCTTCGGATGCATATTGTATTTTGTTGCACACAGGCAAGAAAAGTTGCCTTAGTTCCAACATAAGTTTTATCCTTGCACTAACAATTAGACTTCCACTGGGAATAAATGTTCACAAATTTATCCTGGAGTTAAGGTAACTGAGGTAACTATTTCTATTTATTTTCATACACTTTCGTTGTTGCATCCCTTGCCTATTTATCATTTCCTTGCTCTATTTATCCTGTACTGTTGATTGTTCTCTTGTTCATCCATTGCTTCATCCGTTGGTTATTTTGTTCTCCTCACCTTTGTCTTACAGCATATCTCCTATCCCTTTGTTTCCTGTTCTTCCTCTCTCTGCCTGCCTCCATGGACTTACGTAGTTCAAATATATTTTGTTACTGAGCTCCTATTGTTTCTTGTAGGTCATCTTCATTTATGTTTCCCATTTTTTCTTAATTTTCCATTCCTTTTTGCACCTCTGTCTTTGCTCTTTCTCCGGCCACATTCGACAGCAACTAAGGGTGAAACCCCAGAGCACAATGCACCACTGCTGTATAAATTAAAGAACCCATCAAAAGGACTCTTGAGATTCTTTGATTCTGGAGACTTTTCAAGAAATAGTGCTTCTCCTTTGCTGCACCTGTCCTTTAATGTTGTTTCTCCATTCACTTTACTTAGTTTCTTTCTGCCTGTGTATTTCCCATTAATGAGGAAGGTGGGAAGGAGCCTGCCATTGATATGGGCTGCTGGGTAGGATTGAGAATGGGGAAGTGCAATTCTCATCCACAGTCCTTTCAGGTTAGACAGAGGTTCACATGTACCTCCTCTAACATCATCTACTACATCCGGTGTTCCCGATGTGGGCTCCTGTACATCAGCGTGGCCAAACATAGATTTAGCGACCGTTTAACCGAACACTAATGCTCGGTCCGCCTACAGAATCTCCCGGTTGCCAACAATTTCAACTCCCCCTCCCATTATCATACTGACCTTTCTGTCCTGTGCCTCCTCCATTGCCAGGGGAACATTGATTCTCTAATTTTAAGTAGCTTCTACTTACACACCCCTCCCCCCTCCTCTTTATTTTGGAAGACAATAAGTGGTTAAAAGTAATTCTGTTAGTCTAATGTCTACTTCTGCAAAAATATAAGGATCAGTTTTTTTTAAGGGGGTCATTGGAGAGAACGTATAATCTCATAATATGATCAAACAGTTTTAGCACAACATTTTTTGGGGATGTTGTAGCCAGAGTAGATGGAAAGAAACCAGTAGATGCAAGGACATTTTGAAAGGTATTTACGACACAAACTGTTAGTTTACAGAATAAAACAACATTATGTTGAGGGTAATTTATTAGCATGGGTAGAGGATTGGCTAATAACAGGAAACATCCGGTTTGGAAAATAGGGCCATTTTTAGGTTGGCAATCTGTGGGCTGTTGCAAGCATTAATGATCACTGCTTGGACTGCAACTGTTTACAACATATATTAATGATTTAGAGGAACAAAGAGAATATACTACAGACAAATTTGCAAATGATACAAAAATAGCTGGGAAGCCAAGTTCATAGGAGGATATAAAGTGGTTACAGTGCGTTTGACAAATGGAGTATAACATGGTAAATTGTGAAGTTGGTCATTTTGGAAGGAGGAATGATAAAAAAGATTATCATTTACACAGTAAAACACTGCAGAAAGCTGCAGCACAAAGGAGTCCTGCTATGTGCAGCAGATAATCAAGAAGGCAATTGCCACCGAGTAACTTTTGCTTAAAGACCGGAGCATTAAAGGGGGCTATAGAAGGCTCTAATGAAGCCACATGCAGAGTACTGTGGATGTTCTTGTTTCATTATTTAAAGAAAGTTTAATCACTGGATGCAGAACAAGGCTGGTTCACAACAATGAACCCGGGTATGAAGGGTTTATCGAATGAACACACAAGAATGCAAGTAAATAAAAGCAGGGGGAGGCCACCAGACCCCTCAAGCCCACCCCAGCATTCAACATGTTTAAGAAGGAACTGCAGATGCTGGAAAAATCGAAAGTAGATAAAAAATGCTGGAGAAACCGAACTGCTGAGTTTCTCCAGCATTTTTATCTACCCACCATTCAACATGATCACAGTTGCTTAATGCTGGCCTCAATTATTATTTTATGCCAGTTCCCAATTGCCTTCAATTCACAGATCATTCTAAACTGTATTTAACTCCACCTTAAATCTAGACTCCACACTGTCTGTGGTAGAGAATTAGCAGGGATTCATCACACTCTGCAAAAATAAAATTCTGTACACTTCCATTTTAAATGACCGACCTCTTATCTTGTAACTATGTCCCCTCGTTGATGTGTCTTTTTACACATGCAAACATCTCAACATTTACCCTATCATCCCCCATTAAGATCTTATATTTATTTCTCAATAAGGTCAGCTCTCATTCAAACTTTTCAGCCTGTTCATATAGTTCACCCCTAAGATACTGGAAATTAGCCTGGCATCTCTCCTTCCTCCAATGCTATTATATCCGTTTTGGGTATGTGGAACAAAATTGTGCAGCCTCACCATCAACCTGTAATGAAACCTCTCTATTATTAAGACTCCTTTGCAATAAAGGTAAAAATGCTCTTTGCCTTCTTTACTACTTGTTGAACCTTGCTTGCCAACTTTTTGAGTTCTAGAATACTTTTGCATTTCACTCATTTGCAGTCTCTCTCTTTTACTCTCATTGAAATGCATGGCCTCACACTTTCCCACATTGGACTATATTTGCCTTTTTTTCTGATCACTGTCCACACAAAATACTGTTGCATGGTCATAATATCCTCAATGTGCTCTTCCACTTATTTTGCTATCATCAGCAAACTTGGACATGTTACATTTCACCTCCTCCTCTATGTCATTCATATACATAGTCAAACTAAAAAATACATGAGGACAGGTTGAACAGATTAGGTCTATACTGACTGGATTTAAGAAAAAAAAAAGAGACAATCTTATTGAAACATATAAGATTCTTTGGGGATCTGACAAGTTCTCGATGATGTTCCTTTCATGGAAGAATCTGGGATTAGAGGCATTATCTTAGAACATGGGGCAAACATTTAAGACTAAAATGAGTGAATATTTATTCTCTGAAGATTTGAGAGTCTTTGGACTCAAGTCTTATCACACGTCCCTAGTGGAGATTCCATGAAAAATTTCAAAGCTGAGAAAGATGGGTTTGTAATTAGTAAAGGCAATAATTTATTATGGAACTAGGGCATAAAAATGGATTGAAGAACATTTGAATTGGCCACAATCCTATTGAATGGCAAAGCAGGCTTGAGATGCTAAACAGTCTACGCCTTTTTCCATTTCCTCTGGTTTTCTGATCAAATTTGTTCATATCTCATCTGTATCTTTGTCGTATCGACTGCTACCGAAAATATATTTCTTACAGCAGTATGACAGTCATTTGTGTAGTGGTCGATGATCCCAGCTGCAATTCCTCAATAACAATTTAGTTCCATCATTTGTATAGTTTAACAATTTTATGCTCAAAATGAAGACAGAGGAGACTGCAGACGCTGGTATATTGAGAAAGAACAAACTGCTGTTGGAACTCAGTGGATCAGGCAGCACCTGAAGAGGAATTATACAAGAGGCTGGAATGATGCCGCCTGGTCTGTTTCATTCTTACAATGTTGCCCTGGTGCCTCTGCTTTTAAATCACCAAAACACATTGAATTCACTGGCTGGTTCCATTTGGAAAGCATGAAATTGACCCAGGTAGCACAATGGCGCAGCAGGTCCAGCTGCTCCTGCCACAGCCTCAGTGACCCAGGTTCAATCCTGACCTTTGATGTTGTTAGTGTGGGGCTTGTACATTCTCATTGTGAGAATCCCTTGGGTGTTCTGGTTGCCTGGTGCATGCCAAACACATGCTGTTTTGCTAGGTTAATCATCTGTTGTAAATTACCCCATTGTGAGTGAATGATTGAAACCGATGGGCATGAGAGATCAAAGATCTCTGGATCTTTGGTCTGAAGAAGGGTCTCGACCCGAAACGTCACCTGTTCCTTCTCTCCAGAGATGCTGCCTGTCCAGCTGACTTACTCCAGCATTTTGTGTCTAACTTCAGTTTAAACCAGCATCCGCAGTTCCTTCCTACACATGAGAGAAGTTGTCATGGGAAAATAAGATGAGAAAATGGGACTGGTTCAATTGCTTGTAAACCTGGCCTGGACTTGATAGGCTGAATGGCCTCTTTCTGTGTCATAGGAGAATGTGAAAATTGACTGGAAATAACAGGTTGTTCTGGAAAAACACAGTCAACTTTCAGTACAATTTTAATAAACAACATATGAATGCATGTAGACACAAAATGCTGGAGTAACTCAGGGGAGCAGGCAGCATCTCTGGAGAGGAGGAATGGGTGACGTTTCGGGTCGAGACCCTTCATCAGACTGAATGCATGTGCTGTGTCAATCTGCTAGTACACTTCAAATATGAAGCATAAAGTGCCTTGCTGTCCAGATCAGGGAAAGCTATGGGAAAGCTATTTTAACAAGTACATATTTACCATCACATTGGGTGCGCCCAGTATATCAGAGCAAGACAGATCAAGATTGCTGTTGTAAGGCATGAGTTCAATTGTGACTTGAGAGAGGAAATGCCGACTGATACAAAATTGTTCCCCGCATCCATGTACCAAAAATCACTTTAGCTCCATTTGCAGCAGATACAATTCAACTGAGACAAGTGATTGCAACAGTATAATCTATCGCCAGGGCAGAAAAGAAGAAATGAATTCAAAGATTGTGTGCTGGATATGTGTAAGGGAATTGTGATAAGTGAAGGTTTGATGTAATGAGCAAAACCTGAGTTGCCATGACAAGGTTAACTGGCATTACTGTACCTGTGAGAGAGGGTATTTCACAAACATGTCCTCTTTAAAAAAAAAACAATCATTAAAATTTGTGGGGCAAAAAAATCAAATAACTGTTTTGATGCAATTATTGGTAACACTATGCTGAAAAATGCTGAACCCAACTACACTGATGTTTGAAATGCCCTGGTTTGAATCTCATTGGGCTTATTCTCTTATTAAGTAGTTAGAAAGCCACATGACCAGTGTGAGCGAGAGAGATCTTGACCTACTTTCCATTTCTCCTGGCCCCTAATTTACATTGATATTTACCTACAAAATGAATGGCTGCCACATGAGGTAGTTGTGGCAGGCACTATTACAACATTTACACAGGTACATGGATAGAATAGGTTTAGAGGGATTTGGGCCAAATGCAGGTAGGTGGGATTAGTGTAGATGGATGGGACATATTGGTCGGTGTGGGCAACATGGGCCGAAGGGCCTGTTTTCACAGTGTATGACTCTATGACTTTAATAGCACATTTCACAACTGAATTCTGACTTGATTTCAACAAGATTTAATCCTCTTTTGGTTTTTCCTAGTTTGAGGGTGTTTGCAGATAGACAGGAGCAGTAATTTTGGTGGAAAGCTTGTTTACAGAACCAGCATCTTCTCGCCTGCATGACAGCAGGTACTAACAATATCTGCCTCTGTCTGAGTGGGAGTATTCAAACGACAAATTAACCATTACATTTTTGCCACCCAGTCATTGAGATGCTTTGTCTGGTGCAAGAAACAAATATACAGTTCTTTTGTTTTTGAAGAAGCCAAAGATCATGAATAATTGAAACTTCTCAGGAATGGAAAACTTGCTTTGGGAAAGGGATGCACAATTAACCTCTATCATCATTACTTATTTGCATATCTTTCATTTGTTTGTTCCATATCTCTCTACATCCATCACCATCTATATTTCTCATTTCCCTCTCCCCTGACTCTGTCTGAAGAAGGGTCTCAACCTGAAACTTCACCTATTCCTTTTCTCCAGAGATGCTGTCTGACCCGCTGAGTTACTCCAGCTTTTTGTGCCTATCTTCACTCTCCCCTCCCCCTGACTGCCCCTCTTTGTAGTTTGGCATGGTTGAACATGTTTAAATTTTTTCTACTTTAGTGAGATAATCCAGGCAGAACATGACCATGAGGTTCTTTATTTGTATGCGGGGAGCATTCACTGATACTAGTTGGTACTTAACAAGACCACTGAAATAAAGCACCCTCATTTGCGGATACGGAAATATATTGTTGTTCCCCCTAATTATTGAGCCTCCTAGCATCTGACCACCCTTCCCTGCTGAGCCTCAAATGAGATGCCAGGATGATATGTAGGCGAGAACTGCAGATGCTGGTTTACACCAAAGATAGGCACAAAAAGCTGGAGTAACTCAGCGGGTCAGGCAGCATCTCTGGAGAAAAGGAACAGATGACGTTTTGGGTCGAGACAGAGTCAGGGGAGAGACACTCGACCAGGAGCACTGCAATGAAAGAGGTGGGTTAAACTACATTAATTTCAATGCAAGAGGTTGACAGGTTAGGCAGATGTGCTCAGGGCATGAATTGGCTTAGGGGACTAGGATATTACAGTCATAACAGAAGCATGGTAGAGAGAAGGGTAGAACTAGCAGCTCGATGTCCCAGGGTACAGATGCTGCAGATGTGGATCAGTGCTGGGCATTGTTGTTTAATGATTTATTTAAATGATTTGTCAGAATGTACAAGACATGGTTACAAACATTGCAGATTACTCTAAAGTTAGGGGTATCGTAGACAGGGAAGAAGGGTTTCAAAAATTACATTAGGATCTTGACAACTAAGTGAGTGGGCTGAGAAAAGGGAATTGGCTTTCAATTCAGATAAGCGTGAGGAGTTACATTTTGCGAAATCACAGTGAATGATAGGGCCCTGGAGAGTGTTACAAATCAGTGGGACAAAGGTGTGCAAGCATATACTTCCCTGATTATGTATTGGGCATGCTGGTTTTCGTTATTCAGGGTAGGTTTAGGTTTAGATTCAGGTTTATTATTGCCACGTATGCTGAGGCATAGTGAAAATGTTTTGGTTTGCATGCTAGCCAATCCAATCAAATCAGATAATAGTATAGATCAATAGCATCAAGTCAAATGTCAAAAATAGATGAAGCAAATAGGACGATATAGAGTATGGAATATGGTTCTCAACATTGTTACGCATCAGAGTTCATTCTTGAGACCACACCTACCCAAGCCAACCATTCGCCTACGAGGGCACCACCTTGCCTGAGATCATTTGTTCTGGCCATGATTGGCCCTGGTCATTTCTAGCCTCACACCCCCCACACCCTACTTTCAGTCTGAACTCCAGAGTTTCTGCTTGACCTGCTGAGTTAATCCTTTGTGTCTATCTTTGTTCCGAACACAAACTGTAATGCAAACTGGCAGTATGCTGCCTATGGTGCATCTGCAGAAGTTTGCAAGAATCACTGGAATCATGCCAAATGTTCTCAGTCTGCTAAGGAGGTAGAGGCATTGGCGTGCCTTCTTGTCTGTCGCATCAATGTAGCTGGTCCACAGCAGACCGTTGGTGATATTAACTCCAAGGAACCTGAAGCTCTCAACCATTTCCACTTTGGCACCATTGACGCTGCTGGGGGCATGTACTCCACCAAGTCGACAATTGGCTCCTTTATCTTGCTGACATTGAGGAAGAGTTTATTATTTCGACACCATGTTATTAAGTTCTCTGTCTCCTTCCTGTACTCTGCCCCATCTTTGTTCATGTTCCAGTCCACCACGGTGATGTCATCTGCAAACTTACAGACGGAGTTAGAGCCATATATGGATGTACAAATCTCAGTGTGTAGAGTGTACTAGAGGACTGAGAATGAATGTTATAAACATTGTAATGCGCAATTGTTGGTGAACATTCTTACTGTCCCTGAACAATTAATTTTATGAATATCTGTGTTGTACCCACTAAGAAAAATGGTGTTGCGGATTATATATGAATGTTTTTTTTTGCGTTTATTGCCTACTTTCATCATGTTTTTCATTTAATCCATTTATGTATCTCAATGTTCATCTTGGTTCATCTGCTTGATTATATTTTGTACTTTATATTCTGTGTTGTAGTCTGCATGCCTCATTGAAGACATTTTATGATATTGGATGAAGAGTGTTATAATGACTGGTCCTGTTTTACAAAATACGATGGAGCCCACAGAAGTGATATTATGCTGAAACAGATGTCAAATTGTTGCTCTCCACGGTTAGGAACATAAAATGTCTCTGGGAAAGTAAATATTAGGTGAACAGTGAAAAGCATGTTGTTTGATGTGAACAAAATCCATGTCATTATCTGTAGTTCCATTTATCCGATCATGGTATCCTTTTACCAAGGAACTGTCCCTTGCAAGTTCATACATTTTAGGAGCAGAATTAGGCCATTCGGCCCATCAAGTCTACTCTGCCATTCAATCATGGCTGATCTATCCTTCCCTTTCAACCCCATTCTCCTACCTTCGCTCCATACCCCTAGTGCTAATGGCCTCTTGCAGGCAATAAAAACACATACTTTTCCAATCCCCTACACATTACCACCAGCCTGGATGTGTTTACTGTTGTGCAGTGGCCCTAGCTCCTCTTAATGGACATTGACAACTTGAGTGAGCATGATCGGTATATGCATCATGATGACCAGGTCAGATTGCTCATACATATCAGTCTGCGAAGTGACTTAATCTGAGTATCAAACGTAAATGGC